>JAQQRF010000061.1:0-160856 GCA_030523145.1 Trissolcus brochymenae
ATTAGTGAAGTGAAAAAATGTGAAAAAAAGAAAATATTTAAGAGGATTTGATGCAATATCAAAGTGTGATATCAAAGGTAAGCATGAAATATAAAATTTTAAGATACATATAAATTAATGAATTAAAAACCAAAAATCTGAACCATAAAATATCAAATACATATATATTCATTTTACAAAGGTTTTTACAAGGGTGAGTGAAGGATTATGATGAATATTCATTTATGCTTAATATAATCTTCAAAAATGTGCAATATCAAAGGCAGAATTACATGCATGGTAGTTTAAATTGAAAAGCTTATGTACGCTTTATCTCTAATTTATAAAACTAATGAAATGTTTTTTTTTTTTTTTTTTTTCAGTGAAATGAACGTCAGCCTCAGTCCTTGCTTAATCCTAAAAAGAAATTAAACAAGATTTAAATCAAGAGAAACAAAGTGAAAATAAAAAAGTAAAATAGCGTGGAAAGTACAAATTAAAAGCAATGTAAATTAAACAAGCTTCAATTACGAAATTGACAAATATGTTTATTTTGATGAAAAAAGAAATTCAACATGTCGGTACTTATGACTAGGAAAAATGTACATTACAACTGTTTTTACACAACTCGTAGTAAAACGATTACAACTACAAAAACCAGTGATTATCTTTGAAACGACGATTACTTTTCGCTTTTTTGCAGTCTTTAAGATTGGAGGGGGTAATGGCCAAGAACGCAAGGTTTTAGGAATGATTCGTGGGGTATTTTAGGGACGGGTGAAATATTTACAAGATTTGAATTAGATCAGCATCGGATGTGGTCATACCCTCGTCCTGTTGGAATCACCGGCAAGTTTGTCCAAAAGTCGACTGATCCCTGGCATGTTCAAAAATGTCCCCAATACCGGTACTCGCCTTAAGAAGTTTATGGCCACAGACATAAAATTACTGCAATGACAACGATCGATTATTTGAATTGTTTAGAACATTTTGCTTTTATTCTTTTTGGTTTTTGTAGATTTGTAATATGCATGCCTAAAGAGAACGAAAAATCCGTATAGTTCTATGATCATCCCAACGAGAGGCCACCCAAATAGCACAATGAATACACCGATGAAAAATGCTGCTGTTCCTTTGTATTTCTGTCGTTGAAAGAAAAAGTTGAACGTTCTCCATGGACCCATAATACATCCCAAGCCGGATATAAATAAAATCTGCAATAAAAATATTGACTTCATTAGTGTCTCAAAATTGTATTTAAAAAAATTATTATGTAATTTATGTGATTGCATAATGTAATTGCAAAATGCAAGTATTCATTTTACATTATCTGTTTTATTTGTTGATATCGTTATTCGTTTTTAGATTAATCAACACAATATGAGAAATTTAAACGATGATGAAGGAAAACTTCTTGTTGCAAGTATAAAATTGAATTGTTTATGAAAAAAGTAAAAGCTTGAAAAATATTAAAAAATGGTTACATTTTTGATAAATTATTTATGATTGTTTATAATCAGGTCATTATGAATATGTTACTTACGTTTCCAATAGCAAGAAGTCCTTTGTCAAACAGAAGCAAAACGCCAAGAATCAGAAACGAAACCCCAAAACCAGCAAGACCAACACCAATTTCTGCAATTGGAATAAATAAAAAATATTAATTTGTTTATTATTGATGGTATCAAAATTGACAGCTAGTAGAAATGTATGTATTTATATCAAATACAAGCTAAACTATATATACATACATCAGAAAACCTGAACGCATTTTTTATTGCAATTTATATTCATAATAAAAAATACTTACTTTGAGTATCAGTTATTTCGAACATGATGTTGTGCTTATATTATGTTGGCTTCAAAATAAAAATATAAACTAACGAACTGTTAAATTCTACAATATTTACAGATCGGCCGCCACCTCCACGACATAACCTATTTCCACGTCATTGATGATGCGACGTTTTCGAAAATCAGGTACACTTATTTTTCCGCAACGTCAGCTTACTTAGCGCGAAATATGACCAGGTATTTAACGCGTTAAATAAAAATTGTGCTTTTTTCGGTTCAGTGACCGAATCAACTGTCAAATTTTTGACCAAGAAGTACACGCGAAATCAACATTTGTTTTTCCCACTGGTAAAAACGCTCGCTCTATCGGTGTAGTGTAGACAGATCTCTGTTTAAAAGTTTACATTGCATCTCGTTATGATGTTTCCATTAAAACCATAAGGAAAATTTAAAAAATGAGCAATCTTTTCCTTGAAATATCTTATCAATATTAAATAATTTTTTTTAATTTCTTATTGATGTTTTAAGAAAAAAAATAAGCAAAAATAAACTTTGTTGGCGGAGAAATTAGATTTGTGATGGTATATTTTTCATTTTCAAAAATTTAAACAACATTTTGATTTGCATGACAATTTTTGATGGGGAAATGATTTATACAAAATCAGCAGTTGAAGAAATACAGTTTTTATTTTTGAAATAAAAGATCTAGATGTTTCTGTTTTTGAAATAAAAATTCTTCTTAATTTAAAACATAAATAAAAATATAAATTTTGAATAAATAGAAACAATAACATAAGTATTCTTTATAAAGTAGGCATAATCCTAAGGAAATCACTCATAAATAAATTGTTACATACTGCTATTAATAAGCCGTTTTCTAATTGAAAATAAAAATTCCAGTCAATAGATGACGTTATTTTCATATTTTTTTAACTGAATAAATGGAATATCTAAAAATAAATAATCCACATAAATTTCCTGTTTTCTTTCATTCTTACAATAAGTTTGTTCTGAGTAAAAATACGTAATTTAGTTCAGCCTCCATACGACCTTTAATGAAATGTTCATTTTTGTAATTATAAAACTCCATTTTCACATTAAAGATTTGAATTGTCAGAACCGTTCGACGATGAAATTATGAAAGTACAAAATTAACACAAATTCTTTCTATTTCATAAAATTGCAAGATTCTTAACTGCCACCCTGTTTATGAAACTGCGTATTATTTGTTCTCCTAGAATTCATACTCCACCTATTTCTTCTCCGCGAAGTTTGGGTGCTCGGCTCGTCTTGTTTTCTGTTTCTTAAAGTAACGTCATCCGGTGGTGGAATTCGAATCAAACTTTCCAACTTCTTCCCCTCAGCTCCAAGATGGAAATCGAATTCCCTTTTCGAATCCTCCTCATTGGGAGTCTCAACCTCTGGTGTTGGATTTGTAAAAGTGATATCCTCCCACTTGATGTACAAATTTCTCTTGCTCCCTAAGCTCTGTACCGACTTGCGTGTCGGTGCCAAAAACTGAGCGATAGATTTTTTCCTGTTGTTTAACGACTTAACGATGCACCTCAACACATTCGCGTACAAGATCTCCGTCTGTCCTTCTTTTGAGGTCAGGATTTTGGTCAAGCCGTCGTTCATCGTTTTGTCCTGTGCGATATCCGACTTGATTATTTGGATGAGATACTTTTTGCCAAAGTCGTCGGTTCCCATGATCAGCTGCGAGTGAAACAATTTCGGGTCATCGCAGATGTCATCGCTCGAAGAGCTGCTCTGTTGTAAGACTTTCTTCTCTTCGAATTTATTCGACTCGGCATTCCTGTCCTTGCTCTCGGAGATGATGTAGACGAAAGACTGCGGACCCAAGTTGTGTGCGCGGTAATTCGCGTTCATCTGAGGCGCCACAGTGATCTGCATGTCATATCTTGAGTCAGAAACTTTTGTTCGTTTTAAGGTCCACTTGATTATAGGAGTACTCGGGCCGAGGCACTCGTTACAGTTGATACAGTCCTCTTCGCAGAGAATCCATCTGTTTGGCGACAGTAAAATTACATTTCCCTTGGAGATACTCAGGGGAGATGAACTCGAGGTAGAATTTTGTCTTCTGTAGATCGGAGCTGTTAGCAACTGCTTGTATAGATTATTGTTGGAGAGACCTGTTGGTGAGAGCGTTTTGAAGATCAACTCCTTCAGGATGTGCTCCCAGTCGGATTCCTGCTGGACTATTACTGACAGGTGCACTAATGTGATATTAAAAATAACCTGAAAATGAAAATTCATGTAACTAAAATTGAATTTTAAAGTGTAAAAGTTGGGATACTGAGTGTATATGTTCTTACAATTACTGTAACGAGGTTGAAGAAAAAGCCCATCTTGTCGAACTGGAGTGCTGGAGGCAACTGAGTGTCATGGAACAAAGAATGTTTGAACTCGTTGATAAAACAAGGAACGATGGTCGATTGAAAATGAATCAGAGAAATTGTTTGATAACTGTTCAACAATACGCAGGAAGTCGATGTAAACTGAAATATTGAAATTTGAAGAGCAAATTTATATACTGAGGATGTTTGTTGAAAAAGCAAGAGATAATTTCGAACGTAAAATTTATTTCGACGCTTGATACAGCTTATGTGCATGTGTTGCCTTAGAGCTATTTGAATCCTAGATATATCTATGGAGTAATTTTAACGCTCGTTACATAACTACATTAATTACAATAAAATCTCGTTCACTTAATATTAATAACGTTTCATTTGTTTACATTCACTCCCCATTCGGAAATTCTCTTTCTTCGATAATAAAATAAACTCTACTCTTTGATAAAAAACATTAAACAATGTTACTAAAGTTTGTCCATAACGTAACTCATATTGCCTGTATCTATAGATCATAAAAAGAAACTCGATATTTTCTTTATTTTTACAACACATATCTTAGGTTCAATCAAAAATGTTTCATCGAACAATTAGCTTTATAAAAATAAATTTGCTTACAAGTTTTTTTGATTCAACCTGATCCTAGTTTCTTTCTTATTTTCTGTTTCTTTATTAGAATTACTTTATGCGAAAAGTTTCAACGTAGAAAAGGAAATGCCAAAATGACAATTTGAAATATTCATCTATAAAAACGGTTGTTCATTGATCGAAGGAATATAAATCTTACGATTAATGAAAAAATTCCTTATTGACAAAATTCAAATCACATAATTGTTCAAAAAGTTGGCTTCTTAGTAAAGTTTTTGTTCCAAAAAGTTTGACAATAATTTTGTAATAAATGCGCAGCTTATGGTAATCTACATGAAAACACAATCAAAATCTGTTGATGACAGTTTGACACAATTTTGAATCACATAATCTTCAACATAATCTCAATACTTGTTTCTCATACAAATTACAAAACGTCCAATTTTAATTCGATTTAGCCTTAGCGGCTTGTCTAGTAAATAAAAAAAAGTAACACTACTTCACAGACAATGAAGCTAAGAATTAAATTAATAATCAATTAAATAAATCCAATTAAAATATACAAAAGACCGTAAATCTTGATTAGATAGCAAAAAAAGGAACAATTTGTCTGAGTTTGCTTTGTGGACGTGCTCGATAAACGTAGAGTCTGTGTTCTATTGCACCTTTGCGTCCTAAACAACTATTACAAATTACATTTCACTTTTTTTTCGAATTAAATTAACATGAAATAATTAAAATAGAATACAAATTGCATCGACTTCATTAATACCAATATTATGAACTGAATTTTCTGTACAAGTCTTTTAGGGTCGGACCGAATGGTTAACATAATTATTGAATTGGATTTGAACAAAATATTGTTTTCGGTTTGTACTGGACCTCCGATAAGTGTTGCCTGCTGCTCCAGGATTGTTGACGACTCTGAACTCAACGCCACGTCTTTATGGTTTATTTGAACTGTACTGGATGTACTCAGGAAATCCGAAGGATCCTAGCTGGTCCAAGTTGAGATTATCCTCTATTAGCTCCGAGCCCATTATCTCTCCATAGTCCATGTCCTGATTTGAGCGCCCGTGAGTCGAATGGCTTAGACCAGGAGCGTAACTAACACAAATCAAAACACAACTCCAATCACTGGCAAGCTTTGACTATTTTTTTCAATTTTTATTCAATTGAAATGAAATTTAGTTCGTCTTTTTTCTTATTTGCTTTTTTTTTAGAATTTCGAAACATGAAGAAAGATTACGTGTGACCGATTAGCCAGATAGTCGGTACAACACGTAAAAAAGAGAGATTTAAGATTTTTTGTTAAGATTGTTTTCTTAAAGATGAATACTCCAATTTGAAGCGCAGGTAATTCAATGCGTACTCGAATTTACATTGCCAGTCAAAGAAAATCGAGTAGTGATTGGAGTTGCGTTTGTTCGCGAACATGTCGATGTTTATATATTTATAATGTTTTTTTATTTATATTTTTTTTTCTTTGATTTGGTTGTACCGACTTGCTCCAAGTCTCACATTAATCTTTCATACGTGAATCTCACACTCTTGAACTTGCATTACAAGTAAAAAAAGAAGAAAAAGCAAAGAAGAAAAAAAAAGATCAGAGGTATGCTTAAATTCGATTAATTGGTGCTGAAAATCTTAAGTTAATTTCATTTCAACAGGCAGTTCATAAATAATTGATATCGTCAAGTTCTCTTACGGAGATGTTTGTTTTTAAATGATAACAAAAAAGTTCCGCATAATAGGAATTGGTAGGTTGGTATAATCGCGAAACAACATCTCGTTAAAACAACTTACTGATTCTGTTTGAAAAATGAGCTTAGAATTAAGTTTTATTAGTAACAAAGATCACAATGGCGATATAAAAACGGTTATTTTTTGATGTCATACATTGTTCTTCATCGAACTTGGTGCATGTCTATTTTTTTATATTCACTTCATTCTTTTTCTTCTTCAATAAAAGTCTGGAATAGAATAAGAGTTATGGGACTTATTGACGTAGTTTGTGCGAACAAGTGTGGATGTATAAATCAATACTTTTTGTTAGCAATCAACAATTAAAAGCACGAATGTCAAAGAACAATCAATGACGTCAATGATTAATGTAAATCTTATCTAAATTAGCGAGCTAGAATGTTGGACAAATTTCATCGATGCATTGTTCAGAACAAGATCGTCTGGTCAAGATAAAATTGTCAAAATATACAATAACAACAAAACTCGAGGTTTGCCAAACAATTATTTTTTCTCTAAACTTTCCGAGGCAACTTCGTTTGAACGAAACGGTATTTTTCGTACGGCAAATAAAATAATAATAAAAACAAAACAGTATTGCAGCGAAAATGTAACAACAAGAAAGAAATAAAAGTAAAAAGAAGTTGAATCACAGAATCATACAAAAAGAGATTGCACAGTAACAGAAAGAAAAGAAAAAAAAGATGAGAAGAAAGGGGGAAATTTACAAAGATAAATGCTGATTTTGATAGAATCAAAATGAGTCACAAAGTCGCCCTGGGCTCCAACATTCTTGAGTGGGATGGTAATACTAAAACTGTCGTTTTTTTGAATTATAGTACAAGTCTTGGTATAAAAAGCATAAAATTAGGCGGGTAATATAAGATACACCGAGGTTTTGGACAGCACATCTAATACTTAATATACGTGATTATGAAACTGAATACTGAATTCGCCATCTTGTGAATAATAGCAGCAGCCACGGTAGCAGCTTTTACTTTGTTGGACGTACGACAAGTTTCGATTTGAACACGTTTTCGTTTAGTTCATGTTCTTGTTTTTTTTCTGCGTTTCTTTATTGAGGTTGGTCAATCGACTCATCGTGTCGCGAAAGCACTGGTCAAGTACTATCATTCATATCAGATGATTTTGAGGGTTGAAATTCGTCTTAAACCCAGGCAACTGACCTGGATGCCACCGACGGTGTGTCTCGCACCGAAGGATCTGGACTGTGAGCTTGAAACATTGTGGACGGAGTGGCAGGATAACTGCTTCCAGGCCCACTTTGCCCACCGCCATTCACGCCTATGATAGACGAGTGCGAAGGTGTCTGACCCCCAGGACTGCCCCAGCCAGGAACATGTGTAACTAGGAGTGGTTTCACGTATCCGTTGTTGCATGTCGTTGTTTGACTTTCTATAATGAACAAACAAAAGTTTTGTCATAAACCAACTTACGAAACGTACAAAATAATTCATTGAGTGATGGTGTAAGCACCAACCTGGTGTGTGATATTTTGCAAAGCTCATTTCCTTTGGTGTTTCGGGATAAAGTTTGCTCAGATACTGCAGATCAAAAACACGATCCGCCAGGCTTCGGATGACAAAATCTTTGCTTGTGAATGGCTGCAGCATGAAGACCTCTGTATTCTCTGAAAACCGAGGAACTTGATTAAAAAAATAAATACCGCGATCTAAAAGAATGGCTCGGAACAGTGAGGTAAAAAAAAGATCACTGCTATTAGTATTTATTCGAGAAGTTGTTTCGGGTTTATAAGTTTACCTCCAACCCAGGCGATTGTTATTCCACCCAGCTCGGAGTCTGAGAATCTCATGAGAAAAGTCCCTGGTGCACAATTCGCGAGCAATTCTTCCGCCTCCTTCTTTTTGATGAATCCCATTATCAGACCATCCATCCACGGCCCTCTGAGATGTTCCTTCGTTAGTTTCATAATAGCGTAGAACCATTCCCAGAATGTGAACGTCCTTTCAGGCAGGGGCTCTTTTGTAAATTGTCCCCAACTCAAGAGAACGTTTGAGTAGTCGTGTCCGGGGACGCTGTTACTCCTGAACGCTTTTTCCGCGAGGAAATGCATGTTGCTCTCGGTGAGCGAGCGACCGGTTGCCGCACGGAACTTGACGTTAAGTGCTTCGGCTACTTGGTTCCATGGTACCCTGTCCGGCACCACAAAAGGAACTCGTCCGGGCTCAGCAAAGGCGTTGTCCCAGGTTACGGTCGCCCAAGCGTGTGGCTCTTGGTTTCCGTGAACAATAACAACCACGGGTAAACTTAGCGTCCAGACTTGGAATACTAATTCCCCTCCACCTACACTAAATTGTGATTGAAAAAGTAAACTAAATTTTTCATCCATCACTGATTCCGTGCCTTTTTTCTCCGCGCGCTTGATTTTCTTTAGCTGCATGTTTCGGAAACTCACTGACAATTGCCTAGTCGCCTGGAAAGATAAAAAAAGGAGATTCGGTTAAGTATTGTAGACTATAATCTTTTTTTCAAAATTAAATAAAATTAAACTAATGAGAGATAAGTATAATTACCTGATGATATTCCATGGTTCCAGAATTGTTCAAAATGTCACCACTAGATTCGTCACGTTTTGCTTTGTCACTTTTCAACAAAGCATTGGCCTGTGCCTCACTTATAATGCTGACCTTAACTTGAGGAGGGTTCATATGCACATTAAGTTTACCCCCAACAAGTAATCTGACGGTGCTTGTAAATCTTGTATTCGTTTTCATCACCTGAGGAGGCTGTTTCTCAATGATAAATGTGCTAGTGACTAGCGAGCTAAGAAGTTGCGTGATTTGTGAGTTTAATGCCGGCAGAATGTCCGCCATTCCAGTTGGCTCCAGTTCCAACTTGAGCTTTAGTCTCTCGGCTTCTTTGACTTGCGTCCTTGTTAACCATATCAACTCGCTTAAATTTTCGCACCATTCCTGAATCATATCCAGATTGCTGTTGAAGTGAGAACCGTTTCCTGAAAGTTGCTGTTCTCTCTTCCACCTTGAAACATCAATCCAAGCATTAATTAATTGCTCATTAGTACAACAACTTTTTCATTTCACATATATTTTCCTTTTACCTAATAAGTTCTTCGTCTAGTACTTTGGACTGTAAACTGTTGATCATGGATATCGTGTCTTTAAGCTTATCAGCGATATTAATGCGCATCTGCAATAGAGCTGTCACTTGCTGATTGAGAACTTGCTCTTGTTGTTCTTTTTGGCTGAAAAAAAAAATCAATGAAAAACAAATGAACAAGGAAAAAGCAATCGAGTTTTTAAACAGATGGTATGCTTACCGACGCAACTTCTTTTCCATCTCAATATTTGGTTGCACAGGCGGTTGAGTTGCAAGGTGTTGCAGGTGAGCGTTAACTTTGGTGCACTCGTGATACACCAGAGCAAAAGCCTCCTGGTCCTGAGCCATCTGGCCTAAGGCGTCGGCGGTTTCTTGAGTGCGACGTCGTAGGATCTCAACCTGGTGCGCAATCTCCGTGGCAGAATCAGCGGCCATTAATCTACTCGAGCTAGGCATCATGTTCATCAAAGATCCTCCAAAGTTTTCCACTTCAGACACAAGTTTCATTTCACGCATCAAACAATTTTTGATTACGTGAAACAATTGTGAAGGATTTTGACTGTACTTTTGCTGTAAACGAAAAAAAAAGTTCAATAATAATATATTAATATACAAAATACAAATTATTTTCAATGAATTTTGAAATAATGTAAGAAACACTCAGGATCACTCTTACCGGTAAACAGAAAAATTCGTAAAAGCACTAGCGCTTTTCTCCGAGTTTCAACTCAGATTAATCGGAAATTGACCGTACCTCGGCTTTTTATTTCAAAAAATAAAACCTACATCAAGCATAATGGCTATGAGATAAGCGTCACTTTTGTTTGATATGATTCTATTCTATTAATTTTTTTTTTATCATAAAGTTTTTTCATTTGTCGGGCTTTAAACAATTCCAGGTAACTAATGAGAGTAATATTTTCATCAGATAACCGTCTGAATAATTAGACAGCAATATGAGATTAATTTTCCTCTCTATTAAAAGTACTTTTTCTGCTTTCATAATGGAATTTGTTATATATCAAGTTCGTGCTCTATTTTACAATTTTACATCTCATTACACCGAACAGGTATGACTTTTCAATTCAATTGAGTTCTTCCTTTGACCACAAATTCTCTAAATTCTCTAATAATTCTAATTAAGTAAAAAATCACGATTTTTTACATCCTATTAAAAACATTTTTACAATGTTTTCACAACCAAGGGCTAAAAATGATTTTAATTTCAAATATTACAAAATTTGTAGAGAGAACTATATTTACCCGAAAATTTTTCGCTGCTTCCATGAGTTTGAGCTTCGTAAGAAACAAATCTTCAGTGGTTAAAGATGCTGCCTTTGATTCCAATTCCTGAATGAACGATGTAATAAGATTGGCCGTGTACTGTTCGTATTGTGGGTTGCTCGATTCCAAGCCGTCAGCAACGGGCCTGCAAGTATAAGAATTGAAAAAACATTTTTCCCACTCGTTGCAAATTTCAGCTCTAAAAATAAAACAGCCAGCTAAGCAGACAAAGTTTGAAGAAAAAGAAATGCAATAAAAAACATCAGCATAAGAAAAAAGGCAAATACCAAAGTTTCTCCTCGATCCATGAAGACATAAAATGTCGAACTTCGATGGGAAAATGTTCTCCGTACAAAAATCGAACCTGCTGCAGTGCCTCCGGTGGCAACTGCTGAGATTTCGACCATAACGCCATTATACCAAGTGTTTTTTATTAGCCTCGGCCTGTGAACAACATAAAAATATCCACAAAATTAATAAACAATTTCGTGTTTTTTTTTTTCAATTGAACAAAATTAACATGATAACAAAAATTGAAATGAATTGAATTAAAAAAAGAAAGCAGACAAGATGCGTGCGTTTTTCATTGATTTATTTCGTCTTAGTCATCAAATGAAAAGTCTTATCTTATCAAATGATTTAGAGGAAGATATTTTGTTACAAAAAGATTGTTATTAACGAAAAGTGTAATTCAATTTGTTGAACAGAATTAAAAAAAAATGAAATTCGATTAAGATTTCTTTTATATTTCGAGGGATATTGATGTCTTGTCTCTTTATTAAGTGTTTCTTTATAAATTCAATCAGTAAAAGTTGTTTAAAAAATTCAATTTATCGAAACTCAAATATTCTACATTTTAATTCAACGTTAAACAAAATGAATCTCAAATTATATTTTTCGCAGATGCAATCTTTTGTCTCGGAAATTTTAATATCTGGAAACCAAATTTCATTTTCTGTGTGAATCTTCACACAGAAGATTCCTCACAGAAGTTCCTCTCATTTCATCGAATATTAAAGATGAACAAATTGTTAGCTTAATTTGTGCCTCCTTTTCCATTAAGAGTAATCTCGGTCAATTATGAATAACTTTTAGAATCAAAATGATTTAAGTCATTATGAATAATCAATAGCTGACTAAACAGACTGAAATTCTAATTAATGATACAACTAATGAAACTAACACGATTAAAGCTTTGTTATTCCACGATAGATATTTAACCAAATATTATAGTTATAAACGTCGTTAATGGATAGAAAACATTGAAAAGCTATATTCTCTTTGAACAAGTTATTAAATTCTTTACTTCTTTTTGCAATTTCTGTCGTCCATAAAATAATTTGATTTAAATTCAATTTGCTAATAAACCATTTACAAATAAATTATTCATTACGTGCATGTCAACAATTTTGTTCTTGGTGGTCTTCAAACTATAATCATTCGTTTGATGCAAGACTTCGTTCCCTTTCATCTCATATTTTTTAATCAAATTAAGCCGGGTAAATAAATAAAAAAGATATATTTTTCATTACTTTTCATTAGCTGGTGTACTTTGAAGCTCACACCTGTATTGAAAACAAACAATATTAGTTGAAAATAATAAATATGATGAAAGATAAAACAAACAAAAAATCGTATATCATATCCATTTTTTTTTTTTTTTTTGATACTTCAGTTTCGTTTTTCCAGTAGTCCAGTAATGAAACAAAATTAAAACGAATAAATACTCTTATCAATAATGGCCAGGTATGTAACCTGTTATTCATTTCCCGATCAAAGAGTACAAGAAAAAGAAATAAAAAAATGTCTACTCAGGACTGTATTACAGTCTGAGCACAAACGCGCGCGAACAAAAAGAAGTCAATATTCAATAGCTCAAAAACACAGCATCGCCAATTAAATCGCCTGTTTGTTTTCGTTCGCAGCGCCATTGCGATTTGGAATTCAGGAAAAATCAAGGTTAAGCCGGGGGAAAGAGGGGGGGGGCAAAAGGAGGGAGAATACTAAAGACAAGGAAAAAAGACCGCAAGCAAGACGGGGCAATATTGTTTTTCGCTTGCTGGATAATATGCATGCAAAGATAAAACTGAGCTCAATAAATCTCGAAGAGCCTCGACACTGAGGAAAGTGTGTGTGCGTGCACAACAGGGTAACGCCGAAAAGTTTTGTTGGTCTCGGCAACAAAGATCCCGATCGATCGATCATCCAGTCGGTTCTCCGTTTTCCCCCACCCCGCGGCCCATAACTCCGCGAAAAGCAAGCGACAGAGAGCTTCTGTTCGGAACGACCAAGAAAGCGAGACAGAGAGAAAGAATATTTAATTAAACGCAAAAAAGAAAACAGAGTAGGGGAAACGACGAGGATGTTAAAAAAGGAAAAACCCCAGCGGAGGAAAAGCGCAAAATCGCGACAAACGAAATTGTACGGTCGCGAGAGCGAACAAAAAGTTGTCTAAAAATAGGCCGTTGCGAATCGTGCGATCCATCGATCGAAAGCACGAAGGACAAAGTGGTAAACAATCAAAGGGCGCGAGAAGGAGGTTGACGAAAGAACGCGCGCTCGCAAAAGTGAGGACAAAAGAGGGAACATGCTTGTTGTAGGAGGTTGTGTAAATTTTGTTCAAGTTCAATCGGCATTCGTACCTGCACAGATCGCTGGGGTCGATCCGGGGCGAGTTGTTCTGCGTCTTTGTCTTGTGCGTCAATCGGCACGCGTGCCATCAATACTCGGACGCGAGTTGCCCGCTGCCGCTGCCCAGCCTGGTCTCGGCGCTCGGTCGACGGCGAAGTAGTGTCGTCGTGCCTTCGCGGCACCGATTCCAAGAATCGCGTGCCGTAAATGGCAACAGGTCGGTGGTGGGAGCCGGGTCACGTGACTGCCCGCGCCTCGCGAGCATGCGCCGCCCGATTCTCGGAACCGTCCGCGCGACATGCGCACCAGCGCGCGCGACCAACGGAAGTTCGCCGCGACGGTGTGTCTCTTCTCTATGTATAATAAACCAACGACGTGTTTTTCCTCTCTCTCGTTCTTTCTCACTCTTCTGTCCCTTTCCTCCATCGTTTTTTTTTTATATTCCTTCAGCATGTCAGAGCATATCCTTTCTCCACAGATCATGTCTTCTGCCAAACATCAATGGACATTCTCAACATTGACGTTGCTTTTTTGTTGCAAATCTAAGTATCATCAAAGTTTGCGCCACTTTCATTGTTTTGAACCAGTTGGAGATTAGATTTTGGTCGTTGTTTCTGCCGAGGAGAGGATATTCAATACAAATTGCATACTTTTAAACTATAACAATTACTGCCAAAGGAATTCTGATTCGTTATTCCTTTGTTATGGTTTGTAGCTGTAACGAGTTCGCATTTCTCTTTTGTTTGAGGGTACACATTTTTCATCGGTATTTACAATATCAAAGTTATTTCTTTTTGTTAACATTTTTAATTAAAAGTACGGTCTTTGACTACGGTTGTGAATCGTAAAATTATAATTACAATGTTGAACTCGTTCTCGTCAAAATGTTGGAATGTTATATTTGTTTAATTTTAGTATTGCATCGTATTTAAACAATTTTCCATTTAATTTCAGGTTTTCTACGGGCCAATGAACGTGGTAAGGTCAAATTTCGAATAGTCCATTTTTTCGCATTTTTGTTGATGAAAATGTTTTGTGGGATCATGATAAAATGACGTTTTAATTTGTTTTATTCAGGTGCGTAATGTTGTTTATGAACGAGGTTTTGCCAAGATTATAAGCAGTAATCCTTTGAAAATACACAAATCGATTTGGATGTTTCTCTCATATGTTTTATTTTCATTGCAGTTATGAAAACAGTTTAATACGACATGTTTTACTGCCAATTAAGAGAGATTTCATGTTTTGAAATAATTGTCCAGAAATGTTATAATTAAACAATTGAGTTATCCAAGTTCTACTATCCAAGATTAGTAAGCAGTCGGAATGAATGACCTGTGTCGATTCAGCTCTGATGAATAGCCAAAATTATGTTCGATCAACTGACGAAACCCTTAGTAATTAACCTTGACTCAATGATCACGGTAAATGTTCGATCAAGGTTGCACGAATTTCTAGACACATTCATGTCTCGTGCTATTAAAACTGGGTCCAAAAAAACCTTAAAACCATAAAGTTCAACTTTTGTCAGAGATCATTTTCAAAATCTATTTACGATCACTCGGCTCAAGGAGGCCTTCAAATTCTATTCAAACGACAAAATAAATAGCAAAAAAGTTGAAGAATTCTCTCATTCTTTCACTTGCATTTCACTTATGAACGTGAATATTTTCCTCTTTTCTTTCTATTTTTTTTTCGTTCTTTTTTTTGTTACATTCTCTTGAAGATTGAAAAACTGAAATGTGAAAAGAAAGAAAAGATGATTTGAAACACTGAAGTCGCCGTTTCATTCCTTGGTTTTACTTTCGAGCTTTTTTATTAATTCAAGCAGAGCAGGATTTATTTCAATCGTCTCTAAAAGTTCAAAACTTGTTGATAATTCATATCCAACCTTTGACCGAAACCTTGATATCGAGCTTAAAAAATTTGGATGAATATTTGAAAATAAACTAGAAAAATATTATTTTTATCCTTTCGAACAAAAGCTGATCTGAAAGTTCACAAAATAACAGATTCATTTTCTTTATGACAAAGTTTTCGTGAAAAGCTGATATAATTTAATTGAATAAACAAATTAGATAAACAGATCCAGAAACGCAATTGTAAACAAATATAATCTAGTCTCAGGTGAAATCTGTTACTTTTATTTCTTTATCTTTTTTATGGGAACAAAAATGTTACATCTCAAATAATCAAATTAGGTAGTTAAATTAAAGGTTTTTTTGACCGATTTGAGATTCGCTCATATAATCTAATGCAGAGCATGCAAATAACTCCATTACAATCAATTAAGTTATCGATTTTATGTGGAAAGAGAACGATGTAAATAAGCGATTCGTCGTATTGCAAAATTTAATCATGAAGCTGAATACGGTGCCTTAACTTTTTGAAATCGATGATTGAAGTTGCAATTCAATTAGCAACGTCTAAAGGAAACCTTAATCGTTTCCGGCGGTTCGTTATGAACCTGATTTTTCTGTGAAAAATCCACTCTGTCCTATATAAATCTCACGAGAGATACACAGTGAACGAATAACAGAAAGTGAATCACAATGGAAGCAGGATTTATTTTATTTGTACATTTCCGTATAGTACTACATTTATATATAAAAAGTTGTTTTTCACAACGTTTTTTCAGATTTGCATTTCAATCCAATTTAAATATTATGAAAGAAAATTGAAAGTAAAAAAAATTGTGCAGTATTTGATGAACAATTTAGAATGTGTCTGCAAACGTATTTTATATTGAAAGACGTCATTATTTAAATTAATGAAAATACATATCCACGCATGGAGAAAAAATTTTAATTATTTTGACCCGAACGATACGGATGAATTGAAACAAACACTTTTTGGGAATAAGAATTTTAGGATCAATCGGAAGAAATATTTTTTGGAGACCCCGAATGGGTAGGTGGTCTCATTTTTTTTTATCATTGTTCCGTTCCGAGTTTTGACAGTGGAAAAAAAACTGACCGGATGTTCAAGTTCCGGAATTCTTTATGACTTTGTAATAAAATTTAAAGCGCACTAAATTTGAATGTTAGAAAAATTTTGTAATAAAATACAAAACTCGTCCATTGTGAATATTATTCATAATTAAAATCATTGATTATGAAATTCATTAATTAAAAACAAGATTAAATTTCAATTCCAACAATTTTTAACAATTTCGAACAAATCCGACATGAAAAATGTATATGTAATTAATTGAAAAAATATGTATAAAAAATATCTGTATAAAAATAACTTGCAACGTGAATAAAATTATGAAATACTAAAAATCCTCGCGAGCTCAAAGCTTGTTGGACGGTTTCGTTAATCATGCACTAACATCGATTACACAAACAGCTGCGTGTCTAAAAGTTTGTTCACACTCGATATTCGAAATAATAATCGACACTAGTTCAGTTCAATAGATTGCAATATAAGAGGGGGCAAAACAAGAGCTCCTGCTCCAATTAAATAAGACGTCGTGCTGCCAAGACTCCAAAATACTACAAAAATGAAAAATCAAATTAAAACATTTCTTTAAATTAACACCGACCAAACATCATTTTACTCTAAGTTTTTTATTCTCTTTTTTATCGTTTTTTTTTTGCAAAGATTAACAAAGTGTTGAAAAAATTGTTCAACAGATTGCAACAAATATTTGTTTCATTAAAATATTATATCGATCAACGAGATAAAATATACCATTAAGAAAACATGCACGAAAATTAAAACTTTCATAAAAATGATCCTTTTTACACGGCTCATTGGTTCGTTCTGAGAAAACATTATTGTGCTTTGCGAACCAATGAAGGATAGAGGGGATAACAACTTGGTGCCTCACATTTGTACATCTTTGCACTCGTCCCTTGCATTTTACTTGAGCAGTTTAAGTTTGACTGATAAAGCATACCGTTACAGAAAGAATAAAAACAAAATTTCTAATTCAATTTTTCTAAAAAAGAGTTGAAAACAAGATTGACTTGTACCTATACATGCTGTGACAGGTCCACATGCTCTAGCTAACATCCCAAGCGATCTGAATATACCAGTTATCACTCCTTTCTGCGTGTCGTCTCCGATTCGTGATACTAAAGTGTTCATACAAGTCACTACCATCGATGTTGCTAAAGCAATAAGATCAATCAATTAAAACAGAATAAAGAGAAACGTCTTGAGAATTCATAACAATCAATTTTTCATCAACGCCATTTGTTTAAGTTCGAAGTACTTACAGACGGCGAATAAGAATATACCAAGAAATAAAAGCGTTATATTCTTTGCTATCCCGATGAAAATGAAAGCCGGTATTATCAACCAGAGTCCCTGCAAAAAATACATATCTTCTTTTAATTTCTTCTTATTTTATTATTCTGTTTTATTTATTTGTAAAATGTCTAGTTGAGATAAGCAAATGTGTTAAATTAAGATTTGAATTCTTCGTTGGAACATTATGAAGTTAATAGTCATGATGCATTGCAAGAAATAAAAGTACACTTAGCAAAGACGAGAGACAATGAAGGTGACACACTTTGTTGTTGAATCAAAGGTAGAGTCGTGTAATTACTGTTTAATGGAATCTCAACTCTTTCGCAACCACTCCACGAGACCAAAGTTATTTCAACTTTGATATTTCATTACAAAATACGAAGGATTTGCTTACCAACAGTGTGACGAACTTGGTTCGGTGTGGTGGGACGTTTCGAACCCACGACCCTTGCAATACTGTCATAATTAATCCGATTGTCAAAAACATCCATCCCTGTTGCATCCTCGTAAAATTATACGAATAATGAGTTAAGAACGTTAAAGTAAATTCCAAGCCGCTGTACACAAAGAGGTAAAGGAAAAATGAATATCCTAAAATTCTCAGACGATGTAAATCTGAAATTAAATTCAACGTGTTAATACAATTTGAATTAGTTTGTCTGGATTTTTTTTAAATTTTGTATTCCTTCAATAAAGGAATTACCATCTTTGTTCAAATTTCGCACTCCATTAAATTGAAACAGATCCAAGGGATTGATGTAAGTCAAAGCATCGGAGAAACTTTGGGCAAACGTTTTGGTGCGATACTTCTTTGGTAGACTCTCATTGAAACAGAAGATGACGTAAATGATATCGATGGTTGAGAGAGAAAACGCGAGCATCGCCGGGACCATGTACCAGTGGCCCTCCCTATGGCCCACTGACATTCTAGCGAAATACGCCCCGATCATCGGTCCGAGGGTAAATCCAATGGAAAAGGCTATCCCAATCATTGCCTGAAAAGTAAAACTCAATCTTAACTCGAATTCAAATTCAGTGGCTTAGATGCAGAAGCATATAACTCCATTTACCAACATTTCAGGAAACAATTTGTTATACATTCAAATCGAGTTTGGGTTTTAATTTTAGTTTTTTTGATTTTAGACGATTGATTGCTGTTCAGATCTGGTTCGTTACCATTCCTTTTCCTCGAGATTTCGTTCCAGTCACATCCGTCACAATTGCCATGGACAGGCTAACGTTTCCCTTGCTGATGCCTCCGATCATCCGAGCAATGATGAAAAGTCCAAAATTGTGCGAAAATATCCAAACTAGATGGGAAATTGCTATTCCCACGAGAGAGAGTACCAACAATGGTTTTCTACCGTAAGTATCAGACAGTGCTCCCACCGTTGGAGCGCTTACAAATTGTAGAAACGAGTACATCGAGCCCAAAAAACCTACAAACAAAATAGCAAATGATCAGTCAACATTGTTAAACAAATGATTATTTGGATTACAAATATTACTTATGTATAAGTTATAAAAAATGTGTCAATCAAATTTTTCAATTTTCAACAAATGATATTTTAATAATTTAATTGGAATTTTTACTTTTTGACCAGAGTAAACAATTTTGGTATTTTTGTATACAAAGTAAAAGAACAAAACAATTAAGAAATGACAAAATTAAATTATCATACAGATAAGAATTATTTAAAATTGTGATTATCACAGAAAAATGTTAAATTTTGGTTTACCTCCATATAAAACGGTGCTAACTTTATCCGGAGCGTTAAGAAAATTATTTAAAGTTTTAATCCTGTCCATAATCACAGAATAGAGTCCAGAACCATCGTCCGATTTTTCGTAATGTTCCAGCAGAGCCGGGAATAGAGGTAGAATCATAGTAAAAGCCAGCAGGTCCAGCAGCAGCGAGAGAAAAACAACTCTCACCGTTTTTGCATCTTGCTGGCCCTTTTCTTCCGTCATTGTGACAATTTGGAAGTGTTTTAAATAAAAATTATTCAACTCCGCATATCAAATGTAGTCACGCGATTTGAAGTTTTAGCGCCATCACTGTTTGCAATTTGATACGACATATATATGCAGATGCATAGATATAGCATATGTCAACTTATCCGTAATTCGAACTGTCGAAAAAAACTCCGTCTTACGCCACGCTCGCCGGTGCCGAATATAAACATGTTAGATCTGAATAAGGACACTTTCTATGCTGGTCCCCCATCATTTTTACACAAGTGAAAGGGAATATGTCTTCGTACTCGAGAAAATTACTCACGAATGAGAGGAATTACCGATAATACAGATGAGTTCTGGAATAATAATTTCTTCATCTGTATTTTTTTACTTTTACTTTCTCTTATTCTTAATTTGTTGATACATTTTTTTTTGAAAATGAGATAAAGTTCTTCAATTTTTGATAATTCAGTTTTTTTTAATAGAATGAAGAATTAAAAATTGTTTTACCATTTCACCATGTTACCATTTTTAGAAAAAAAGGAACGAGATTGTTACCGAATGTTGATCTCTTTACTAAGTTGAAGATCCATCCAGACGGTGGCGCTGACTGTCGCAAAATATCTCTTAGCTCCAAAAGGTAAGATGATATATAATAATTGGACATGAAAAAACAGTTGATTACAATTTTGCCAAGACGAAGTATCTTTTCATTGAAATTCTGAACGAAATTTCTTTTTAGCTAAGAAACTGAAGGAACTGTCTGACCGATGAAGCTGGTGAGGAACGAGCCACCAGATGGCGCTAGGAAACTGTAAGAGAGGAAGAGTTTGACAAAAAGTTGGATTTCAATTGAAACTGTGCAAAAACACGATGCGAAGGCCTGGATGCATTGAATCCAACATCTCATCATTGTTTTCATTTGTCAGTGAAGCGAAAAATAGCTCACAGTCGCACCCAGTAGCATAATAACGTTCGACTTCCGGTTTTGTCAGAGCGCACAGCCCAGCCGATGAAAAGTCAGAGGAAAATTGTTTCAATGATGAAAACAAAAATTGACGGACATTTAAAAAATGAAGAAGATTAAATTCCGACCGCTGTTTTGGCGATAAGATGAAGGGAAAATGAGACAAAAGACGAGGCTTTGATGTGAAACTCAGTCCCTTTGATTCGAATCGGAATTAAATCTTTGAAGAAAGGCGTTCGACTGGCTCTGTTCTTAGAATCAAAGAAAATTTTTTGGGACTAAGGTTCAGTGCACGCTGTAATGTCGCCCAGGTCTATTTGGGTCGAACTTTTTTGTCACCGTGAAGATTTATAAGTCACAAAAAAACCGTTCTTGTATCTTTTCATGAAAAAGATGTTCGCATCTTGAAATGGACCAATTTTTTTCACCGAATTTTCAAAGTAAGCAGGAAAAAAAGTCAGGTAGAGAGGCTGTGTGAATTTAAACGTTCAGTTCATATTCATTTGAAATAGCCGTAAGTGGATTTTTAAACATTTGTTTCCATTCATAAAGTCATATATAAATATAAATCTGATATTATTTTGAGTAGATGAAATTAAATTATAAGAATTTTTCACATGTATTAAAACTTTAATTCTAATACCAAAACCTGCAAAAAATAGACGATTCAGTGAATAACGTTTTAACTAACATTTTTAAAATGAATCACTCAAAAGTGATTCATTTGAAAGTCACACTTTAAATATAACGTTACTAGTTTTGAATCATTGTTTGTAAATTTGAACTAATTGCTAATTGAACATGTTGCAGTTTTAAGTTCTGGTCGTTTCAGAAACGGAGTGAAAAGATGACAAAAGTGAGAAAGTGTGATACAGTGTTGGCAATGGTGATTTGTAATTGAATGGACGAGAGTATTATGCAAAGTGATGTAGGAGAACTGGTCGAAAAAAATACAACATTTTTGTTTGGTGTGTAATAATACAAAAGAGAGAAGCGTTGGAGAGATAGCCGAGCGCGAGCTTTCGAACGAAGCAGGTGGCACAGGGGCAATCGGCAGTATATCGCGGTTAAATTTGAAGCGAGGTGCTCTGCGCTTGCCATCTGGGTGTTTGTGGGGCCCATACGCTGCTGGCTTCACCTTGCACATCGCCCCCTTCCCGAAATATCTCTACTACGTAGATTTTTCGTTCCGGTGCGATGATCCTGCTCGTGAATTCGCACGAGCAAATAAACATCCGTGATTAAAATATAACGTCTCGCCCTGCAATCATATTTGCCAACTTTTTTTTCCCCACCCATTTTTCTCCTTCCTTTTTTTTGTCAGAAACTGTAATTTTGTCATTTCCTTTAGTTTTTATATAATGCAAAAATGTGTAATCTCCAAAATTGATTGATTGAATTTTGTCGCTTTATTTTGTACGTTTTATTGAGAAATTGGAACAGTGAAAAAAGATAAATGCTGAACAAAAATGTCGTAATTGATGTACATTAACGGATACTAATTTGTTTTAAATACTCATTCAAGTTATTTTGGAAACAGCTTCTTGAAACGAGAGTCGAAAATAGCGATTATAGGTGTCGAGAAAACACATGTAGAACTTGTTAAGAAGCCATCTGTTATCATTATACTGTATAAGTGTCGTGGCGGAGGGGGAAAACAGTTTCCAGTGTATTAGCTTTTGTAGATAATTTGGAAAAGCAACATCTGTACACTCAAAGCACGTTCGCTTTCAGTCACCCGTAATTAAACTTTTTCTTTTAGAAAACGCATGAAATTCAAAAGAATTTCATTTTCAACGACGAGACAAAAGTCATTCAACTTTTTCCCAAGACTAGATTGCAAATAATTTTCTGCAATTATTTTTCCAACATTTTGCAATTTTAATGCAAAAAAGAAACCTGTTGCAAAAATTTTAATAGTGCAGAGTTTGCAGTTTCAACGAGAAAGAGGGAGAAAGTAAAGTCGCAATAGTACAGGAGATGAATAGTATAGTAGGGGATGAAAAAATGGACGTCAAAAAATCAGGCACTTTTCCCGGAACGTCGTGTTCGCGCGGAGGAAATCCCGCGGCAACAATGGAACAAAGAATTTTGTTCGGCCGGCTGCTCGTCGATCGTAGCACTTTGTCCCGGACGGAGCGTGTGCGAAGGGCCGAGTTTTAAAGGGAAAAAGGATGGCCAACCCCTAAAAAGTGCCGCTGGAAGCGGAAGGCGAAGAAACGAAAAGAAAGAGGAAAAGACGAAGAGTGGCCTGGAGAAGAGAAAAAAAAATAAGCGAGAGAGAGAGAGGCTAAGGGAGGGAAGGGGGGGAGACGATCGGCAAGCGCGTGCCCGAGTAACCGACAGCAGATGCGCCCGTCCGCGCAGCTGTCCTCCTACAAGTGGTGCTCAATCATCCCCTTTTCCCTTGCTTTTTCACCCAGCTTTCGCTCCAAAAAATAATCCACACGTGTTGCGCCAATCACACTCTTTTTCTCTCTATTGTTTTCACTCTCTCTTTCTCTTTCTCTTCACTGTAACCTCAATATTATTCCTAATGCAGTTCTTATGCATTTTGATGCAATTTTTCGATGCATTTTTGTATGCAACTTTTGATACATATTTATATGCAACTTCAAATGCAACTCGATGCAGCTTCGGATGCATCTTTGCATGCAACGTTTGATGCATTCTGAAAATGACATTAATTCTGTACTTCTTTTTTCGAAACTAGTTTCTCTAATCTCTTACATTTTCGTTTCTTCGCAATAAAATGGATGCACTTTTATTGCAGCGGCAAGCAAAGTGAATTTTAACTGTTGACCAAACTACAAAGTAAATCATAGAATTTTTATTGCCAGGGTTCCAGAGGCCAAATCCCTCAGGGCACTGATTTATTCAAATAAATAAGAACGGTGGAAAATGAATTATAGGAAATTAAAATGAGGGGAATACTAATGTGGGAATTGTCATTTTTTTTGTTTTCATTCACGATGCACTCAATTCTTCAGGTACAATGTAGTGCGAGACATTTTTTTTTCTTCCGTTTTTTCGTCTCTCGGGCTAGTTCAAACGGACGGAAATAAAAGTGATAATCGAGAATAAAAAAGGTGTAATGTTCTTTGAGGAAAGCACGGAGGTGAAAAAAAAATATATATAAGCTGTACAAATATTGGCAAACAGGAAATGTATAGGTACTTGTAAAAGTGGCGAGATCCATGCATAACGGTGCTGTTATTGCTTTATAATATCTTTTCTCTACTACAGGAACAATTTTTTTTTTCATTTGAAAATAAATTCCATCAAAAAATCCTTCCACTTTTTGTGTTAACAAAGTCTAATAAAAGTCTTGAAAATTTGTTTTTTTTTTAATATATTTTTTTCTAAAGAATTTTTGTTTTTGAAAATGTGCAAGTTTCGAAATGTGAACATTGTTGAAATCCTTTTATAATAATCATGAAAAAAAATGTATGAAAGAAATGAAATTGATGGTAATCATTTGATTTTGAGGATCTTTTCAATCGGAGAGAGGAACGAATGATAAAAAAAAATAAAATTGCATTTCCGTCTTGGAGCGTTGCATTCCGGCTGGTCGGAATTACGCAGCAATTACACTGTTTTCGGCCACAGTACTTTTGTTACCTCGTGCACCTTCGGACATACAGGGTGTCTCAGAACACCTGGTAATGCGCAGATGAACCGCTCAAAACAACAAACTCGTTGAAAAAAGAAAGAAAAATGGAATAAAAAAGAAGAAAATAAAAGTGCATTGTACTCGGGCACACAATTGCTCGTGCAAAAATTAAAAAAAAAAAAAACAAACAAACAACTTTTTTATTCCTTTAGATTTAAATAAGTAAAAAACATTTTACACACATTTTTAAGATCAACAGCTGTATGGTGTTTTTGGATAAATTTTATTTTTGAGTTTGAAGATGACGGAAATGGAAAGTTTGATTAGGAAAAATCGAGATCAGTCAAGTCGAAACAGAACGCACATTGAAAAGAATAAATGGCCGAGATCACAAAAGACCAGTTGGCTGCGATATAGATGCATATCTAAGGCATAGGTATATTGTTGGTATAGTTACTCATATTGACGATTGTATTAGCAGATAGCAGTCCCGTTTAACTCAATAGAATTTCAAATAATGTGCATCCAAACTATACCTTTATATTCAATCGCAAAACAAACTTGATCATAAATACTCAACTAATTCGCCCACTTTTATGCAAAAAATCATTTTCAATTGAATTTCATTGATTTTATTTATTTCCAGCTTAACTATTTGTTAGTTTTCATTTTATTTTATTGTAATCAGATGATAAAAAAAATGTTTCGATCATTTTATATTTAAAAGCTGATGATAAAAGTTGTAAAATAATAAATTCAGAAATGTTATTGAATCGAGGGGATGAGTAAAACAAAAATGCACTTTTCCTCAATTTCAGAAATCGGATACGAAGCTTGCAAAGGTGCTCCGCCACACGACGCAGAACATAATCAGTATGCTAATGTTATGATAATGACGCGGAAGAGATTAAATCTAGCGCCACTACAACTTGTCCGAGAAACATTTTGCCGATTGGTAAATTCTATTTGTTTAGTCGATTTGCATCAAAATTGTTACATTTATTATACCTAGTTAAAATAACTTTCAACAATGTTAATGTAAAAAATGCCCAAAACTGATGAAATTGCAATGAGTTTAAAAGATGCAATTCAATTGCAAAAATTATACTTTGTTTAAGTAAAAAATTTTGTTACAAAATTAGTTTATAATTTTTATTTCTTAATAATTTGAGTATATGAAATTATAAAAGTCAAATAGAAGTAATATTTTTTAAGAATAATGTGTTTAAAATGGAAAATTTGAGAAAATAATGAAGTAATGGAAAGAATGAGAGTGAAGACGTATTGCACAGGATTTCTTTGTTGGGTCTAACCGAAATCCACGTGGTCGTAAAGGGAATATCTCGTTCGGTACGTTGTATGGGAAATGAACAAGAGATGGCATACTAATAAATCCATTCACCGATCTTCTTCAGCTTGCGCCACCGCCAAACAGAGAACCAAAGAAGGGAGGGGGAGGGAGGGGATAATTCAAAACGTCTCCTGACAACCGTAAAAGAATTATCACCCATGTTTACGATTGAAAACTGTACCGTGATATCTGCAACAAAAATATTCGCACGCGCGACATCAATTTTTTCATGTTCATCCACGTGTAGACTTGATTTTCATCGGTGCATCCAGTCAACTGAACTTTTTCATCTTTTACTTATTTTTTTTTATTTTATAATAAAATATATATAAATAATGAATATTATTTATCTTTGTTTTTTTTTAGAATAAAAAAAGTATACAAAAATGTTCATTCTTTTTGTACTTTAATGTTGAATATCTGGAATATGAGGGAAGAAATATGTAGCGTTTATTGTAGTTTTTGCTATAAAATCAGAAGGATATAATGATCCCCGAGTTGGACGCAAATCCATAAATTTGCGGTAGAATTTTATAATGAAAAGAATAAAAACGATATCGCCTCATCGGTATGGATAATTTCATACATCTAACGGTTTCTAATTGAACTGACAATAGGCCAGTCCGGTATCGCTCGCAGCTCTGAAAAAAACCTGCTATGCCACAAGATGTGTGCTCCTCATGAACAAGAGGTCAATCACAAATTAATATACAAATAGAAGAATGTTTTTTAACATTATTTGGTTCATAAAATAATGCTGAAATACACCATTTTTATGGATACATCGAAAACAACATTTGAAATAATTTTTAATTAAAATATAATATTTAGGTATTTTTGTTTTGCATCTTTCGTCTTCTGTTTGAACAGAACTTGGTTGATGTGTTTTGGATCAATATTTGTAGTAAACAGAAGGTCTGATTTGAAACATGATTTTCATCGAGATTTCAATTGTGACAAAATTTTTCTTTCTGATAAAAGTTCTGTTATTTCTTATCAAAATTTTCGACTGGTTTCATTTCTTCACTTGATTTGTTACAACAATATTTATTCCTTTTATAAAATTGTCTCCAATTGAGTTTGAACTATTTTTTGTTTTTAATCTCGAAATGATCAAGTTACATTTAAAAATATCAAAAATGATGTAGGAGACGTAACAAAATAGCAACTCCAATTAATGTGACAAAAACTTTTGTTAGATTCCCACGCTTCGAGGCCCCTCTTTTATTAGTAAATATTGAACTTGAAAATTTAATCGAACAACGTTACGTGTTACACACACCTTAGTCACTGAAATCTTTGCTTGCATTTTTCATGCTCATTTATCCACTGTCTAAAGATAATCCCCCTCTCTCTTCAAAGTGTTACTTCCCTTTATTCGCAAACAATTGAAATTTTTTTTGTCAACTTTCAAGTCAAATTAATCAAAATTTGCGTGGAAAAATGGACAATTAAAAAATATTACAATCCAATCCAATGTAAATTCAATTCAATTAAAACCAAGAAGCAAACTAAAAGAACAAATAGAAAAAACAAACAAACAAACAATTCAATTTAATTAAAATAAACTCGTTCCGAACGAAAACAATTAAATTAATTCAAACGCAACAAACGTTTGAAGAATATTTAAACATTAATATTCGTCCAACAAATTTGCAATTTTATTCAAAGGACATTTTTCATGATTTAAATTAACAATCAAAGTTGAACAGCGCACACAAAAAGAAACCAAAAAAGTTACAACAAACGTCGATAAGCCGTAGAAGAAAGGAAAAAAAAGAAAGAAACAAAGAAAAAGTTAATCTCGAAGTGGAATTTTTGGACGATGGAAGTTTGTAACGATTCGAGACTCGATGTGTGTTAGGCGCGGGGTAAAAACATTCAAGCTGCAATAAAGTTGAAAAGGTTGTGTCTCTCAAGGGCCGAAAATTTTCCCGAACAAAAAAGCAAAAAAAAATGTAGAAAAAGAAAGAGTGGTGGCGTCGTCGCCCCTATGAAAAATCGTCTTGGCTCGCGGCGCGCTAACGTTAATTATAATGGGCGACGGTGTATTGAACAGGGCCCGGGGTCCTTTCTTCATATTTCTTTTTCGGTGGATCCCGAGAGCTACCTGGCTTCGGGATGGGACACGTTTGAAAACGAGGACAAAATCCAGGACAGCTGATACAATTTATTTTGGCGGGCTCTCTCATGGGTTACAGGCGCTCCAACAAAGAAGGAGAGGAGACGCAAGGATGAAAAAAAGGGGAGGACTCCTGGCCCCGTTTTGTTGCTGTTAAATAAGAATAACCGGCCCCCCCACCACTCCGCCAGACGGGGCACCTAAAGAAATAAAGACGCCGGGCACCTGGCCGCTACAGCCAGTCCGCTCGCAGTCGCGCCACCGCTTACACCTCTGCCTATCGCTCAGTGAAAACTTGTCCTCAGTGTGCTGTGAAGTGCAATTTCAGTGTGACCGCTTGACCCTGATTCCAAGTTCCGTCGCTATTTCAAGTGCAACAGAGACTCGACCCGTGCAACACCAATCCTAGTTCTAAGATCGTTTCGAATGCAACTTTCATATCTCATTTGATTCCTCCCTTTTCATTGTTTTTTTTTTCTTCTTATTTTCGTTCTTTTTGTTTCACCTTCGACGTTGTGATCGGTTTGTTTGTAAACAGTTATAGCACGGCCACGTGCAACAATCGTCGTGCAAAAATTGGGGCCGCGTTACAATTTCTCTCCTTTGTCCTCTGTGATGTTTTTTTTCTTTTTGTTTCTTTTCTTCTTGTCGCTTTTCCCACGCCGTTTGCCGAATTCGGCTTTGCGCAGGGAGCGTTCTAATCCCAAAGCCGCGCTCTATGATTTGTGACTCGCAATAGACCACAGGTCCTGCACGATTCCTAGACCGCGCCAAGGTCACCGGCTATTTTCGATTCCGCCCCACTTTTCTGCTCTACCTTTGTACCCACAAATCGCTTTTTTTTTGTTCTCTCTCTCTCTCTCTCTCTCTCTCTCTCTCTCTCTCTCCGTCTCTCTCTTGCCCTTCAAACCTGTGCTTTTCTTTTGCTTAGTTCCTCTTAACCTCTTGCCTCTTCCAACCACGTGTTTCAATTCAAATTGTTCGTCCGAACTGTTTACAAACAAATCAAAAACAATGATTGTTTATGAGATGTTGATCTGTTTTTATGTCGCCGGTGGATTTGTCAGTTTAAGGAACAAGGTCCGCAGAATTACAAGTTGCATTGTGGATAGGTCGAGATACGTCGCAATGTTTTGGAATCTGGTTGGAATTAATATTGCACTTGTCCCGGCCTATCGTAATGCACGAATTACACAGCACGCAGCAACCACGTGGGCCGCGCAGCGATGCTTTTGATGGAGAGGCTCGGCAGGCTGGGATGTGGGCACGATTTGTTACCTTCGATCAAATTGCACTCGTCCCGGCCTGCTGAGCAGTCTCAAAAAACCATCGAGGAATAAAACTCCACGACGGATAAACAACCCAGGCTCCTCGATCATCTGGAAACGACGCACAATGGGGCTGCAGTTTTACGCTGTTTCGCTTTGTCCCGATGAATGGGGCCGGATTTTTGTGTGCTCGAAATTTCAACGGTTTTATAATAGCAATTGTTCCTTCCGATTCAATTCCAATTCTTCTTTTTTACTTCTTCTTCTTCTTCCTCTTCTGTCGTCGATTTGTTAGTCATGTTCTTAGTTTATCATGTTTTTTGAACTTCATTTTGTATTGCTTCTCATGATTGTGACGAAATCATCGACATGTAAATTGTGGCTTTCAAATAAAGTTTTTCTTCACCAAATGGGGATGCTGTTATTTTCTTTCAAGACACAAACAATATACCTGAATAGAGGTGGGATCGAACCTGTGGAACCTCAGAATAAAGTTGTGTTTGTCAGAGGTTCCTTAAAGGGCTCTCTTTTTTGCCGAGTACTAATACTTTTGTGGGTAATAATTATAGTGTAACATATTGAGTACAAAAAAAACGGAACGTTTCGGATGGGGGAAAAAAGGGGACAAGAGGAAAGATGAGAAACTTGCTTATTTAAAATGCGCACGCCCTGTTGACGGTTCAGGAACAAAACTTTTCCTCGAAACTGCCGGCTCTCAAGAGTTTCAAACCGAACTGTTTCCTTTATCTGCAAGGGACAATAAACTCGCCTTTTGAACAAAAAAAAGAGCCAATTTTGTATCGGAGCACTTTTTTTTTTTTTCATTTACAAATTTTATTTCAAGGTTTGCATTTCAGTGGTTTGTTTACATTTTATAAACTGCAATTTTGGTATTAGTATTAAAAAAACTGAGGATTTGAATAAAAAAAAGAAACTAAATCAAATCAGAACTTTCTATTGGCAGGATCCTAAACGACCGGGGAGCGTTCACGCAAGCTCCGCCGAATGTGTCAATCTTGTTTACAATCTGGCCGAAATCTTTGTTCAGCTTGTGCGATTATATTGCGTGCCGTAATCCATCGTTTAGGCAGTCCCTTGACGAAATTCGAGATGCTTTTTTCTCCCTCCCGCACGTTTTATTATTATTATTATTTTTTTTAGTAAATCAGCTCATTTTAGAGAATTCGACACCAGATGCGATATTCTCGAGATTTCAATAGACCGATTTTTTATCGACCTTTTTCAACTTGAACCTTTTCTTCCTTTTGCCATCGTTATTTCAAAAATAAAATAACGTCAAATTTAAAACTCACCAATTCATTTTCATCTAAAAGAAAACATTTAAGATAAATAGAATAGAAACAAAACCTAAAAATGAAACATTACTATAGTAAATCATATAAAAGAGTAACATTCTTTTTTTTTTTTTTTAATTATAATTTCAACATTTCATTATTTTTCTGATAATTTTTATGAACAAAAATAATTTTCGAGATTTCATTTTCGGATTCTTTGTTAAGATTTGAATTGTTTGGGATTCCAACTTGGTCTCACGGAACGGTTACATCAACAAGGGAAAATCCCTTGTTATACTGATGATGGCTCGCGATCTCTTGTCAAATTCAACATTGTTAAAAAGAAATAAAAGTTTTGGATATAACAGTACACCCTTTGTCAGGATTGTCGTGTGGACTCGGTCGATATTGCCCCCTCTCTTATATATCCGTTCAACTATTTTGATTTGTTCCGAATGCAGAAAAGAAACAACTGGGGGGCCCAAAAAACTCGATCAAAGACGCGAGCAAGACGTGCGAAAAGACATCCCCGGTACGTTACACAACGCATTGGTGTGTTCGTTGCGCCCCTATAAAATAAATCTCGTTTTTCATTCAAATCTGCTGGACGCGCGCTGGGGAAAACGTTTCGCAGGCGCGCGTGCGCTTCTCCCTCTGATGCGCCGCACCACGTGTTTGTCACGTCAGATTATACCAAGCGCCCAGTTGATTCTCGATTGCTCGTTCCCTAAAACCAACGAATCGATTTTCTCCACGCCAGATTATGTGACACCCCTCCTCGAACAATTTCAATTTGCACTTTACTGGTCATTCAAACAAATACCCAACCTTCAAATGACCTTTGCTCAAATTTCACACAGCATCTTGTAGTTTTTTGTAAATAAAAAATGTATAGTTTAAATCAGATAGAGAAAAATCTTTGTTTACAAGCAAAGAACAAAATTTCGATAGGTTGAAGGACATTCAAGGTCAACTACAACAAACGATTTTGTGTTACAAACATAGCCCCTTCTCGAACAATTTCAATTTGCACACCTTTCTGGTCATCAAAATAAACCCTCCGTCCTTCAAATGACCTCTGATCAAATTTCATCTTGCACCTTTTAATTTTTTCTTTGTTTATAAAGTGTGTAAAGGCTTGGATGGGGTAGAGTAACATATTTTTGTTGACAAACAAAGAATCAAAGTTTCGATGTGTTGAAAGACATTAACAAGGTCAATTGTGTTGACGAACGGTTGTATATATTTACAAACATCGGTTTCTACAACATAAAGCAGATTGATTTTATGCGATCCCGTGGAATGACGCATAGCTTTGTTTCGGCCATGACAAAGAAAAGGAGCACCGACCCTCTTGTACTTGACACATTTTTATCATCTTTTCGCACGCAGGGTCGTTTTGATCGTTAACTCTCCGATTAGCATTTTCACGCCCGGCAAATATGGCGCTACAATGAACCGTCAAAAGTTTTCCACCAGCCCCAATATCTTTTGTGAGAGCTGGGATTAACTTAACTTTTTTTTTTCCTATAAAACAGATGAAAAAAAATGATATAATTATAATATTATTTTTAATATCTATTGTTGATATCTCGCGTCGACAAACAAAACCTTGTTTGAAAGAAATTGTAATAAAAAAAGAAAAAAACTGTTGCCGCAGGAAGTCGGTTGGCTCGTTCTCCCTGTCTCTGTCGGAATCGTACAATGCCATTCTTTTGTCTTCGACACGTCGCTTAAAAATTGCACAAACTTGTTGGAACTGCACGACGTTAAAATAACCCCTGCTAGGGAAGTTTGCCTCGGATTACACGACGCTATGAATTAAGGACGAGGCAATGATGCACGGGGAAAAATATTAATTCACAGATTCCCACACTTTTGAGCAACTTGAGAACCTTCCGGCAAGCATAAGATCGGGCCTATTAATTTTTTTGATGAAATTTATATATTTATGTTTTTGCCGGCTCCAAGACAATTGTAAATTTCAGCAACCCTTATTTTCCGTTCACTCGGAAAATAACATTGTTTTCTTGCTTTACACGGTCAAGGTCAACATTAAATAACCAAACCAAAATCTTTCAATCAAAGAAAAAAGATTGTTTTTGAATTTCATAAAACAAAAACAAACAAAGAAGGATTATAATATGAAAAAATTAAACAAAAATATTAATTTTATTTGTTTACAAGATTAGTTGAAGGTCAGAGCAATGTCGAACAATGTAAATAAAAGCATGATTGTTTTGATTTTGAAAAGAGACAAGATGGCGGATGATAAAAGGTTGAAAGGTGAGGATGAAAAATGTTGGCTGTAGAAAAATATATATTAGTTTTTGTTATTCGAAACGTAGGATTGCAGGGCTGGTTTATTATTTGTCTTGCCAGGTCGCAATAATCTTTGGGCTGGGGTTTTGCGTGTGTACGTTTGTGCGGCGCTCTCTCGTATCCTCTTAAAGAGTCCCACGATATGAAATAAAACACCTGGCTGCTTAGTACTACAGATGTACAGCACGGCCTCTCTCGGGCGCATTCGCTCGGTCGCGCGCGCAGCCGCTCATACGAATACTCGCGGAGACAGGTTTTGGCTTCCTTATAAACTTTATTCAATTCTTTACAATATGCCGAAGGACTCCGGCGTGCATGCGCAAAAACCATTCATATGCTAAACAATAAATTCGTTGAAAGAAACGAATCCCTATCTTACGCTCTTGGTTTTATACATTAGATTGAAATGTGTATCGCTTAGATGAGAGTGTGAGTGCCCGAGCATCCCAGCTGCCTCGGCAGATAACACCAAGAGTGCCCAACTTTTTATTGTCACTTTGCCCTGTATACTTATTGTCTTAGCGGACTTGGGCCCAACTTGTTGACACGAGGCTCAAATATTTCAATCAGATATCGCCTCTTTTCATCCTTTTTTTCAATTCATATCATACCAATTTTTGTTTATTGCTCTGTAACAATACTCAACTTTGAATATTATACAATATTTATAAACATTTTATTATACATTTTGTCTAAAAGAAGTCAAATAACCTTTCAAATAACCTTTGAAAGTTAATCTTTCAAGTCCTTCGGAATTTGTATGGCTTAATAATGTTAAATTTGAACTTGAATGAATCATCCTCAAAGTTTGTAAACACCGATATAATAATATTGTTGGTTTTTCAGATTTTCCACTTTCGTTTGACCAAGTGATTTGATATTTTAATAATGACTTTAAGAAAATCCCCACAGGGCTGAAACAATTTGGGACTTAGTTTAAGCAGCATATAGAAAAAAAGGTTCAACAAAAGGTATTTAGCAAACAATTTATGAGCTTTGGGAGAAATTTGAGATAATGTCTGGACACAATTTGTCTATCCTGTTGAGTCATCTGGCTTGTGCAGATTTTTGATGTGGAAACATTTTTCAATATGATAAAAATTAAAATCTTCTTTCACTGATGAATTACTTACATTTACAATGATGGAAAAACCGGAAAATGCATGAATGGTTTGAATTACACTCTCCGGACTAAAATTTATTCAGATACAATTATGTCAAGGTCACTGTAAGGTTCACACGAAGAACCCTTATGAATGGAAATTCACCGTTCGTGTTTTATCATTCTTAATTTTTATTTTATTAATATTTCATCACAATGATTAATTAAAATTTTGTAACTAAAAAATAAATAATTAATAATGGCTTTTATAAATTTGGATTAAATAAACTAAAATTGAATCATAGATTGAGAAAATAATAAATGCTTAAATATGCAAATGGCTTTGTGATCTCTGAAGTATTAATTTGATATGAATAACACTTAGGAAATCATGCAATTTTATTACTCTATTTCGTTGGCACCGAAACATAGTTACTACGCAATTTGCCAGCTTGCTGTTGGGGTTCCTTCACAAGGGGTTTGAATTCACTGCCGTTATTGAACGAAATATATTGTATGGGGAAGTATAGATTTTCCTTTTGTGTTCCTCACAGCCGTAAATTACATTTAAGCTGTAGTGCCAGAAATAAATGTCACCTTTAAATGATTCGAAAATTGTTTTGAGTTTTTAGGATTATTGAATTCATTTGCTCGGATTATCATGCTGGGTTTTTCGTTCTTCTGTTTGTCTTCTGTACAATTGTCGGGGAAAAATTGGAAAGCACGCGATTTTTGGGAAAGCAAAGTATGAATTAAAAATTGTAATTAATTAGCAGTTTTGTTTGGTTGATATTTTATTGGGGAGAAACTTTTTTTTTATAACGCATTGCACAATTTTGAATAAGATTTCTACAAGTAGTTCTGTCATTAAAAAGAAACTTCTTGATTGCTACTAAAATTAATTAGTAATTTCTATTAAATAGTTTTGCGTTGTAGACATTTTTGTTATTAATTAGCGTTTAATCGGAAACCAATTATTACAATTTGATAATCGGAAAATTGACTTAATTTCAATTCAGTGATTCAAGGATCAACTGATGGCGCCACCTTGAGACTCAAACTACAAGTATAACATGAGCAAGTTGCAGATAAACCAGAGACACACACAACATTTGTCCAAAAAACATGGTATCTTTTTATTTTTTTATATCATTACATTTACAAAACTTTTGTACATTTAAACTTTTCAAGAGCGCCCCCAAACGAATGACAAGCATATAGTTATAAAATGATAATCCTATCGTTGACAATGCAATAAACTGACACAGTTGCTGTACATTTTCTCTGCTCACGATTGCGAAGATTTTAATCTTCCAGAAAAAAGAAGAACGAAAGGAAACACCGCGTTTACATTAAAAAAAAAAATCTATATCCCAAACGTCCATTTCACAACCTAAAAAGAACTTGTATTTACATTGAAACAGAGAAAAAGTAATTTAAAAAAGACTAACTGAATTGTTAAGTTTGTATAAGATTATCAGCATTTTGGCAAATTAAAAAAACGATTTCTTGATTTATCTGGCGATTACATTTTCTATCATCTTCTTCGCAACCGATCGCGGGCAGTGCGTGGGCGAGCTGTAGAACCTGTACCAATGCTAAACATGTTTCCTCCTTGCGACGGAGTGCCAAAGTTTGTTCCAGGCGTCTGGGGGGTTCCGCCAAAAGCTGCCGGTGTCGCACCAAAGCTGACATTTGGTGCACCTGTGGGAGCATTGAAATTAAAACCACCACCTGAAAAAGAAGAACATTTATAAAACTTTATCTTCACTACTAATATATCAAAATGAAATTATGTTCGTTATTCTGCACAGTGTTTGTGTTATATTTGTGCTTGCCAATGTAAATGAAATTTGTCCAACGCCGGAAATTGTAGCTAGATTTTTTGAAAATTATATCAGAAAGATTTTTGCTTTTCAAAATCTCAGCGGTTTTTAGTTAGTTAATAAATGAAAAAAAAAAAATTAAACGGAAAACTAAGTGAATACAAAAAGCAACAAATAAAATTACCAGGTTTCGATGCTCCCGCGCCAAACTGGAAGACACCGCCAGCGCCACCAGTATTATTACTAGTATTATTAAAATTGAATCCACTTTGTGCTGCAGGTTGTGCTGCTGGTTGTGGAGCATTACTCCCGCTGAACGAGAAGTTACCATTGGGGAAGTTTGTCGCAGGTGTCGCGGCAGTCGCGCCGCCGAAAGATGGATTCTGCATCGGAGCGCCACCAAACGGTGATTGCGTGGGAGTGCTTCTGAATCCGTTGCTTGTCGCGCCAAAGTTTAAATTCGGTGTAGTTGCGGCGCCAAACGCTGGCGGCGGATTTGCCTGAGCGCCAAAGGCCGGAGCTGCGGTCGATCCAAATGCAGGGGTCGCAGCGGTGGACGTACTACTGGCGCCAAAAGCTGGCGCCGGTGTTGCCGATGCCGCGCCGAAAGCTGGCGCTGGTGTAGCCGATGTCGTGCCGAAAGAAGGCGTTGATGTCGCCGATGCTGCGCCGAAAGATGGCGCTGCAGTTGTCGTGGTTGCTCCGAAAGATGGTGTGGTTGTTGCTGTGGTTGCTCCAAAAGAGGGCACTGTCGCAGGTGTTGCGGCTCCGAAAGATGGGGCTACCGCCGTTGCTCCAAACGACGGCGGTGCTGTCGGCTTTGAGGCGCTGAAAGTTGTCACACTTGCTCCATAGGCAGGTGGAGCGCCCGAGCCAAAAGTGTTTGTTCCAAAGCTTGAGGCTGTCGTGGTGTTGACGACCGAGCCAAAAGATGGTGCTGGTGCTGCCGTGGTGGCGCCGAAAATTGGCGCGGCGTTTGCCGTACCGAAAGCTGGAGGAGCCGCAGTTGGAGTCGCGGTGCCGAATGCGGGCGGGGCTGAGGTAGTTGCTGTGGCTCCGAAAGCTGGTGGATTAGTGCTCGAACCAAATTTAAATGCACTGGCGGAGAAAATGGACGATGATGTGGTCGTAGATGGCGCAGACGAGGATCCAAAAATGCTGGCAGATGTTGTTGCTGGCGTGGTGGTATTGAAGATGTTTGTAGGCGCTGTTGTGGTGGTCGTCGAAGTGAAAGATGGAGTCACAATGAAAGAAGACGAAGATGTTGTCTATAAAAGAAAGAATATATTAGTACAATGATCAATCAATGGAATCAAGTAGAAAAACTATCAAACTACCTTTGCCGTGAAAGTTTTTCCTTGAGCAAAACTGTTGCTTGGAGCTGCTCCGCCGAATACAAAATTGGGGGTGTTAAAAGCTCCAGCAGATGTAGTAGTAGCTACTGTTCCAAACGTCGGTTTGCTGCTTTCAACAGGAGTTGGTTTCGCAGCTCCGAACAAAGTACTACCAGTACTTGTACTGCTTTGTTGTCCGAAACTCATCGTTGCCGGGCTGCTTACAGTTGTGGTTTGTTGACCGAAGTTCAAAATCGTGCTACTCGTTGTTTTAGCAGCTTGTCCAAAGCTTAAAATTGGTCCGCTGCTCGTCGTTGAGTTAAACTTCAAAGTTGGCGCGCTAGTTGTTGCCGCCGCACTACTCTGACCAAAGCTAAACGTCGCACTGGTGGTTGTTAATGGATTGGTCTGACCAAAGCTCATGATTGGAGTGGAACTTGTAGTCACAAGAGGTTGGGTAGCAGGTTTCGATTCTGAGACAACAGCTGTCGGTTGACCGAAACTCAGAGTGGCACTGGTGGTAGTGGCTGTGCTCTGACCGAAATTTAACTTCACACTTGGGATTGCTGGGGCACCCTGGCCAAACGAAAACGTCGGTTTTACAGCTTCGGTCGCTGTAGAGGGAGCTGATCCGAAGATCATTTTGTTTTCCCCTGAGATCGGTGACGACTGCGACTTGCCGAAACTGAAACTCGGCGTTGTGCACGTACCATAAGCTGGACCCTTTGCTGTTGAAGATGTGGCGATGGTTGATGTTGACGAAGTCGCTGCAGCAACTCCGCCGCCAAAGCTAGGCGTGTAACCTGTAGCCGCGCTGGCTGTCAGTGTTGGAGCGATAGTAGGTACCGCGAAAGAGACTGTAGTTGTGGGCGGGGTCTTGCTGTCCAACGAAACGGTTTTGGTCACTGTTGGTGTAACAGCTGATGAGACAGCGGTACTTGTTGCAGTGACAGAACCAAAATTGAATTTTGGAACTGTTACTGAAGAACTGGTGCTTGTAGAGAGGTCAAGTTTGGGCACTTCCGGCGCAGGAGTCGCCGTGAGTTTTGATGGTATTGAAGCAGCCTTGAAGGTCGGTGCTGTATTATTCGTCGCTGCAGGTTTCGAAGCTGTGCTCAAGTTGAAAGTTACGTGCTTTGGAGTCGCTGGCTTTTCTACCTGAGACTTGAGAATAGGCGCGATGACACTCGCTTGTGTTGGAATATTTGCGACTGGAGTTGTGGCAACTTGAGCCGAAACTGAAGCTTCTTTACCAATTTCTTCTGCATGAATCACAACGTCCGGATTGATTTTATTGGCTGCAATGACAATCGTTTTTAAAATTAATTACATAATTACATTATAATTGGCAAGAAATTAATTATATTATGATACTTACATTTGCCAGAAATCGCATCAAACATACTTTGCAATCTAGCTTTCATGCTAGTTTGTCTCATCAAAGTAATGTCCTCTCTTCGGATCTCATCTTTATCATCCAACGAGAACTTTGGATTCACATTGCCCTGTTCTTCGATCAACGCTTGCAATTTCTCATTCTTCTCTGGTTCAGCGCCCATGAACAGTTTATCAGACAACTTGGCTGGTTGCGGCGACTTTGCTTTTCGCAAGAAATTATCTTCCTCTTGGACTGAGGAATTTCGGGACGAATCAACTGATTCATTCGCGGTACACATTGACACGTCTAGACTCTGCTGATTGTCTTTCGCACTCGTTGACTGCTGCGACACATCTTGTGATTTGAAATGTTTCTCGACTTCTCGAGAATTATCTTCTGCAGAAGAAAAAAAATAGATAATCGAAATAATCTTTGATAACAAAGTTAAATTTGTAAGAAATAGAAAAATTTTGAAAATCAATCTTTAATTCTTACCTGCTTTTCTTTTGGTTCCAGAAAACACATGAATGCTAGAACTAAGCGAGTTAATGATATCATTGCAGGAGGGCGTTTTCGTCCTCTTCTTTGGCCTGAGACTTTTGTAATCTGACGACAAGTCCTCGTCCGATTTTGGTGAATCGTCTCGCGCTCTCTTCTGCGTCATTTCTTCTAAATTACCAAGCTCATCTTGATAGGACATTTCTGTGCGTTGCTTTTTCACCAGGTCAGACACATCGTCTCTCGATGCGTGCCGTTTAAGGGATATCTCTTTCAAAGCCTGCAACAAGAAAATAATAAGAATCAATTCCAACAACTTTCAAATAGATCATTCAGCTTTGAAAAATATAAGGAAAAACATAAAATTCTTTACCTCATACATGTTTGTGGACTTTTTCTCATTCATCTGCGATCTGAAGGCTTTCTTTTGAGTATTAGTCAATTTGCTCGCCACTGGCTGCGCTACTCTCACAGTTACTGGGGTCGTTTTTTTGATCGGCTTAATTAAAGGAACTGGACTCGCGTGTAAGTTAACCTTTGGAAATTGCCCAGCTGCGTAACGTGACTGGTGTGTTAACTTGTTTGGCTCAGAGGCATATTTTGTTAGCCGACTGGTCAATCCTGGCGATGTGACATCAAAGTATACCCTATAAAAATTTAAACAAAAAATAGACATAATTTTTTGATTCAATTTGAACGTATCTAATCTTAACCTAACTTAATACTTTGAATTATTTTTTTGAAGAAACGTACTTAGGATCTATATTATATCTCGTGGAGGCAAGCAGAGGTCCAGCGACAGTCTGCACTGTTTTTATGCCACTCGCTCTAGGCCTCATCCTGGGAGAATTCGTGGCGCTCCAAGGTGAACTTTCTGCACTGTAGAGTCTACTTTCTTCTTTCAATGAGCCATTGTTACTGTCGCCAAACATCGAATCGCGCTTCGCGTTGTAACTCAGTCCACCATTCTTTATGTCTTTCTGTGTGACCAGCGGCGTTGAGGTAAGACCCAACGCGTCGCCATAATTGAAACTCCTGGACATCCTCTTGTTTTCATCATACTGTACATTAGCATCTCTGTGAGATCTTTCGGTGTCATCCACATCAGTACTGCAACAATTAAACACAATCAGCCATCGAGTTAAAAAAGAATTTAATACAACCTCCTGTTCAATCTCTTTTCAATCACGCTTTTTTATCAGAACAAACATAAATTTAATTACTATTTCAAAGTTTGAAGATAAAATACTTATCAAGGTTGTTTACACAACTTCCTTAAGTTGAGAGGTAAAAAAAACTATCCTGAGGCAAGGATAAATTTTTAAACTGTTTTTTTTTTTTTTTTTTTTTTTAATTTCAAGTCATTTTTATTTATAGCACCTTGTTATGAGTCACTGAGAAAAACTGATCGAATGAGAGAAAAAAAAGTAGAGATTCTTTTGGAATTGGCGAGAAAGATGAAGATTTACGAGCATGTGAAATCCATCCATCTTGTTATGAAATGTCAAAAAATAAAATGTAAACGTTGAAACAAATTGTGAAACAAGATTTTGACGCAGAGATGACAAATCAAAATGACCAAATTTTTTACACTCTTTTTTCAGTCGTGTTGTTGATATGAGTTGGGATGAAAGTTGAAAGATGATGATTACCTGAGTTGGTATCTGTTCCAGAACCTTTTCATAGTGACAAGAACTTTTTGGCGCCAAAACGCGCGACCAAAGCCGAATAGACGTACGGCCTGAGCGACGATGAGTTTTGAGGTTATGTAGAGCCAGGTTGCGATGCTCGCGAGGAGCCGCAGAAAGGCCGCGGGCACTTGGGGCGAGAGGAGACTGTCGTTGACGATGAGCGAATAGCAGACGTGCGCGACGATTATGAGGCAGAGCGCGAGCGCAAACACCGGCCGCCAACTCGGGTGGAAGAGCGATAGGAGGCCCAGAAAAGTCAGCAGGAGGAACAGGCCCTGGCTGGCTAGGTACCGCATATTAGATCACGTATCTAACCTCCCCATGCTCCGCCGACAATTTTCCACCGACCCGCTCAGTTGCTTGTTTACACTTTCACGAGCAGCACAATAACGTTCGCGTTCACACGTTGTTTTAACCATAAAAAAAGTGCGACGCGTTTTCACGCTGCAAACCCAGCAAGAACACTTTTCATTCCCACACGGACAAACAACACAAACATGAATTCGAGCACGCGCATGCGCACATGGCCTGCTAATCGAACGCAACGCCGCCAACGTTTGAAACATGGCGCCAGCTTTAAAACGTTATCCTTTTCACAACGCAAATATTATTTATTCAAACAAAAATTGTTTACATATTTGATTATATTTAACTTGAGATAGCATGAAAGGGTGGTGTGTTTACAAAAATTATTCAAGCTCAGCTAGTCATTGTTTTTGTAAAACAACAATTATTTTGATAAAATTCAGATTCTTATAAACTTTTCAAAAAATTGCCGGAAATATTTTGTCTGGCGATAATTTGTTGTATGAAGCTTTGACCTTGACCATCCTTTTGTATCTCATTGAGGTGATGTGGAAGGTCAGTCTGTTTGTTTATAAAAGCAAGAGTCAAGGTCATCAGGATGTCATACAAAAATTGTTATTCCCGTTAAACCAACTATTTCTTCAAAAGTTGAAGAATTGGTTTTATAATTTTTATTTGACAAATCAATAAATATATACGTCCTTGACTCGTAACTGTAAACAAATCATCTTTTCAACATTGGCCTGAAATGTTTTGACAGGAATTAAATGTCCGGCGGGTAAAAGCGCGATGACAGCTTGGTGGCGCTGAATTCGCAGCTTGTTTTGTTATCGTTAGGTGTGTCAGTCTTGCAAGTTGTGCATTGCGTGCTGAGCTTGAGGCTTTTCTCGCTTAGACGTAGAGTTTTCAATTTGGTATCGGGCAGTCGTTGGGTAAGTTGCGACTTGTGTGAGCTCGCGTGTGTCATACGCAGATGTCCGTAGTGACCGCGGTTCACTAATTAGGCATCATGAATCACACTGGCGACCGCCTAGCCTTTTGTTATTTCAATTTCATTTAAAATTCGCTGCGCCCCCCGTGACGATGAGGATGCAGCCGCGCCAGTGAATTCTCGGCAACATGGGCCGACCAGCCGAATCACGCTGCTCAACGCGTCTTGTACTTATCTGAAAGCCCGAAAAATTCTCCGACGCAATCCCCTCTCCAGGTAATTATGCCAGTTGATTCACCATCGTTCGCCAAAGCTACGACTCTGTTGCACGCCCGTTCAACTCTCAGCTTCTTTGCCTTTCATTTTTTTTTGTTTATTTTTACGGCTCCATCTTACCACGCAGTGACATTTGTTTTGGTGGTCCCCGGACAATGCCAATTCGCTTGTCAGCTTTGGCTTCGACGTTTTGTTTTGTCAACTTGTTTTTTTTTGTTTTGTGCCTGTGTGCGTGCATTGGTTGATGTTTGTTTGCGATGATATATTTGTCGATGCTACATCGGCTGCCAAACATGCCAAACACAACAATCCCTCGCCTCATTATTCATATCATATTTTGACCGTTATCATTTTTGTACTTATTTCAATTTAAAATTACATTTGTTTATCATCTGTTTTACAACAATAACAAGATGGATTTACGGAACTTAAATATTTTGATGTTATTATAAACAGAAGATACTTTGAGAAAATGTGCAACAGAAATTTCGATTTTGTTCACGGTTGTGAATGTTTCTTTATTTTTGTGCTTTGGAAGTTTTTCTTTCCTTTTCTCGTTTTGACTCATATTATTGAAATGATAAATGCGAATTTCGTGTCATTTACGAGTTAATATTGATGTAAAATCCTTGGTATTCTTGAACGATAAATAATGAGAAAATAGTTTTACACACAACAGGTTTTTTTTAATTTCTTTTTTTTTTACATTTTTTTTCTTTGTCATAGCTCATTGCCATAGCTTATTTGTTTTTGCTTGGATTCAAATTTATAATAATAACAAAATACGTTAATAATATTTTTATACAAATTTTCTTTCGAACGAAGCAATTAGTATTCGTCATTGGAGTTTCGAATCTGAATTCGATTATTCACTAATGTATTAATGAAATTTCATTGATAAACGTGATAGGTGAAAATTGAAAAGTTTTAATTGCTCAATTCCATTTGGACCTTTTTGGGGACGGAAGATTTGAAACATAAAATTTGGAGATACTTATTTATATAACCAATCACATTGATCATATCTAATAATAGGATCACATGACAGTTCAAAATAATATATATATTATATAAATATCATATTTTAAAATGACAGACGAAGCTGTAAAATGATCTGCATTGTCAACCGGAAATACAAGTTACAAATCGTTTCAGTCTGTCTGGAAAATTATATTTGAAGTAACTTTTTTTATCTTACTTTTGATCTGACAAATTAATGCAAAAGAAACATTACATGAAATAATTAAAACGAACATTCAGATTGGTATTGTAATTTGAAAAAATTATGTTGGTTCATTTGAATTTTGATTTTTACAGAGTACAAGAAAAATGGATCAGTCACGGAATAGACCGAGCAGACCACGTCTACGAACGTACGGGAACTCGGCAAGAGTTTTGGTATTTGACCAAAACGAATCCGAAGATCCTTCTGGCTCCGTTTCGTCGTCTAAAACTGAGACGGAAGATCAGCAACGTTCTTCTGCGCCCAAAATTGAAAGTAAAGAAGCACCTGTTCGTCCAGGTAACAATTCTTCGACTCAAATTAACAACCAAAGACATGTATGTTTCTGATATATTTTTTGATATCATTTATGTGGTTGAATTGATTCAAATGGTGATATTTCAGTTAGTGGAGAGTTGTCGAACCTTGTAAGGATGCGGAATTCAGCTATAGGAAAGTCTGCCCCGTCTTTGTCGGTTAACATGGTAATTTTTAAATCTTATTCAATCAAATGCTGAAAGGGTGCAAGTGAATAAAAAAAAAAAAAACTAACAAAAATATTTGTTTAGCGTGATTTCAACGTTCCTCGTCGAACGGCTAAGACGGTCCATAGAAAATCTTTCATCTCAACAACCTCGCCAACATTGCCTCGATGCAATTCGCCATTATCAGGTAAATCACACAGTTTTATTTTACAATTGAAATGTTGTTCTTGTGATATCATGTACGATAGAACTTGAATTGAATTTGTATACAGCTTTCGTCCCGATTGTTGGGAGTCCATTGGAGAGTCCAAGGATGTCGTCAAGTCCTCATTTTGCATTCGCGCCTATCAAAAGGTTTGTGAATTATAATAAAAATTATGTTTGCTCGTTCTTTTGTTTCTCATTTCACAGATCATTTGTTGGTACAGTTTGTATAATTAGTTTCATTGTTTGTAGAATAACTGGAGGAGTTACAGGGTCTGCGGATGGCAGACGATGGTCGGTAGCTAGTCTGCCATCGAGTGGTTATGGAACGACTCCAGGATCGAGTAATGTATCAGTAAGTAAAATGAATAAAAATACTAAATTTGATTGTAGAATTTAATATTAAAAGTACTAAAAATATTTAAACGTTTATTTCGCAGTCACAATGTTCAAGTCAAGAACGTTTACACCAGCTTCCTAATATCCCCACGAAAGATGAATTACGCATGCTGTCCTGTCATTTTTCTAAGCCGGGGACGCCGTGTTCTTCGCATCCAGGCTTTCCAGGCACCTTATCTGGCATTCCAGGGTTCTTAAATTTGGATGACGAAGGCCGCAGATCTCCAATGCACCGTCCAAGATCTAGAAGTTTGAGGTTCGGTGTCTCAACTGAAAGAAAAATTATGTTTGTTTAAAAACATGTACAAAATACTCAAAGTGTTTTTTGCTTCACAGTAGTCCAAGTCGATCTCCTGTTCTCGATAGTGAGATAGTGATGATGAACACTTTGTACAAGGAACGATTTCCAAAGGTATTAAAAAGTTGTTTCAGTTTTATCGGTGGATAAGTGAATTTTACAAGATGAATAATCATATTTGATTTTCTCTTTTGCTTTGTAGGCCACTCAGCAGATGGAAGAACGATTAACCAATTTCATCGAAGAGAATAAAGATATCGACGAGTACGAAGCAGTAACACACATGGCACAAGATTCGCTGCCGATTGTGCGCTTCGTTCACCATCAGGTCATTGAGATGGCACGGGATTGTTTACAAAAGTCACGCGAAAAACTTATCACCACTCGATACTTTTATGAGATGAGCGAGAATCTGGAACACTTGCTTGTCGAAGTAAGATTTGAAGATATATATACATACATGAAATGTTAAATAAAAATGTGAGAGATATTTGTTTGGAAAAATATTTAATATCAATAATTTTTTTCAGACAAAAGATAAGTCTCTTGAGGCAGCCACCCGACTAACCGGACTAATAAAAAAATTGTTGCTCATTATTTCTCGTCCTGCAAGACTGTTAGAATGCTTAGAGTTTGATCCGGAGGAATTTTATCATTTGTTGGAACAAGCGGAAGGCCAAGCTAAAATAATCGGTGGAATAACGACTGACATCCCTCAATATATTATTAACAAATTGTCACTTAATAGAGATCCTATTACAGGTATTTAACAAGATATAAAATCTTGAATCTTGAATATTATAAAACAACATAAAAGATGTAACGCATAATTTTACATTTTTTTTCTTCACCGCAGAGTTGCAAGATGATTTGAATAAACTTGAGGATTCAGCCAGTTCGAGTGACAGTAATTTACAACTCAACTCGTCGAGTCCGCGAAAAGATGACAATCAGACTCCTCAACGTGTCCCGTGCGAAGCTGATTACGAAGTTTTAAAACTGATCAGCAACGGAGCATACGGTGCTGTCTACTTAGTGAAGGAAAAGTCTACGAGGCAACGTTTCGCAATGAAGAAAATTAATAAAAACAACCTCATGCTAAGAAATCAAGTGGAACAGGTTTTTGCAGAAAGAGATATCATGAGTTTCACTGACAATCCGTTTGTAGTTTCGATGTATTGTAGTTTTGAGACGAAGGTAAAAAAAGTGGTTTCATGTTCGTTAGTTAACATTCATTTGGATAAAAGTTTTAATTTCGATTCTAATTTTTTTGTAGAAACACTTGTGTTTAGTCATGGAGTATGTCGAAGGAGGAGATTGCGCGAACCTCTTAAAAACTATAGGCCCATTGCCACCGGATATGGCTCGATTTTACTTCGCCGAAACTGTGCTAGCCGTTGAGTATTTACACAGTTACGGTATCGTCCATCGCGATCTTAAACCGGATAAGTGAGTCAATTTGATTAACATAATTCTTCAATTTTTCAACTACTTACATCCGACAGTCTGTCTAATACTTTTTCAATCCAATTTTCTTAGTTTACTCATCACAGCTATGGGTCATATAAAGCTAACTGATTTTGGTCTAAGTAAAATGGGTCTTATGTCACGTGAGTATTTTTATATTCTCACAAGCTTATTTGTCTTAATTTTGAACAGATTATACAGCGGAGAGTAATTATTAAACATGATTTCAGTTGCAACCAATTTGTATGAGGGCTATATTGATCGTGATACAAGACAATTTTCGGACAAACAAGTGTTTGGAACTCCGGAATACATTGCGCCGGAAGTGATTCTGCGTCAAGGTTATGGGAAACCAGTTGATTGGTGGTCTATGGGCATCATACTTTACGAATTTCTTATTGGCTGTGTACCATTCTTCGGAGAAACTCCTGAAGAATTATTCGCCCATACTGTCAATGGTGAGTATATAAATAAATGTACAATAAATAATCAATAAATAAAGTGTTTCTTTATCAAACTGATATTAAAATTTTACAAATGATTTTAGACGATATCGAATGGCCTGACGAAGATGACTGGTCCGTTCAGATGGAAGCAAAAGATATAATAACTTCTCTGCTGCAACAAAGTCCGAGAGATCGTTTAGGTACAGGTGGTGCTCACGAGGTCAAAGAGCACCCTTATTTTTACGGAGTAAACTGGAATACTTTACTTCGTCAAAAGGCTGAGTTTGTACCGCAGCTAACAAACGAGGAAGATACAAGTTATTTTGACAGTGAGTAATATTTGACGTATATTGAGTCGCACATTTTGTTGCCAGCTTGTTGCACAAACGCTAATGTTTGGAAATGCTTTTAATTTCCATCAGCTCGTATGGATCGTTACAACCATGATATAGGCGACGATACGGATGATACTGATGACTCGCCTCTGTTTGGGTCGTTTTCATCTTATTCTCCGCAGTCGCGGAAGATCTCGCAAACCCGTCCACCACAGTTGGTACGTTGTAACACATTTACGTTCAGCATGAAGCTCAAAAACCTCATCTTAAATTTGGCAAAACTTTAATTTAAAGAAAGAAGCTTTGTAGAGCACATTTCAAAGTACTTTTGTATTGTTAAATCGTAGGTGCAACTTTCACCAAGCTCAACATCATCTGTCTCACCACCAGTGAAATGTCCACCCAAAGTGGAATCCATGGAGCACATTCTAAGGAACTTTTTTTTGCAATCGCAGGTACAACACTCGTCAAGTTCAGCGTCATCCGTTTCACCACCAGTGAAATGCAATCAGATTGAAAAGGCTTCTTCAATTGAAAGTAAATCGTCTGTGCCTCCCTCATCGCCGCCTCCGCCGCCCCCACTCCCTCCACCGCCCATGCCACTTGCAACGGCACAACAAAACGTTGCCAAAACTGATAAGCAGCGAAAAATTTTGTCATTGTCCTCGTCGTCGGATAAATCCGAGGGAACGGTCTCATCGAGTTCTGAAACTCCTCGAATTTCGAAATCGTTAAGCTCTGATGCTTCAACGAGTAACAAAAAGGCTGGTGTGCTTAAGTCGACGTTGTGCCTGACGACACCAGACTCATCGCAAACCGAGTCCGATGATGTCAGTCCACAGATACATAGAAAGAAACAACATGTACACTCAAGGGACAAGCTTCCCAGGTTCAGTATTTCTGTTGACAATGACCACATGTGAGTTGTGCGCCCCGCGCCATTTCTTTTTTCTTTTTTCATTATTCAATCATTGAATGAATGAATAACTTCATAAACACTAATACAATTGATTATTATTCCTTTTTTTTTGTATTTCAGACTTGATTTAGCTCTGGCTTGTCATGATGCTTCAGAGAGCAAACACAATTCGAGCACGGATTCTTGCGAGTCCTTCACAAATGCTCCCTTAATTTTCAATAAGCAAAAAGCTCGTTCTGTTATCAAGTCGGCATCTACTAGTGGTTTATCACTGGTTATTCCCAGCAGCGAATTTTCATTTACTTCAAGTAATATTTCATTTTAATATAGTAATTTTATACCACTGAGAATACTGAGTCTATAGATTCTTACTGTTAGAATGGAATAAGAGTAAATTAAACTATTGATTATTTTTGTAGACGATTCTTCTCATAATAATCAAACTATTGAATCGCCTGGAGGTTCGTCCACTGCATCTTCAAGAGACACTTCGCCGTGTCGAGAACTGAGTCCATTGGTAACAAGTTTGAAACCTCCAATAATCATAAGAAGAGGACCAAATGGATTTGGTTTCACTGTTCACACCATCAGAGTTTATCTCGGAGATACTGATTTCTATACTATGCATCATTTAGTAATGGTAAATTAAACGTGACATCAAATTTAAATTAACAATTAATATTAAAATAATTATTATTCATAAAAAGTTGTGAATTAGAATGAAGTCTTATGGACAAAATTTCTTTTAGGCTGTGAATCAATCGGGTCCTGCATTTGAAGCTGGTTTGCGTCCAGGAGATCTGATAACTCACATCAATGGAGAACCTGTGCAGGGTCTGTACCATATTCAAGTGCTGCAACTTATGTTAAGTAGTGGTGACCATATAACAATAAGGAGTACGCCTTTGGAAAACACCAGCATCAAAACCGGTGGCCGTAAACGCGAGCCAGCGCAAAGCAAGATGGCCCGACGTACGCTGCACAAGCAACGTAAACAAAAACGAGATCACTCGGACAAGAAGCGCAAAACTTCACTGTTTCGCAAGATAAGCTCAAAACGAGCTAGTGTTGAGATGCAACAGGTATGTGATTACTTCCTTTTTGTTTATAACAGTATACACAATTTTCTATTTTTGTTCTTGTTCTTTTTATCACATCGTGAGTTAGCAAATTATTTTAGGATTCAAACCAATTCCAGGAAGAGAGTTACAATTATTTAGAAACTTTGAACTTTAATTTATTAACTTCACAATAAATTGTTTCGTTGTAGATATGTTGATCAGAAAACTAGATGAGTTTGGATCCCTACACAAAATAACACAAACAATCACATTATCACAAATTTTTATTATTTCACAATTCGTAACAAGTCTAACCACACAGATGTAATTTATCCGAACAGCTACTTTTGTTTTAAGCCTAGCTTTGTTATATGCATGAAATGCTAAGTGCAAATTATGATTTTACATTGCAGCCGTTAAGTATCAGTTGTCCTTTGTCAGCACCTGTTCTACCTAGTGATACCAAACCTCCACTTATGGTATGATTTGTTAGATTGTTTTATTAATTATCATTTATCAAAGTTTTGCTTTCTATTGTTTTCGCATTTTTTTTATAAACACTGTTTGAAGATAAAACCAGTTCAAATACAATTGCAAAAATAAAAAAATTCAAATACAAGTCCAAAAGTGGCTACGAATCGGCTTTATTCATACTGATAATTTTTTTTAGATGGCAGCTGGACTCTGTTCCCCTTCAATAGTGCCATCGAGCCGTTCATTTCAGTCGTTCACACGATCTCTACCGGCACCGCAGGAATCGTCAGGTTACTTGAGCGGTCCGACCAAGTCAATGAGTACGTCAGCCCCAATAAACCGTCCAAACGCCGCCGAGTCTTATCACTCGAACAGTACCAGCTCATGTACAAGTTCGAATACCTCGTCCGCTAACTGCAGCACTTCAAGTGGAAACGCCATTTCTAACCAGTCGCATTATCAACGGCCAAGTACATTACACGGCCTGAAGCATAAACTACACACGGCTGCGAAAAACATTCACTCGCCAAACCGACGCAAGTCCGTCGGTCACATTCCACTTTCGCCACTCGCCCGCACCCCAAGTCCCTCGCCGATTCCGGCAAGTCCTACTCGTAGCCCTAGCCCGCTCGCGTTCCCCACTGGCCATCAACCGGGCAGTTCGAATACTACTCAATCTTACAGTCCTGGTGTGTTGGATCAAACAGTTTTTACTGTTTTTTTATGTTTTCGTTTCATCTATCTTTATAATTCAAGTTCATTTATTTGTTTGTATTAATTCATCCGTCTGTTTATTTTTTAGGCGTTTCACTGTCCACGCCAAATAACCAGAAGAAAAATTATAACCGACCGAAGTCAGCAGAGCCAGGCTCACCGTTGCTGAGACGAGCACTCAGTCCCGATAGATTGCACCCGCGTTCAGCCGAGAGCAAAACGTCAATCTCACCGTTGGTTAACACAGGTGTCAAGGTAACGACACCGCGAGTGATCATTGCTCAAAGCGTACAATCCGAGGCCATAGAGGAGAACAGCGAATGCTCCAAGGAGACAACAGACGACGAGATCAAGGCTGAAAAGAAGCCGCCGAACGATCAGAAAAACAATTCGAAACTTGGCCATAGCATATCCATCAACATCTCAAATGTAAGTCTATCAAATTCTACACAATTACCGCGAATCGCCGAGGAGAAGGATTCACCGACTGGTGCCAAGCCGGAGGAACAGAAAAGTATTAACGAAAGTAACACCACTGCTGATCGTTCAGATCCGATTGAAAAACCGAGTTCGGATGGCAAATAAATGATAGAAAATAATAATAATAATAATAATAAAAACTCAGATATACGAGAACACTTTAGAATTAAATATTGCTAAAGCATGTATTGGCTTGAAACGTTTTTTCTAGAGCCTTAAGTCAATATTTTAAAGATCAGTTTGATACGTCTTATTTTAATCGTTATTTAATGTTTCATCAAATCCGAGTGGAAAATATTAATTTAAGAAAGAGTTTGGTATATGGGCGAGTTCAAGAGGCGCCAAATTATTTAATGACAAAAATGAAAAATGATTCAATTCATCATTGCGCTCTTCTATACTCATTTGTCATGAGGTTAGGAACAAAAATGTATCTTCGAATTGTTTGAGAATGTATCGTGAAATTTGAGAAAAACAATTTTCGTCCTTGCAAAGTCATCATTTCGATTGAAATGAATGAATAATTCCGAAAGTATTGATGTCAATTTGTTCGATGTTCGCTAGGGCTGTTTAGTACAAAAGAGGGGCTCTTGAATTCACCCATCAACAACAACTTAAGTGTCGCTATTAACTATATACTATTTATCTTAAAATTGTATACCATGTATACCACTCATTACTGTCTACAGTATAAATTAGTTACCTTTTAACTGACACTCGGAGTGCTACGCACTTTTATGTGATTTGAAAACAATTTTTTTAATCGTTAATCTATAGCATAACAAATTAACGTGTTGACATTTAATTGTTCTAATTGAAAACGAAAAAAGAATGCAAAAAATGGAACATTAATCATTAACTTAAATGTCCAATGGAAGGTGTGATAATTGAAGCTACATGTATTAACAAATAGTTTTAGCGTAGTTTTCGACATAGATTTTTCGTAGATGTCATACGATTGAAATTACATTTGTTGACCAAAATTCTTTAAATTGTTGAGTATATTGATGTGCCGCTACTTTGTTGCTCGATGATTCTTGTTTGCAATGAGAAAATCTTGTGCTCGCAGTTGATAATTTAGAGATACAAGTTGTTCGAAATTATGTATAGTTATTCGCTCTACATTTTATAAGAAAAAGATATTACGATCATCTTTTCTTTTTGTTATTTGTGATAGGGGGAACGAAAGAACGTGAGTTTCGAATCGTTGCATACAATTGTATACATTACAATTGCAATTTTCGTTAAAGTCTGCTAAATAATTTATGGAAAGTTTTGTTTACGACCGTGACTGTTAATCGGTCACCATTATATGAATGTTGTTTGTTCAATTCTTTTAATTTATGAACTAATTGACATCTGACAAATCAGGTTACTGCATTTTTAAAAACATAAGGTTTTAAATACAATTAATGGTTTATTGGTTCTTTCATTTTTATTTCTGCTATGACAAGTATACATTAAAAAGAAACATAATTTGGAATTAAAAATGGTGAACTAACTGATATTTTTTGCAAAAATGGAGTTTAACTTATCTTAAAAATTACATATTTATGGGTCGTAAACAAAACACTCCATTGCGTTGAATTTTTTATTTTGATTTTTCTTATTATCTAATCTTGTATTATCAAGTGTTCATAAAAATAGCAGGTACAACAGAGTAACCAAAAATGTTTATTAGGTGACGATCAGTTTTTATATTTTTAATGTTGAGAAGCCGATTATTTTTCAATCGTTTGGCACAACTTTCTTATAATCGTTTGGGTAACTTAAATGTGAACTCGTAGTCGGCCCGACTATAATAATGTTGAAGAATTATTTGAAATTCGTGATTCGTATTTGATGAATGTACTTTCCTGTATGTAATAAATGATTAGAAACAACGAATATTTTCTAATCAATGGATTAGCAAAGTCGAATAATTTGACACTAATAAATCGATCAGCAATAATAGTTATGAACAGAGTAAAACATCATTTTTGACGTCGAAATAATTTTTAGTTTGAATGAAATACAATTTCAGCACAAAAAATAGGTGAAATTTATTCAACAGTAGTTATAGATTAGGATTAAGATACCGTCTCGTGAATGTCTTTTACAGTTTACAGCTGAAGCATGGAATATTAAGTTCGTTTTCTTCTGAATTATAAGTGATGTACAAATACATATTTATTGACAATCAATTGATCGACCTGTTTCTTGTAAAAATGTGTATATATTTTACGTATTGTAATCATTTGTAAAATATACTTTCGCTGTCGTACATGTATAATTTATCGAATTAAATTTCATTTCTTATCGCATATTAAGGACGGTTGTATTCCTTCAACTTTTGACATTGGCGAAAGCTCAGAATTTATTTATTAGGTATCAAAGTGGAAAAGTAGGTTGCATCAATTTCAACGAGAATTCTCAATCTTGAAATGCATCAAAACTAAATCGCATCAAGGATGGTGAGAAACAAATATCAAATGAGATAAATTTTTGTTAATCAAATTTATGTTTCAACAATTCTAAATTGAATGAAATAATTTAAAATAAAATGGTTTTTAAATTTCAGCGTTGGAAAAGATTTTCAAAATAAAAAGTCTAATCCTAAGTACTCTAAAAACAGCTATAGATATCGCGCTGACTTACACGTGCATATTTTTATTCTTTTTTCTATATCATTTTTTCATGTTGCTCTGATATTTTAATCAATTGTTCATTTATCAAGAAAGGCGATTAGAAATTTCAATCGAAAATCTGTTCGAATTTTTACATAGTTCATTTATATGAACAAGCTAAATCGTTGTTGTTAAATTGTTGTAAACAATACTTCAACGTTTATAATAATTATTATCTCCCATTATTACAGGGAAATAATCACCATTTGATGAACTATAGTTCAAATTCTTATCACAACAATTACGTCACTCTTAAAACAATGTAGTTTCAATTAATTTTAAGTCAATCATTTTAGAAAGACGACTTTCTAGTCAACCCTGTCTTGAAATTCTCAAACAATACTTTGTTCATTTTTTCACTGATTATGAGACAAAATAATTTTAAGAATTGGCAATTTAAGAAACAATTGTTTATTAAAAAAAGTAATTTTTATCGTAATTGATTTTTCAAAAAGAGGAAGATAATTTATAATTTAAATGAATTTGCAAAAAAGTTATCAGAAAATCGACTCCTTGAATGTCCGGCTATAAATGAGTTATTAATCAGTTAATATGTTATAACACCATTTTCGTAAATGCCAAGAATTAGGTAATAAAATTACTTTTGAAACATATTTATCTATTTTCAATTAATATGAATATCATAAAAAATATTTCAATGATTATAGGTCATAGAGGCGTATATTCTGTTAATGAACAACTATTATTAACAGATCAAAGAAAATGTTAATATCAAATTAGAATATTTTTCTTCGGTGTCTATGAATAGCTACAGTTAGGGTAATTGTTTCCCAGACAATATGTTTCACATTCAATCAAACATGTCTTTCTCAGTCATTTTATTATTTTAATCTTTAATCTCAATTTCTTCTTTATAAAACAGTTCTAATTTTCATATAATAGAAATTTAATCGATTGCCACAATCACCTCAACTATCCCTATACTAGATCAGAATCACTATTAAGTTCGTTCACAAAATTCTATCCGAGCTCCATCATGAGGGAGGACAATAAAACTCAAAGGTGCCAACTTCATAGGGAAGCCCTTGATAGGTCTGATACGAACTTTGCTTAGCAAATAAAACAAGTACATCTTCATCGTGATCATAACCATTCTAGCTCCTATGCACACTCTCGGTCCGCTCCCAAAGGGGAGATAGCTTCCATTCCTAGTGATCGTTTTGTTCAAAAACCTATCCGGGTCAAACTTGTCCGGCTCTGAAAAAATGTTTGGATCATGATGGATAGCATAGATAGGGATATAAATTACGGTTCCCGGTTTGATAGTCAACGGAGGATGCCCCGGCGTCGTAGGAGGCAGCTCAAATGTCTTGAGGCACTTCCGGTTAACGAACGGGATGGGCCCATAAAGTCTGCCCACTTCACTGATCACGCAATCCAAATAGGTCATGTTCCTGATATCATCGTATGAGGGGTCTCCGTTAGTCTTTTTGTACAATTCGTCGATCTCTGCTATCAACTTGTCCTGGATGTCCTGGTGAACACCCAGGGTGTAGATCACGCTGGAGATATACGAGGAAGTGGTGTCGAACCCAGCGATGAAGAAGAAGAAAGCCTGCGCCATGATGTCGTCGATGTCCACTTTAACTTTTGGCTCGCGTTTCTTCATCTCGTCGATCATGAGCTGGAGCATGTCCACTTTCACAATGTTCCTCTGTTCCCTCTCGTCCAAGACGTTCTGGATGATCCTCTTGAAAATCTTCTGGATCCTCGGCGTGAACACAGAGAGGCGGAAAATTTTGGCAATCAACGGGAAGTCGTTCAACATGAGCAGTCGAATGGACAAGGCTCCGTTGAAGGCGAAGCCTTCTTTGCCAGTTCTGTAGACATGGTTGTCTGGATGCTTGGCCGTGTCCACGTCGATCCCGAAGGCGAACTTGCAGATCACGTCGTTAGTATACCTGTCGGCGAAGTCTTTCATTTGTAGAACCTTCTCGCCGTTTTGCACTGTTCGCAACACAAGATCTGTGAAACTTTTTGCGCAGTCGGAAATAGTGCCGAAGGAGTACTTGATCTTGCTCGAAGTGAACATCGGGCTGAGGAGAGTTCGCATCGACTTCCATCGGTCGTCTTTGAGCTCCAGGAGCGTCTTGCCGAACAGCTCGTCGGAGTCGGTGGAGACGCCGTGGTGGTTGGCGAAGTGATCAAAGTTTTTGATTGTTACTTGAGTGACCATCTCCAGGTCGCGTAGCATTATCACCGGGGTGGTGAAGTCGAAGATGCCGAAGTACTTGACGTCAGAGAACATGTTGTAGTAGCGCTGGTACAACTCGCCGATCTGAATCTTGCCCATGAGGAAGGGCAAACTGTTCCCAATCAAAGGTAGGCCGGGCACATAGGGAATTCCGGCACGCTTCCACGTGCTTAACTTCCAAGCTGTTTTGAAAATGTAGCTCACTATGAGGACTAGCAGAAGGGTTGTTAGGATCATTCTGATGTCTATCCTTGAATCGTTTTCTGCAGAGACTAAATCTATTAGATTGGAGTTTGAATTTTTCGCAAGTAAATTCCCACTCTGATCGTAAATAATTGGATTCACGATTTCATGACGAACGCAATTATTGTGACAAGATAGTGCTTCGTGAATTTATAAGTTCTTCATCTTAATTGTGTACAATGACCAGTTGTACACGGTTCTTTGAAAATTATCATAACTGAAACTTGATGCAAATAAATAGATGAATAAATTAAATTGAGTTTGATGAACAAAATTTGAAAAATTTAAATTAAAATAAAACATACTTCTGTCGATTAAACGTTTTTTTTTTCAAATTTTTCAAAACAGTTTTTCAGTATCTCAGTACTGGAAAAAATTTCTTTAGAAAAAAATGTATGAACAGGTGTAATTGTTATTACAGAAAAAAGGAAACATTTTTTATATTCAAGACAATTAGTTTTTTGTTTACCTTTTAACTTATATTTTTGATTTATTATACCTTCTAGTATTATAATCACCGAAGTTAATAACAAATTACTATAAAATAATTGTATTAAAAGTAAATGTAAAGGAATAAAATTTAATTTCGATCAAGTTATTCAATTTCATTCGGCAAAATAATTGTAGAGGAACAAATTCTATTAAAAAATGCTAAAAATCCACTTAAAATGTAATTTTTATGTGTGACTTTAATATTTTTTCAATTGCAATAATTAGACATAAAAACAATTTATTCATCATTAGTTTGCTATATTATAGTTGGAGAAATTATATTCTATTTATGTACACTGCCAAATGTCACAAAAGTGACCCTATGTGACATTTGCTATGAAATGTTAAGCTGTTTCGATAAAGATAAAGACGTGAAATAATGGTTCAATTGGTAGAGATATGTAAATAATTCAATTACATGAAAATACGAATACTCAAACGTGAACATAGAAATTCTCACAATGACACGTACTGCCCCTAAATCATTATTGGTAGACAAACTCACACATACTTAAGATATTTAATATCGCTAAAAAAAATGTTTTAACAAAGTTGAAAAATCATCGATCGAGATAGTCAATTTCTGTTCTTGAACACTTGAAGAAGTTAAAATATCTTCCTTATCAACAATTTCCTAACTTATCTGTTTATGTAATACAAGTTTTAAGATGCATCATAGATTGAACAATTTTTATTTGTATAAAAGTATTTTGTAATTCGAAAGGAGTAGGTTGTTTTTTCCAAATGAAGTTCCAAAATTTCCTTCTAGTTTGATGAAGAAGTTTTATTGCTGTTGCCAGGCTCCATCTTGTTGAATGTGCGATCGTCATAATTGCAGTGCCGATAGCGGTCGTGAATTCACATCACACAACCAGCTAACCACACTGCCAAGACATCAATCGCACTCATAAGTTGTATTGAATTACAGCCAGTCGTGGATAATATTCCTAAATATTCCAGTGAACTGCTATATCAAATTAAATTGAAAGTAAAATGACCATACCGAATCCTGATTCAAAAACCTGATCGAGTGAAACTCAAACATTTTATTAGATAGTAATCCTTTTTATTATAAATAAGCTATCTAGAATGAGAACAAAAATTGTTCTCTATAAAATAAAATAAGTCTTCAAAATAATCCAAAAATAAAAATGATTAATTTTATAGATATATGTTTTGGTGCTTTTTAGTTTTAGATTTATGTTCTATTTGGTAAATTTAATGATCTGAACCGTTTTTAGGTGACTCTTCCAATAATGGATGAAGAAAGTGAGGTTTAAAAATTCGCCAAGTTAAATTATGATTACAAAATAGAACGTTGCTAATTAAAAATTAATTAATTGATAAACATAGTTTTATGTTAAGTAGCCGTTATTTTAAACTGTAATGTAGTCTAATATCCGAAAATAATTTGCAGTTTTATCATTTCCATTCAAGGCATTCGAACGCATTGCTAAATTTGAAAAGAGTTGTGTTTCATCATACTTTTTGGATATGAATCAAGAGCATCATTTTTGTAGTGTGGACCTTACCTTAACTGCTGATCGTTACGTTTAAAATAATAAGAAGTCAGCTGTTTGGCGTCCGTCCAATTATTATATACATTGTTAAACTATGAATAATATTTCATTACTCAATTATTTATAGATCCTGTATAATGTCAGTATAACATTCATTTGAAAAGTTATGAAACTATTATATATACATAAGAGAGATGAAAAAGTACCAATTAGAATTCAAGAAAAAAAAATTGAAAATTCAGAAACAACTTTGGTTGTAAATTCTAAAAATGATCTAAGAAACACAGAGTTTGCAAAAAATTGCTATTAAAATTTGTAAGAAAGATACTTTGATGATGACAATGACTGTTTTTTTTTTTTTTTCTTCAACGACGAACGATGGATTTACAACAACTCCTTAGCATATGAAAACTTTGATCTTGGTGGGGCAGGTTGTTAATTAATAAGTACACTCATTTTTTTTTTCTTATGAAGACATTTGGTAACTTTGATTTTCATAAAAAAATATAAAATACCATTTGAAGATGTCATGCAAGTTACCATTTCATAATTACCGATTTTGTTGTTTATTGATTGTTCATTGACTGTTGAGAAATTGTTCATACAAGTTGATATTAATAACTGTATAAAAAAAGAAACTACAATACAAATAAAATAATCAACTTTGTTTTATTCATCAAGGGATACATCTGACAATCGTATATATACATAGAACAAAACTGGCCTGCGAAAAAAAAACAATTGTTCATAAAACTATATACACGTGATGCAAACGTAATAGCTGTCAAGTTGAATGTTGACTATAATAAGAGAACAGGAAAAGCATGTACTCGCAGTTCATAATTACTGTATCTCCCGCAAAAAGCATGAAACAGAGAAGTACAAAACTACATACATTTTTTTGCATACGTTTTTGCTTACAAAACTTGAGAGTTGAACATAACAAAATCTATAGTGCGCAGAATATACAAAGGTACAATACAAAAAAAACATCCATGGCTTTTCATTGACAAACATGTAAGCATATCTGAAGGTGTTTACATTCCTGACGTTCTTTATTTGTTGAATATTTTGGGGTGTAAACAGTGGATTTCAGAATGCCTAAATGTTGTCAGTCAACAATGCACAACCTACACAATGCAAGGCATCACATCGACAAGACAGTTCAAAATTTAAGATTCAATTTTTTCTTTTTACAATTGAGATCTGACTTGACAAGATAATTTTTTTTTTTTTTTTCATATTTCATTCAGTTGGCCGTTTGGTCAATGTCAGATCACAATTCTCAGCAGGTCTACAAAAAGTGTTGAGATAAAAATAATATCTAGTGAATCCTCAAGAAACGACAGGTCTACAAAAAGTGTTGTTTCCAATCAAGAAACTTTCGCAATGGAAATATACAAGGGGAAAAAAAGAATCAAGTAATAAAAAAAATGTTGTAATAAAACACGTTTGCCGTCAGAGAATGAAAGTAGAAGTAGCAGAAAAGATTAAAAAAGAGGAAGGTGAGAGAGGGTTGTCTTGTTGTAACGGAGGCGACGATGGCCGAAGAGGTGTCGTACCAGATAGTGCATTTACAGTATTCAGGGCTCGTGTAAACGCGCATCTGGCACGAGCCCCAACTGCCCTAACAACTCGTACCGTCTTCGCGCTTTTTTCTCATCTCCAATCGGTTCACACACCAGTTCCTGAAATCGTAAAAGTCGCGACAAAATATAAACACGCGGACGATAAAAGTTTACACACGGCCTCGCACTGTCCATCGTCATCTTTTTCTTCTTTTTTTTTCAATTTTTCAGATTACTGGCCAAGGCGGTTTTAATTTTTTTTCTTTTTTACCATGAAGGCGTTCGTTTGTTCGGACGCTCGCAAGTCAAAATGAAGTCAGTGTGTCGTATGTTAATCAAGCGAAATTGATGGATATGTAGATGTGGTGTCTCGGTTGTGTTCGCGCCTAAGATTAATTCAAACATGTTTTTTTAATTTTCAAAATGAAAAAAAGGAACGTATTTTGTGGAAAAGTAATAATAAAACGTTTTGCCTCACAATTTTGTTAGTTCGTTGAAAAAAAAGTCAATTTTTAATGAGACATTTTACAATTATTCAAAACTCGGAAACATTTGCGGGTTAAAAGCTGAGTCATTGCGAGGTCAAGCAGCGAATTGTTATTATAATAAGAAAACAGTTTTATCAAAATTTTATGCGCGTTATTGCGATAACGACAAAAATCTGCGGCCAAAGAAAAACTCGCACGATTTTTATTCATCCGTTGCCATTGCGTGAGTTTCATTTATCAAGAGACAGCCGTTTGATTGAAAATCATCGGTGGAGAAACAAGCGACTTGGATCGAATATAATCAAGGCGAAAAAAAAAAAAAGAAAAAAAAATGTTCAATGACTGTTACGTTGGCTGGACAAAAGCAACCGCAGTTTATGCATTTTTCACACCGGTTACGTTACTGACACACGATATGATTTAATTAAATAGATGTGTTAATGACGTACTTCTTGTTAAGTGAATTCACCCTATTTAACCTTTTCATGCAACGCCCTTTGCAAATCTAAAGAAAAAGATGAAACCAATACACAAAAAAACATAATTATTTCTTTTTTTTACTTTTGCCTGTTAGAAAAATTATAACAAAACAGGGGAAGGGGGGGGGGGGTGAAACAATTTGCAGTTTGGAGGGTAAAAATGACCTTGCGGAGTGGTTGGCTTTTAGTAGCGGACTACTGGTGAGGTTTTAATTTTGCGCATGGAGCCGAATCGAGACAAAAAGGGGCAGAATCTAATAATAGAAATGAGAGACGGTGTAAAGCGGTGCAGCGGTGGTGCAATTGAGTGCATTGCAAGATTGGTAGATGATATAGACAGTGATACGAAAATACAAGGCGAGGCTGGATAGCGTGAAGCAGTTGCGGTCAAAACAAAAAATGACCGCCGGGGAGGGGAAGAAAAGCGCTGAGCGGATAAGTCGCGCGTGACCTTGACTCAGCTGGCCCGAGCGCGTTCTCGATAGCGGATTATCTTGTTACGTAATGTTGCAAAAAAAAAAAACGAAGAAAAAGAACAAACAGAAAATGAAAAAGAGGAAAAAAGGCAGTCCACTTGTCGTCGCGGGGTTGGAAAACGTCGCGCTTGGGGACTGATGGTTTTGCGCGAGACCGAGACTAGAGCGTGTCAACGCGACGACTATCGGTGCGACTACGATCGCATGGTAAACTCGCGTAACTTTGCCACCGCCACTGCAATCGCCCGCGTTACACAATCCCGTTTTATTTCTAATGCGCGCGCGTCTCTCTCTCGGACGAAATTCGCTCGGCGCGATCCCGTCGCGAACTGCCGAGGCGAAAACGTCGCCGTGCCGCCTAGATTGAGAAGACGCTCGGCCTCGCTCGGGGATATCACGTCGTCACGGCACGCATTACACAACGCGCCCGAAACGCCGTGCCAAACGGCGTGGCGCGGCCCCAACCAACGAAAAATCCAACGAGGACGGGCCGGATGTCGCCTTTTTCACCGTCCCCCGAAATAGACTCGAAAACGCGACCAACACCCCGTTCCCTACTCCCCGTCCCTCAACGCGCACATTTATTTATTTCCATTTGCCATCGCTCGGCTTTATCTACATCCGCGTGTTCTTTTTTTTATGTAATTATTGCGCCTGATACCTCTCCACCTGGATCAAACTCCGATTTGCCTCGCGCGCGATCACGCGACTAACTAACTGCTATTATTATCTGGGATAGAATAGACGCGCTTTTCGCAACGCACCGACATCTCTCTCCCCTTTTTTAGTACTCCCCTTTTTTTCTACTTTTTTCTACTTTTTTTTTTTTTTACATTTTTTCACATACTTTTTTATTCTTCTTTCATTGAAAACTGTTTGAATGTACGACTTGAAGTTGTCGTTGGTTAAGAATGCGCGCGCAGAAAGATGATAACTTCACTGCTCTAATCGCCTATTGCTAACTTTGTTTTGCAAAATAACTTATTCTCGTCAAGACGCTAATTAATTTGATTGTTTAAAAATTATGATGAATATTAAACAGATTGTTACAAAACAGATCTTTGGTCAGACTACATTTTGCAAAATGTAAAATTGGCATTTAGAATATTGTTTAGAATCGATGCAATGTTAACATCTTCAATTTTAGAATTGAATGAAATGTGCAAAAATGTAGGGTTGGTTCCAATAATCATCGCTAAATTGGATCGCAATTTAATGGGCGCGAAATAATCGTGACGGCGCACGTGCTAGGAGGAGACGACAGCTTCGAAAAATGGTCTTGCTTCTGCATCATATTTTTTGTTGTTGAAAATAAATCTCGCGCTTTTACGTAACCACGGGCGTGTGTCGTCTATCTGTTGTATTTGCATCTCTTTCGCGCTGAAGGCAATAATAGAGTGCGAGTAGGAGTTAAAAGACAAGGACGCAGAGGAGACGACAGATATCGCGCACGCGCGATTCGCCGAGCTCTTCCACTAGGAACGTTACCAATGCACACGAGCTGCAAAGTGAACGTCCTTGTTCGCGAACGCGTTTTAAACTATACTAGATTTATAGAGTAGGTCATCAGATCTTTCCCTACTCTTCCTTGTTCCATCTTCATCTTCATTAAAACTTTTAATTAATCTTCTAACTTAACTTCCAATTCCACGTTTCTTCATCATCATTGTTTATTTTAGTTTTCTCGCTTAATTTTGTTCAGTTTTGTCTGTAGCAGATTTGATATTGAATTACAGATATAAGAATTACAATATTATTAAATTATGGTACAATAATAAAAATATTGTTTTATAACAGAATTATACAATGATATAAATATGAATAATATTGTAATTTTTGTTGCATGGTTGAAATGTTGAAGGAATTGTTTTTTGGGATCTGCAGTTAATATTTCAAGAATACGTGGACAGGAGTATAGTGTCAACCGGAAACATGCGAGGCTACGTTAAGCAGCAACATGTGGTGGCATAGTAGAAAGACAAGCCAGTTGTGCAACTGTGAAAACTCATTTCCAGTATATAGCTACACAACTTTTGTCCAATGTCACGATGATTCACAATTATAATGGATTGTAAAAAAATTGATTTTTTTAGTTCCTTCTTTGATTTGCATGCAAAGTGAAAAATATCTGTTTTTTAACATTAGAGGACATTTTTCTGTTTCAATTTCTCTTTTTTTTATTAAAAAAAAAAAAACCCCCCGAACTGTAAATGTCAATGAAAACGTTTGGAAATTCGTGCACAAAATGTACAAAATAGTTGATTTAAAACACAATAAAAAGACATTCCGAAAAAAGTGATAGAAACTGTGGTGAGATAGAAAAAGCTTTCATATGAAAATAGTATAACAAATTTCGCAACGAACAAAAAAAAATGTTTTCAACTCAGCGAGTTGCCAATAATAAATCGATTAATCGTCATATTGCACAAGCAGATATAGATAAAGCGCAAGTGGATTTCAACGGGCGTTCCAAATTGAAATCGGACGTAACTGTGATGCACCAAAATAGTTACTCTCTAGCTGTCCGTTTGCAACGAGCAGCAGGATCGAGCTCGAAAGTAGTTGCTGCTCAGTTTCCCTCGAATCGAGAAACAAAGTGACTATAGTCTAGAACCAACCCCGCGGTCCCCGATGATCTCATTACGAGTCTAACTTTGAACCGCTCCAACAAGATGTGTTCATCAAATTTTTACTCAACCAAAAGTTTCTTTCCCTCAAACACTTTTTGTAGACTTTCGCTTTTCTTTTTCTTTCAAATGTTGTTTGTTATTTAAAAAGAAAATGTTTCCCATTGAAAAAAAAAGTGACAACATTTGATTTAAACAATTCAATTAAACTTGATTAACACCAAATTAAATTTGGCAAAATTTTGTTTTTGGGTGATAACAACAAATTGTTCGCGAGATAAATAATTGTGCGTAGAAGAATAACAAAGCCAAATCGACTAGTTATTATTCATGATCATAACCGTGCCTGCAACACCATTCATGGTTATGCATAATCGACGGTGGCCTGGTCGTGTATCTTATTTCTATACATTTTTCAATGTCTCATCGCAGCCAGTTGCATGCCAATTGATTTATAATGACGGCTGGATTTACTTGACTGGAGCATTTAAATTGTACTAATAATTGTCTCAATACCCTCGTTATTGCGAATCATTATAAAATATGCACGTACAATTGTACTTATTTCGTTTCACACGTACACATTTCCAAACTCGATTAACTCGTCGTTTTCATCATAGCTCATGCATCGAGAGGGACACGCGCTTCTGATTCACTTGAATGATTCGTTGCAGCAGCCCCCGACCGTTACGCACTTTTGTCAATTACCAATGCCGTGACGTCGTTCATTTGCGCGTTCGATTATCTCGCTTCGTGAGCGCTACCTTGTTATTTTTTCTTTAAATTCCATACATTTTTCATTCGCGTCGTCAACTTGACACTTTTGTTATTTTATATTTCTATTATCATCCAGATAAAAGTGAAAATATTTATATGAAACATGGGCCCCAAGTTGGGCGCCGTTTGTTAGACCGTATGACAATGTTAAGATGTGTGCAACATATATGATCATATAATTTGTACATATATACGACACATCTGTATGTCAAATATATTTTTTTACATTTTGTTTTGTTTTTTTCAAGTTTCAATTTTTATTGGTCACAGTAGAGAGTTCGCGGTTGCAAAGAAAAAGAAACGTTATGAAACTCATGGCACTTGAATAGTTCAATGGTTCAATTGTTTAAATGCTAGGCTAATACGCTTTGAAAAGGATTGTTCACTCACGCATATTTATGACTAAACAAGTTAAAATGAAAAATGTTTGAAATCATCTTTTTATAAAAGCTTTTTGCAGTTCCTCTGGATTTATATCATTTCTAATGGTAACACTTTGAACTTGAATCAAGTCCCATTACACTCAGGGTTGAATTTATGTCGGTTTCAGTTAGGCCAGACAACCTAATAATAACCAAAAAAAAAATCATAAACAAAGTTGTAATAAAAAGAAAAAATACAAAAGTTTGACACAATGCAGGGTATGAATAAATTAAAATATTTTTCAGTTGTTTAAAACGTGTCTAGGCTTTACTTTTTTCATACTGTCGTTGTTTGAGAGCTCTCTTTATAAAAAGATGATGAAGTTGATTTGAAATTGGATTGAAAAATAATGATTGTAGTGGAATTAATGAGCCGACCAAGCCCAGAAGAAACAATAACGACAATAGACTGGAGAACGGAAGCGATAAGGGCGTCGCTGGTATGAGCGGTTCTAAATTGGACTAGATGCAAGAGAGAGGTGAAATAAAAAAATACAACAAGAAGGAAAAAAAATTGTGCGTCGAAAGTAGAGCGGAATGTATGGGTACACTAAAAATATCGCACAGAGGCAGGCGGTAAATTATGCGATCTAGTTTTGTTAGTGGCGAGAAGTGAAAAGTGGTGTGCGACACGTTTCGCGTCGGGTGCCCAAAGTAGACGGGTACCCAGGGGTTGACCCAATTTCGTCCGAAGGTTGCCGGTTGACCGCGTGACCTTTTTTCTGTCCGCCCGGGCGGTACCATTTCCTGTACACGGAAATCGCATCGCTTTACCTTCACCAGAGTGCGACACGCGCTCCTCCACAACCACTCGAGGAGCGTCGACGTCAGAGATGCGCGTCAAGCAAATTAAACGGGCTGATCCGGCCGTCCCCATTCTCGTCGCGACCCGACATCCTTCAAATTGGGTCACTTTCAGAGAAATGGAAGGTCGCGACTCCCCACAATAGCAACCCCCGCTGTTTGCTCAACCTGATGCTCTCTCTCCACCAGTTGAATAGAGCGCAGGGAGAAAAAGAAATACACAAAACGCGCGTTCCCACACCCTCAATAAGAAGTTGCTTAAAATTTTACGCCGCGCCTAACGAGCGAACCATTTTCACAATCAGGTCACTAGTTCAAGGTCCAGATCATCCGGCCTTTTTTTCTTTCCTTTTTCATCTATGCAGATGCGATTGTCAAACGAATTCGTGATGGAAATTGAGATCCCGTAATTTATTTTAGAACATCTTTTTTTTCTTGATTATTATTAATTGCGATGATCTAAGTTGGTATTACCGTTTGGAATTATGGGCGTCTAAATAAAACGTCACCCGGAGTATGATGTCACTGTGAACACAATGACGCTTTTTTTTTAAAGCAGCGCTCATCGTCGCGGTATAATTGAGTTACGACCCAAGCTCCTCTTTTTTTTTTTTCAAACGGAATTTCCATCAGTGTTGCGCTTCTCAGGTTGCAATTTTCATGATGATCACAAACGGCGCCGCAACAAGATTGAAGTTTGAAACATTTTCACGCTTGAAATCTCATTTCAAAGGAACCTCTTCCACAAATAGACATCGATCAATCACAACATTATTTTGTTCAAGATTGCACGCTTGGGTTGGAACCATCGACACGTTTTAAATTGCGAGACTTTAGAAACGAAACATCAACGAAAGAGCTGAGAAAATTGTTATAAAATTCTTCACAGAACACGATTGCAAATATTGTACCACGCGTGCGTGCACGGACAAGGTCGCCGGGTCGTCCGCCCACACATGGATTACTGCATTGTAGATGTAACATTATTTTCCTCTTCTCTTTTTCCTTCCATTAATTAATATCGTCCAATAAATCTTGCAAACGTTTTAATCTGCTCGCAAGCTTGAAAAATGAAATGTTCAACTCTCTCTTTTCTCAACTTCAAGTTTTCTGAGTGGACTCAGTTTTCAATTTATCAAATTGTTCAAACCAAAATTTTGTCTACACATAATTTTTTTTTTTTTCTACATAAAAATACACTTTTAAAAATTAATAGAAATGAATCAAATTAACAAATAAAAACTGCGAGAGCGTGGAAAATTGGATTTTCAATGTTGCAATTTTGAAATTAAATCTAATTTCAATAATCAAATAAATGGAATGACATGAATCAAACTAGAGAACATAAAAATGCAAGTTTTGTTAAAAAAGGACTTTGACAAAGTTGTGAGGTAGCTGCATCAGGTAGTAGTAGATCCTTTATTTACGTCAGCTCGGGAGTAACCAAATCCGAGTAGTAGAGCCTGTTGGTGGACGGGGCACAGGGAAAACTGAGATACCACCAGCTGTGTTCACCCGCTTCTTTACCAACTGAGTGAACGCAGAGTGGCTCCCTGCTCTCTGTGTGCACGATATCCCTTAATCTGTCCCTCTCTTGCTGTGTTATCGACTGGTTTCCTCTTTTGAAAATGTGTATCTTAGTGCGACTACACTAATGAGGCACCGACAAATTGCGCCTCCTCGATCGTTCTACGTTATCGGTCAGATGACGTTGGCAATTAATTGACCAGCTCTCGATGCAATTTTAGCGCGCAATCGTGTTTTTAAGAGTATTTTCACACAATTCAATAAGTACCGCTCCCGACCTTGTACCGAGCGCGTCATTATTAATCTGATTGCCAGGACTGAAAGGCTTCCATTTAACCATCAGATTTTTATACGATTCTAATGTTTGTCATTAAAAATTATACCTTCATTAAGAGCAACTGACGGTAAACTCGCCTCATTTATAAAATTGTCTTATTTTATAGCCTGCAAACTGTACAAAAGTGCAAAAACAATTTTTTTATTAAATATTTTTTTTAATTGTTAAAGTTATTTTAAACTTTTTTCTAGATTCAAGGTAGGGGTCAATTTGATGAACCACTTTTAAAAACTTGTATGAACAATTTTTACAACTAGAACTTCATAGATATAACTTATTTCTTCTAAAGTATATTTTTAACTTTCAAAGTTTGTCTTCATTGGTTTACATGAGATATTATATTTCTATCATGAAAAAAAATTCTAATTAATGAAACATGTATCAAATTTAGATAATCTTACCTTTGAAAATGAGCTTTTTCAATCCAGTTGATTTGCTGGTAAAGGTTAAACTCATCAGAACTTGATACCAATTTGTCGTCCTCCGCTGGATACTTCTTTTTCCTCAACGTCATCGCAATTTGTATTGATTATCTGCAAATGAAAATGTTATTACGTTTATTAAAAAGTTTATTTATAGATGTAATTCAAAACGAGCTTAAAAGTGTTAACAACTTTTGATATATATTTTTGTTCTCTCTTCTCAGATGAGACAAAATGTGAAGGAATGTTTGTTGTATAACTAAATTGACTTTGGACATATATTGAAAAAAAAAAATCTATGTGAAATTTCGTTTTAAGCGCAAAATGAAGCTTCTGACCTTGCGATGACTTGTGGGCACATTGCCAGTAATTTAATTTTGTGCATTAATACGTTTTGATGATCGCACACGTGCTGGTTTTGTATACTTTGTCGAAATAAAGGAAAGTCGTGAGGGATCGATAACAATAATTGGCTTTGTATCGGTGGGCGCGTGGGCTTTTGATTCCCGCGGACACTTGATTAAGCATCGGCCATTAGTACAAGCGCAGAAACAAATTAGAAGATACCCGAGTTGACTAGCAAATTGACGTTTAATTTTCCGACGAGATGACTTCAGCTCCCTCGCTGCTTCATATTAATTTGCGCAGGTTCTTCGGTTACTTTGCAAAGGTCGCTGTGACCTTGTTACGCTCCACCTTTTAAACGCAAATGTGTGGAAGCGTGAAACCAGCCTTATCTCGTCACTACTTTTCACTTTTTTTTTCATCCCATTCTTATTTTTAACCCTTTCATTCACTTTTATTATCCTCAAGATTTTTTTTTTTTTTTCATGAAAAAATTACAATTTAAAAAACTGAATTATATTTTGACTGACATGATTTATGACAGTTTTGTGAATTACAATTTTTATTTGGACAATACAAAAAAAGAATGATGATTTTCATTTCTATATTTGGTTTAAATTTATGTTCTTTTTACGATTGTTAAAGTTGAAGTACATTGAAAGAAACTAATATTTAAGAAGTATATATATCTGTTTCATGTATTGTATGAAAGAGTGTGTGTTATTGATGTTATGAAGGAAATTATAAAAAAAAACAGTGTGCAGTAGATACTAGATGAAAAAACCTTGACAGTGACAATCAAACTTGGGAACCGTGAACGTGCTTATCTATCGACTACAAATTTAAATACAACAGCATATTTCGTTTTTATCAATACAGAAACATAAAACGAACTGAAGTGTGAACGAATGCAAACAGGCATTTTCAAATTTTTGTTATATACACGTGTCGCAAATGATTCAATTCACACTAGACATTCTTATATCATAAATTCCAGTGCCCAAGGTTGCGACGTTTGTAAATCTTCAAATTCTTTTACTTATTCTAGAACAAAAATTGACCTAATGATTGTTTGACAGTAATAATAATAAAAATGAAATAAAAAAAATTTTTTTTGACAGCATTATGAAGAAAAAAAATTTGGTTGAAAAATTGTATCACTGACAAGAAATGGATTTTAATATTTAAAGGATGTTTTTTATTTTCGTCACCGTTCCAAAATAAAATTAATCGATAAACCTTTTAGTGGAATTAAAAATACAACGCGAATCGATATTAAGTCACATGAGCTGGTGCTTTTCAACTAAAATTTCTCTTAATACAAAATTGAAAAGATTGAGAAAATGAAAGTGACAAACAAAAATTGGACAATAGTTTGGATGTTTTAAAAGTCAAGTCGAGGCAATTTTGAAAGATGCAAATTGAAAATGATGCAAAACACATGTACGATCGCATATATGCACACTGGAGATTACTCACGCGATTGTCGCAGAGCGATTGCGACGTTACCGATTACGTAACGTCGCACATAACGCTCACAATAAAACGCAAAAGAACTGACGCTAATCCGTGGCAAACTAAAATTTCACATTCAAAAATTTTCGCGCCCGCGTATTTTTCATTTACATTTTTTCACTTTAATTTTTCAACTTTAACTTTCATCTCGTTTATTTTCTCTCCCGTTGTATTTCTGTATTCTTTGTTTGTTAAATCTTGTTTTTTTTTTCTCTGTTTATAAATTCTGGAGGAAAAAACAGGATTAAATAATTAAAAAGTCATTCTAGACGGCGCGGGAAATTCGTTTTATCGATTTCATGAGATGGAAAAATTTGTTGTCCGCAAAAATGAGTAATTGTTGAAACTAAAAAAATACAGAAACATAAAAGTCTTTGTTGGATATTGATTTTTGGTATATATTTACGCTCAGGATGCATTTTATTCCGCCCTTGTCACGTAACTATTATTGAGTTTAAACAATACCGACTCCGTCGCGATAAAAAAGTTTCATCGGGTTTTTAACAGGTGAATCATCATTTGAAGCAGCGTTTTGAACGAAAAAAATTGTTTCGTTTCTTTCCCAAGTTGAGAATGGAATACAAAATACAAAAGTCAAAGTACAAAATTTTGCCAATGCAAAAAAGAAAGACAGAATGACGCATAGTAAACACAGTATGTTTCTATGAAAGAAAAAAAATGAACGGAGTTTAAAACGAAGAGACTAGCAACATATTTACCAATATTTTATAACAGAAATTGAATATTGATTTTGGTTCGCGACGTTGCCAAAGTTCGACCTCCATCTGAAACGTTGATATTCCACGAGAAACAACCGATTTTTTTCATCACTTCAAAAATTCGTTTCTTCTCAAATCTTTCACACACTTGAAAGAACAAAAAAAACATTTTAATACCATTCCATAGTCTGATACTCCAAGTCACGCTGCTGAAAGGCGATGAAAGTCGCGCGATCACCGTCTCGAATGTTTTTCAAGTTTCATATAAAATTGAAGATTATCACTAAACACTTCCGACAGCAGTGACGCTACGTTTAATCGTTGTTACCTCTTACGATAAACGTCACATGATGTAACAGGTTGGAACTTTTCAAACTGCTGTTACCAAAAACAAAAACAAAAAAAAGAAGAAACAAATGACTATTACATAATAAGATGAGCAAAAATTGAACAGACCTTTTTTTCAAAGCCAGAAGAGAACCGAAAAGTTGAAAAGCAAAAAAAAAATTGTGTCGCGCCACTTTGAGTAAGATGCAACTATCCAGATGTCAAAGGGAAACGCCGTTCGGATGAGATGGAGTTGTTCCATGCAGTTGGAAATGAAAGAGCGAAAATGAGCGTTAAAACAAAAGGAACTAACCGGTCTGGAGGCCTGGTGGTCCTGTGACGGAAGTGCAAAAACGGATTGCACCGAGAGCGAGCGGAATAGGGGAGGTGCTCGACGAACAAAGGAAGCGCGAAAAAGCGCGCTCGACCTTCGCGAGAAACTCGACAAGAATTGGGAGAATTCGGCGGCAGGAGCTGCGCCGAATGGCTGGGACCAAGTCCGGGGCAGCCAAGTGCGCCAGACGCAGCAGCAGCCGTCAGCCCACTTTGACCTTGGCATTGAACTTGGTGAGGGGGGGGGGCAAGGGGAGGCCGAGATCGCGGTGGGGACGCAGGCCAAGGGTAACGCGGGGAGCTCCCCAGCTATTGCGTCATCTCGCGCAAGTCCGCGTGTTCCGCGCGTCGATACAGCCACAGCGCGGAGCAGGCCGCGTGCGCCGCCGCCCCACTGCCACCATCTTCGATCGACGCGGGGCGGCGGGGCGCCCGGGCCCGCTCCCGACTTACCTAACGCACCCGAGAGCTTTTCCGCAAAACGCGCACCGCCACCCACGTCATTTCTATACACATCTATACGGATTCTGTAAATACCTCCCCACCACCTCCCCCAGAGCCCTCCATCCATATGTTCCAGCCACAGGGATCCGCTCATTTTTTTTTTACCTTTTATTAAGTTTGTCTTCACTCAATTTTCATTTCGAGACAGCTTTCAATTTGTACATTTGCTTGCAATCCTTTTGTTTTTGCTATTCATTTATTATTCTTTTTTCATTCAGATTTATTTATTCTATTGATTGTATTGATTAATTCTTTTTCTCTTGCGCTTTTTTGTTCAACATTTTTGGCTATTGTTTTTTTTTTTTTTTTAATGTGTAGAGCTGCTTTGTTGATTGACAATCAATGTTTATAATTAACTGGAATTGGAAGGTGATACAAAATTCTATTAGAGGATATGAATAATCTAAAAGTTTGAACTTAGTTCCTAGTCAATGTTTCAGCTTGGTTTCTAACGACCGAGAACATATACTGTTGGAATGAAAAACTGTTGGCGTTAGAATTAGATAAAAGTTGATGTTAAAATTTATAACGTTTTTTTGTCGTCTTACCTGTTAATATGAGGCGAGTCATTGGAAATTTATAGTCCTTTATGTCCTTCTGCAAGCAGAAAAGTTTCCTGTGTTAGATTATGCAGATGTCGAAAAATTATTGCTTTTCTGTGAAATATTAATTTACGTTAGAAAGTATGTGAGCGCGTCCAAGTCTATTTTCGAGTTCAAATATTCAACAACGAGAAATGGTTCCAATTTCGAATTCGATTGGCCAAAATTTTCGCCAAAATTTTTCTATTTTTGTGTTTGAGCGATAACTTTGACGGAAATGATGAAATTGTATCATTAGTTGGACATGTGTTTTGCATATGAAATTCAATAAGCTTTAACTAGAATTCAGGAATTGTATATCGAATAACTCCAGTTTACCTTGACGTGTGCACATTCAAAGTTATTATTGAATTGAACATCTCATTGCACGTATAAAACAACTTTTAAGGATTTATGATCTCATGAATAAATTTATCGCTGTAATTCCAAATGAAACAAAACTTTCATCATAAAAAACTATTATTTCATATTGACCTCAATTTTTTATTACAAAATTGAAAACAAAAATTACAGTTAATTTTATTATTTCAACAAAAGGCACTATCGCTTTTCTCTAAAATGGTCGAAAAAAGTATGAGAAAATAGGCAAAATAATAGGGATAATAAGTTACGAAAATAAATCATCAAAATCAAGAGATTAAACTTATAAATTTGTTTCAGAGATAATGGTTCAGAGCGCCCTTAGAAGGAGGCATAAAATTAGTAGTATAATCGCCATGTGAATAATAACTCTTAACGTGAAAGTAACCAGTGTCAATGTCGCGGCAGACATGCGCGCTGGTTGACAAACCGGAGGCTTCTAAAATGTACCTTTTCCTCCCTCAAATATTCATGATATTCCTAAAAAATAAAAATGCAACACTTTTTCCAACACAACATTTAAAAATAAAACAAACATATCAACACTGAAGTAAAATTAAAAAAAAATCTAATTCCAACTTAATTTTGAAACCAAATAACAAAATACAACCTAAATCATCATTAAATATAATACTTCTCAATTTGGTTCTATCCTGTCCAGTCAATCTGCTAAAATTATAAGTGTCAAAATAAAAAACAAAAAATTATAAATTACATAATAAAACAATTCTAAAACTAGGTAAATAAATTTGCAAACAAATCATAAACTCACCCTGGTCGTTATTGTAAGTCCAATAAGTTGGTTTTTTTTTTTATAAGTTGTGGCTCTCAAAATTGTATCCACTGTAGATGTTCCGGTTCGAAACCCGACACGACTGTTCTTCTCCCGTTCCTGGAGTGATTCTGAACGAAAATCTTAACAGCGAGACCAAGCGTCGGGGCACAGCGATCGATGCTGTCCTTGAAACGGTCCGCGGAGGTTGCCTGATGGTGAGAGAGAAGGCAAAAAAGCCCCGTTTCCTCCCAAAGAGCAAACTGGACTCTGTGCATGGAAGTAGCGTTGGTTGGCCGAAGATGCGAATTTGACGGTTCTTTGGAATTGGAGAAGCGCGAGTGAGCTTGTCTGACGAGCACGTTTGTAACAGGATTGGCAATGGCGCGATAGTTTGAACAATCTGAAAGCCTGTATTTCGCGAAGCGCCGAGCTCCGGTCCTCCCTACTACCTGGCCACCTGCCACCCCTTAGGAGAAGTGACCCCCGCGCCGCTCTCGCTCCCACCTAATGCACTTACCCCGTCGAAACGCGCGCGTGGGTCACCGTGGAAGGACAGGGGATGCTGCTGGCGCTTCCAAGCTACAACTCTCCGTGCTCCACAGAATTCAGGATTATACGCTCACAATACGAGTTATCTCTCCACTCAACACATTATTGACGTTGCGAGACTAAACGAGCGAAGGTCACGCGTGTTCTCCGATCCTTAGAGCTTTCGAATTTGTTTCGGATTTCTTTTATTTATTTTATTTTTTTTTTATTTTTAGAAACGCCATTTCAGAGCCGCAATTAGGTTTGATTTAGCGCGTCATTGACTTTTTTCAAAGTCTCGCGATTTTGAACATTTTTTTATGAACCGAAACGGAGTCATTCTGAGATTTGTTTTGTCAATGCTTTTTCAGCCTGGGAAATTGGTTTTCAAGGATCGAACTTATGGTCGGTGAAAAATTGGATAAATATATTTTTCATACGGAGATGAAATTTTTTGTCTACATAATTGTTATTGAAAATAAATGAGTTTTAATTAACTTTTCATTAACATTGAAAGATTTTATTGGAAAAGGATTTAGAAACTACACAAGAGCTGCGTCATAATATGTTGATAAAATCGAAACGAATATTTTTGTCACACTTTTTTTCCTTCATCCCCTTATTTTATCATTTTCTTTCAACGGTCAACTCGAAATGAGGGATTACTGTCGAGGGAGACATGGATTTAACTTTCTCGTGGAAGCAGAAGTAATTAGATGCGATATAAATGCACATCCTACTTGCATCAATCTCGCGTTTCAATATTCCGGACTTATAAAAATTCAATTCGCCGAGCCATCTAAAATTGAGCGTGGCAATTTCAAAGTTTCCATTTTTTAAGAGAAGAAAAATAAAAATCATTCTTTTATTGGCAAGATCAATAATTTAACTAATCCTTTGAATAAAAAAAAAAACGTGAATCTATATATTCAAATGAAACTTTAAACGCGTCTCAAAATCATTAAGTTATTTTTTCCGTCTTTTCTTTCTCCTTGATTCAAAAGCCTTCCAGATATATTTTTTCAAGGTGACATTTGTTAGATTCGTTGAAACTTTTTTTTTAGCAAATTGAATTCTTGATTTTCAGTTTAGGTTGCGTTTGAGAAAGAGCAAAAGAAATGAAGATGTTTCAGGTGGAAGAATGGATTGTCAAGAACGAGATTGCAAAAACTCTGGAGACAAACGCGCATGGGGGTGTTAAAGCGCCAAAAGGTGACTTTGAAGAAAGATAGGGGAAAGTAATCGGCTGGGTAGCTGTTACTGGTTAGAACCCGGCGCCCAGTATTTATAGCACTAGCAAACTGGTCGATAACGGATACCGACACTGCGCAGTTGGAAGGTCTTCTCCCGGCGCTTCCTGCTTTCTCCTCATTAGTTTCTCATCCACCCACAGCACGCATATTCCACTTCTCATCTTTCTGCCCTTCCGTTTCCATTATCCCTTTTTTTCGTTTTGCCAATTTTTTTACTCCAACGTGACCTTTAACTTTCGAAAGAGCAACTCCTCTTTTATTACAATCCATATTGTTCCTTTTCATTTTGTTGTTCCTTTTTTGATTTATTTTTTGATTTGTCCATATGTAATTTTCTCAATTCTGTGACTGTACGAATAATCAATCAAGTGGTACACGATTTACATATACACTTAACTGGTTTTTCCTTGCAGCCACAGATTAATCTTCTTCATTGATGTTTTTTTTTTTTTCACAATTTACAGCCAATAAAATCCTAATTTGTCAGAGGCTATGACACAGAAAATAGCAATTCCTAAAAATGTCTAATCAAGTTTAAAATTGAAGAATTTGTCATGCCTTTGAAAATTGAAGTTAATTTTGATGATCTACTTTTGTAAAATTATATTTCATCAAATAAATGAAAAATAAACTGAGGACGACCAAATGTTTTCTCTGGTGCAATTCATCGCAGACCCCCTGAAAGCTTGTTCGTACGCGTAGGGATGGTAAACCTTGACCTTCGGAAGAGCCAAGAGGGCACGAGGAAAGCTCTCTGCATCGAGCATCCTCCCCAGATGCCCTCGACCCTCGCCCGGCTCGGCATCTCCATTCCCGCGTGCGCACCACCTCCCCCTTCCTTTTTCACCGCCCACGTCGTCCTTAGCCTTTCTCTAATAACGCTCCTTTCGTCCTTGCCGTCCGTCGAATATGACATTGAGCTCAAGCATCATTTGCTTTTTCCCGCTGCAGATAAAACTGAGCTTCTTATTCAAGCTCCTTAAAATTATTTGCCAACAGCGCACCCTAACGTCGAGCATCAGCATTAGGCCGCAAGCAAAAATCAATTAATTCAAAAATTAAGTTCTAAAAATAACGTTCAAACAAACGTAAAATGAATCTCAATAAATTAACAATGTTCCTTTGTTTTCAATTTTGCAACAAGTTCAAATATAACTATTGTAAACATATTATCGTTCTCTGAATGAAAAATGTTAAACGATATATATTAGTCGATTATTTAGTTTTTTCAATGTTAAAAGTTTGTATAGAATTGAAATATATTATATAAATGCTGGAAATGTTTTGAAAGTGCAGATAAATTGTAAAAACGTCTCACCCATTGCGATTTTTGTAACCTTGAATAAAATACTGACCTTGACCGCGTAAGCTTCTACCCTATGACGCACCCCAACCCAACAACTCGTTTTGTCCTTCTCCTTTTTCTCTTTTTCTCTCTCTCTCTCTTCTCTTACGAAAACCTCTTTACCATTTGGTTGTGTTCGCGCGGTGCTTTGTCGTACGTGTATAAATTACATGGATACGAATTGCTGGCCTGCTGCCTGTCGCTGCATCGACCGACCGTTATTTGCGACTGTTCAGTTGCAAATTTTTACAAATTACTTTGTCATTTATATTATCGATGGATTTTTTTGTATAACATTACTGAATTTCATTACAATTTATAGAACAACTGAAAAGTTTATGCCAAATGAATTGAAATATTTACAGTATACCGCATTTAAAACCGTTTTTTCGCATTACAACTGGAAAACTTTAATTTCAATTATTCAGCTATCAGCTTTTTCAATCAACAGTTGAAGGAAACAAGCAACGAAAGGATGATACAATTTTTAATTTCAATGGATTATAACAACTTCAAAGTGTATGTCAAGCGAATTTCATTATTTACAGAACGCGATTTATCATTACCGTTGGAACAATTTAATTTCCTTGTGACATGCAAAAACGTCGAAAAAAAACTCATAGAAAATTACGTCTCGATGGATAATGTTCAAGGAATTCAATGATATTCACGTTTATACATCCGATGCAAATAATTTTTATTTCGAACGATAAATTTTTTAACTTGAAAATTGATTTACATTGAAGAAGACACTGTGTATACAAATGATTGTTTTAAATTTGCATGAATGAAGTATTAAAAATGTATCAATGTTTTGCGATGATTGTTACGAACAACGTTTTTACAAGGCAAAATGACTCAATCGGTAAATTACTTGTATCAATATTCTCATAAAGCTATAATTAGGCTCAACGTTGTACAAACGAGCTTTCGCTCGAAAGCTCTTTTTCATCGCATACAACATTTGTTTACCACTTTTTTAAGCACAAGCGTTCTTTTCATAAAAAAGAAGTTGAATTATTAATTTTATTAATACAGATGAAACGCGCGATTATATACAACTTCGTTTTCCCAGTCTTAAATAATTGACTTGATAAGCGGTTGATTCAGTCATTATAAAATTCAACTTTCTTTCATCTAAATTAATATTTCTCAAAAATAATTACAATCCACATACAAATGTTTGATACTGAAATTATAGATTACAGAGTTACATAAGAAAAGAATAAGAAGAGAAAAAGAAAAATTTTTTTTTTCTGCATATCAAATTTTGACTTAATAACACGCTTGATAATTTGTACGCCTCAGTTATTACATTCCTCTGAAATATGTTATACTATTTACATTGAACATCTTTTCCTTTTTGTGGTGACGGCATTATTTTACAAGCAAGATCCTTTAGATTGAAGGCATCAGTGAGATAGTCTTTGACGAAAATATTGTCATCGTTACAATAATTACAATCGCAATTACGACTGTGACAATGTTTGTAACTTAAAACAAAAACTTCATAAAATATGGTAACCACAATTTAAACAGCATTATTATTGCTTGTTTTAGCCAACTGACTAGGGTTCAGTTTAATCGCGTCGTCGTAACTCGGTGGCGCGTCTATAACAGTCTCGTAGTCGGGAGGTTTCTGTACCACTGCGGGCGTTGGTTCGTCTATTGAAATTGTGTGGATCGCATTGTCAACCTGAAATTATGATATCAAACGTTTACAGCACAGCTTTTAATAGAATTCGATTTATTGATTAGAAATAAAAATGATACCTGGGCAGTAAGAACATGAACATGAGTTGCAGAACTCATGGAAGGTGTATGCAACCAACAGCACATCGAAGCGCATATTAGAAGGGTACCTGCTACAATACATGCTACTCCAACGTATCGTATTGGTTCGATACAATTTTCAGCTAAGCCCAACCAATTGATTAGAGCACCGACACATAATAAAACCATGCCATATCTGTATGGTTTTTGAGACCTCGACTCATCGTAAGACATAACTGAAATTCAACAAACGTGTATTTTAATTCAAGTTCACTTGAATTTTTAATCTAAAAAAGTTTCATAAAATCAATTTTTGTTATTGTTTTATTTATTGTTGATTTCTTACCGTAGATTCATCATCTGAAGAAAAGAGTTATACGTTGAAAAAAAGGCTTATCGTTTTGGCCACCTGAAATCAAAATTATGATTAGTATAAGCAAATTTTTGACAAAATATTTTGATTACAAAACTTTTGAAACAACATTTTTCAGTTTTCTATTCTTAACATATCTTTTTTATTGTTCAAGTTGAATTGTCTTCAATTAAAATACATTTTTTTCACAGCTTTTCTTGTCTTCCTTTGTTTTATCTATCAGAGCTCATTTTCTATGTAATGTTTTTTGATTACTCAGAAATAAAATTGAATTTCAAACACAAAATTTATATTTGCACTCAAACAATTTTATCCTGTTAGAGATCCATGTAATTGCTATCTTGCAATATCGGCTTTTTAAATTACGTCCATTTAAATTTAAAATTACGTGACGTAAAAACTATACAAGTCGTTATCTTACCAGCCAACTTACGTAGTACAAGTATAGCTTTGTAAATATAGATAAATTGTGTTTTAGGAACAATGCAAAGTCGTTGAGGTTCTAATGGTAAAAAAATGTTATCGCACGTTTTGACTCCTGATTTTTCGACCAGCTTCCCCAATTGTACGCTCTCAATCCAAAAAATTGTCACCAACATTTTTCCATTCCAAAAAATTAATTTCAATTTTGACTTGTTGGCTTTGTTCCTCTACCAGGGTCAATGATTTTTGACGTTTTAACACTTATCGACTCAATTTATTTCTCCAAATACATTAAAAACAAAGGACAGAAAAAAAGACACAAAAAAAGGTTTCACGATAAGATATTTCAATAACAAATTTATTAATCATTTTATCATTCACTCATTTGTTGAAGCATGATTGTTGCAATAACGGCATTAAAATTTTAATAACATTTATTGTGCCCAGCTATATATCATTCTTCAAAATCCCGATTAATCCGATGACTTACTTTCACCTTGCCCACAAATTTATCCTCACAACTTAAGTAGCCGATACAATGTGTTAACTCATAAAATCAAGAACAAATCAGATCGCACTCGCTAGTGCAACTGGTCTTCCTCATTTTTGTCCCCACATCCCACGTCTGGGAAAGATTTCGTTTCGCGTGATTCGACACGAAAATAGATAATCTAAGGTATTCACAGATATGTCATGATTGCAATCAAACAAATAGTGTATGATTTCTGTTTCTATAGAAGTAACCAGATAAGATAAAGTATTCTAACACCTTCACAACACACTTCATTCAAAAATATGATATTGTCCGTAGTCATTATGCTTACAAAATAAAAAAAAAAGTTGCTCCGAAATTGATAACAATATTAGCCCCAGATTGTTATTATTAAACTGTGTTAGTTATAAAATAACGATCATGGTAAACTATACCTGCCTAACGTTAGCTGAAGACAAACAATATTGCACAATGTACGTATAAATTTGCACGCTCTCGGTTTTCATTCAGTTTCCTTTGCAAGTGACACAGAATGAAAAATTCGTCTTATTCGCAAGCTCAACTAAATTCTTTGGAACGCGTGCGGTGCCGACGACGGACTACGCACAACTGAGCGTAATCGTTTTTACATACTGCACCGACTACTAAGACCGCACGAGCAACACGTATATCTTTTGAGAAAACAGTGTCAATGAAAAATTCAAAGAAGTGCATCATCTAAGATGTTATTGAATTTTATTAACATATCATATCTGAACGGTATATGTAACGTTTTAACAAGTTGTTCGCACAACGACATAATTGCTAAACATCAACAGTAGTTTCGGTAAATTATGCAAATTGCCAAGTTGGCTTTTTTTCACAATTCAAATGGGATTAAATTTTTGACTGGAGTGAAACTTACAATAGATTCGTTTTTATTTGATTTAACTCGGTAAATGTTTGTATCATTTTTTACTATTATATTTTATTTTGATTATGATTTTCCTTTGGAAGCTAAACCATGGTTGATCACTTTTTGAGATAATACGATTATTTGTAAGAAACATTTTCCTGATTGTAATAAATCAGGGAGTTCGAGTTTGTAAGCTAGTCAATGACATTTACAGGTATCAGCAATGAACTACCACTATAGTCGTGATACAAAACCAATCACTATGCGGAACGATTTATTTAAGTGGTCTATTTATGATTTATTATTATTATTATTTAAATACAGATTATTAGTTTTCAGCACCTTGATATTTTATTATTTTAATATGTCACAATAATTTTTCAACAATTTTATCAATTAAATATTTCAAGTCTACTTGAAAATTTTCGGGCGATTCAATTTTATTGATTAATTTCAAGAATATCATGATATGGCATATATTAATCAAATATTAGTATAAAAATACACCACATTAAATTGTTTAGTAAAATGACGTACAACTAGCCTAGATATACTTTTTTATCTACGATCATCATAAAGTATATAAAGTTTAGTCTATTTTAAGACAATACTAACATAGAAAAACTGAGCGAGTTCAAAGGAACATGTTTCGTTCTGACCACATCACAGATGGAACAGGATTAGAAGCTTTTTGCAACTTGTTTTTCATTGTCCCTGTTTATTTTAATGTTTTCAGTTTTTTGTGTTGCTTTTTAATTTTAAAAATCAATAAACTGCGTTTTATGGTCAGGCTATTTTATTTGCATCAGCTGTGACTTGTACTTTTTCTTTCGAATTTTCAAGTTATAAAATGATAAAACATTTATTTACAATAAATTTTACAAGGCTGAGTTATTGATTGTTCTACAATTAACAAGCGGTCGTGACTAGGAAACGAGAAAATAATTTAACAGATGAAAATCAAAAGCGTATCTGCAACAGATGATGCAACAATTGTTACACGTAATGATGTCTGGATCTTGTTCGACTAAATATGGTGACAACGCATAAGTAAATTATGTTGAGATTAATTAAAGATGAATGTTAATACGATATAAGTCGTTTTAATCATTAAAACTTAAAGTTCATAATATGTAACGCAAAATCTTTTTCAAAGAAAATTTCGAAGTAAAACCTTGAGAGTAAAAATAACTGGTATCTTAAGCTCAGATTCTAAATTTTGAAAACTTGATCCTAATAAATCAGAATATGAGGGTGTGTTCATTAAAAGAATCAGTTTTTGACTACATGTATTTTTCACTTTCATTTATTTATAATTAAATCAGATGTCATACAGAAAATTTCTATTAGACGTAGAAAGCATTAAATGTTATACGAAAAATCAAAATTCCGTACAAAGAAATTAGAATTTTTTTTTTCGATTCTATTATTTTAAATATAAAAGAGAAAATTAAATATTCATAAGAAAAAGAAAACAGTAATACAAAAAACAGGTAATCAATCGATCCTACTAAACTTGATCACAAAATGGGTTTGTACTCTGACGGTGGAATTTGGTCGAACGTTTACAATATAAAACGTCCTCAATGCTGAATCAGCAAAGCGAATTCCTGTCCGTTTCTCAAGTCCCGGTAAGTTGTGAAGCTTTTAAGAACATCGTCAATGCGTTTTTGGTTAGGGACATCTGTACTACAGAACCCACCTAATGAACCCGTAGCTAAAAAAATTACCGATAACATATTCATGTTATCGTGAGATACAAAAACAATATTAAAAGAAAAGAGTAAAGTAATTGAATTCGGCTAAATGAGAAACAGAAATATTTTAACGACGACTTCTAGTTGGGATATACCAATATTTACTAGTACATTGATATCCCAGATAAATAGTTATGAAAAAAGACGTGTCAATGAGCACAGTCCAATTAAGTCATCGTGGAATACGAAACGTAATCGGGCATGAGTGAATTGCCAAATCAACTGTAACTGTATCCAACTTTGCGGTCGTCGAATCGTTTGTGCATTCCGGTGAAAGTGTTTTCGCGTCCGCGTTTGTTGCCACCATAGCCATATCGATCTGAAACAAATTCATTTCAACGGTAAGAATTATGAAATTCAATTATACAATTAATTAATTAACTTTCATATCATGTTTTCTTCACAATATTTTATACATTTTTATTAAATATAATTTTTGTAGTGAACATTGAGAGATGGATCCAGACCGAACTGTGTGGACTCCGAAGGCATTAGTTCACATTTAATATCCCTCCCATAAGCATACACACTTCATCGATGATACTAAATGAAGGTATGCCAAAAATGAGAGGACCAATTGAAAAAAAAAAAAAATCCAATTAAGAAAAAAATGTGTCCTTACTTCTGTTAAATGCTCCACCACCTCCTCCACTCTTCATCGCGAGCTCGGAAAGTTTGGGATTGATGGTCTGATTAGCCTCTTTGAGGACGTTGATAAGATCGCGCGCTTGTCTGCTGTTCTGTGGCGTGAAAAATGCGTAACTGGTACCAGTTGATTGCGAACGTCCAGTACGACCGATGCGATGGATGTAATCTTCGGATGATGATGGGTAGTCAAAGTTTATGACGTATTTCACGTCATCAACGTCTAAGAAAAAATTGACCTATTAATATCGTTGAAAAACTTCGCACCAACTTTTAATAGCACATTAAATTTCATCTTCCAAGTTTGCAGAAGCGCTAATAAAAATAGTAAAAAAAAGCTCTTATTGTTCATTTTTTCAGAATAATAATAAAAAAAAAGATTATAAGCAGTGTAATAATTGTGTAACTACAGTGTGTAGGCGGCGCATATTTTTCAATACATGAACACTAACTGTTCAAATATTCAGGTCGGAGCAAGAATTTTAATATCACTTTTATCATGTTAATTAAAAATTTTCCTTACAGAACAAGTTACAAGACAAATAACATTGTGCAGCTAATTTTACAAACATACACTGGATGATAGAAAAATGAATGAAATCAAATTCATTTTTTATATCCTTCTTTTCTTTCCAAAGACATTCTCATTAGTGTCCAACTTGGAAATTTCTCTTTTAAATATATTTTTTTGTTTCAAATTATAAATTCATATTTACGTTCAGTACTTTTGATTTGTAATAAATTTTTAGTTGCATGAGCGATATAAAAAAATTGATAATAATAAAAAAAATTATCTTTTATGAAAAAACAGATAAAAGGTGTCAAAAAATAAAAGGAGTAAGGGGAAAAGTGTATGAGTATTATGTTAGCTGCATCATGATAATACAAACCATGTCACCGCTGAACTTAGCATTGCACAGGTCTGCGACATCGGGATGTCATTCTCGGAATGCAAGTTCAGTGATTGCAATGTCCTGTCCCATAACATCTTAATCAAGTAGCGATAGTAGCAAAATCAATAGATTGTTGTCTCGCACAGGCTGGGCGTTGTCTTACGCAGTGTGATGGATTGTGTACCGTAATCGCGCGCAATACCTGTGTATCTCGCAGCCAACTTGTGCTTGTTTTTTTTTTCTTTACTTTCGCTTAGATTGTTGTTAACCTGACAACAACAATCTCCCGAGGCACATTTTCGAGTGCTTTTCAGCTTTTTTTTTTTTTTATCGAAAACACAGACAGTGAGTGAGCCATGGATTGTAGTTTAATTCATTTCCTCATCGCACACTCAACGCAATCTGTGTACCATGTGCCTCTAAAACAAAAGACAACCAGACTGATTAACATTTATCATAAGATGCCTACACCTGACTTCTTCTATATTTCTATTTTTTTATCCTTTTTTTGATCTTCCAACACAAGCTTTTTTTCAATTTTCATCTGTACATTCTTTTTAAAATTAATGTATCCTGAAGACTTTCTCATTTTTACTTTCAAAATGAATCAGAACAGTTTTAGCAGATCAATGAATTGTTCAAAGTAAAATTGAGAACCTCCATTTTGGAACAAAAAAAAGTGTATAGAGAAAAAAAATGAAAGTTATTCCCATTATGATAAATTATTGCAAAAAAGTAAAACAAAAAAAAGGAAACGCAAATTTTAAAAGCAACTGAAGAAAAACAATGGAGTTTGTTATTTTATAGTCCCTGAAATTGAAGTTTATTATAGCTGCAAAAGTGTCGTTAAAATTTCTTGGAAAAGTAGCCACACGATTTATTTTTTTTTATTTAATAATGGGAAATGAAAGCAACGATGATTTGTGGAAAAATGATGAGAAAAAGTTGATCTTGTTTTGAATCAAAATGAGGGAAAGTGAATGAGGAAGATGATTCCAAGCTTCTGTAGGTAGATGAAAATATTGTTGACCAGTCGTCGTTTCGTTCAAAGTATGGATCTCGTGCAAAGCAAAAGATCATGGAAAAGACGAATGGCCGGCACGAGTGAGGCATCGATCAGTTCGTGTAACCAGTCTGTGCTACATCGCCACCCTCCCTAATATTCTCCTGACCTTTAACTCTCGTCCGCACCAAAATAGCTATCACGGCGCGATTGTCTCTACTTTATAACTGAACAACTCGGATCTACCAAGTTGTACTTACCCAGACCGCGAGCAGCAACGTCAGTTGCTACTAAAATAGAGCCTTTTTTGTTCCTGAACTCTGAAATGCAGAATAAAAATATAAGTAATTTTCCCTAGGTCTGTTGCAATCGTAAAACCAATTAAAAAATAATCGTACCCCTTAATACGTAATCTCTTTCTTGTTGTGATTTATCACCATGCATGCACACGGCGGGCCAGCCATATCTACGGATGTTTCGCGTGATAGACTCGACTTTCTTCTTTGTTTCAACAAAAATGATAGTTTTGCCACCTTCCTCATTGATGTTGCCAATCTCTTCAAGCAAATTTCCCAATCTGGAATAAAAAAAAAAAAAAAATGTTCAAATAAAAAGTCACCTCCTCTTTATATGAAAATCAATTAATCTTAATTCCATACTAATCAGATCTTCTCAGAGGTAATTCAAGTTTTCAATCACAAACTCTCATAAATCTAAAATTGTTCATCATTTAAAAAATTCATTCAATTTATGCCCACACACAGGAACAAAAATATATATACCTTATATTTTGTTTATAAAATTTATATAAGCTATTTCTCTTCGAAACTTGCTTATGTCATATGTCAGACATGTAATTATATAACTGAAAGTTATCAGTTATATTGCAATTCCAATTAAGAAATATATTTTTGTTCGTGCGGGATAAAACAAGTTGATTAACGAAATAATCGAATTCGTACTTTGACTCCTTCTCTTCCTCCTGGCAAACATCGATGATCTGCAAGATGTTGTGGTTAGCAGCGAGCGAGAGCGAGCCAATGTTCAGCTGTGTGTAATCCACCAAGTACTCCTCGGCGAGATTGCGAACCTCCTTGGGCCATGTGGCGGACCACATGAGAACCTGTCTGTCAGGTCTGATCTGTTCGATGATCTTTCTGATCTGGGGTTCGAAACCCATGTCCAACATGCGATCGGCTTCGTCCAATACGAGGTACGTGCATCTGCGCAAGTTGGTAGTTCCCCGCTCGAGGAAATCGATCAGTCTTCCAGGGGTTGCAATGCAGATCTCAACGCCTCGCTCGAGGTCACGAGCCTGACCTCCCTTGGGGGCGCCTCCGAAGATGCAGGTGCTGCGCACGTAAGAGAGCTGGCCGAACTCGCTGGCAACAGTTTGGATCTGCTGCGCAAGCTCGCGAGTGGGTGCGAGGATCAGGGCGATCGGGCCCTCACCGCGGTGCAGCGGCTGCTGGCTGTTGATGTGTACGATCGCGGGCAGGATGTAGGCGAGAGTCTTTCCAGAGCCGGTCTGAGCAATACCGACCATGTTACCGCCGCTCATCGCTATCGGCCAACCTTGAGCTTGGATCGCCGTCGGTTCGGTGAAGCCCTGCTTTTTGAGACCCTGACAAACGTAGTCTGGGAAATTGGCCTCGTCAAAATTCTGGATCGGGTTGGGTACGCTGGCGCCCTTCAGAGTGATCTTGTTCTGGTCACGGAACAACTGCACCTCACGTGGGTGACGGCTCTTCACGTCCATGTGCGGGGCGTAGAAGTCCTTGCGGAAAGGCTTGAGTTCCTCGGACGCCCAGTTTGGTTTGCTCAAAGTCATGCCAGCCATGCTGTTGTTTCCACCGCGGTTTGGCATCCGGGATCCGGAATTGAAGCCACCAGTGTTGCGATCCCGGAACGAGCCGCCGCCGTATGAGTTATTTGAACCGTAACCTCCCGAGCGCTGACCACCACCACCGCCGCTGCCGTTACGCTGTTGGGTGGCGTTGCGGAATCCTGATCCGTAAGTCCTAAAACATAAAAGATGCCCGACATTTGTAATTTGCAGTTCTCATCTGGTGATAATTGATTGAAATATTCATGAAAATATAATATAGATAATAATAGAAATGTCGTGAACATTGAGAAATGGATCCAGACTGAAATTGTGTGGAATCCGAAGGCATGAATTCACGTTGATTTCTCTCTCAAAAGCATATATACTTCATCGATGAGACTAAATGAAGATATGCCAAAATGAGAGATAAAAATACAAAAAAAACGGACGAACACAAGTGTGAACAGAAAAAAATAAAACAAAATGTCCAATCAAACCTTAAAATTAATTAAAAATACGTGTCAAAATTATAAATCTTTTTACAACTGGCAAAACCAATTTTGCATAACATGTTCTTGTTTTTCAAGTTTATTGTTCCAGCTGCTTGAATAAAAAAATTGCATTACAAACTCCCGGTTTCACTTCGACTTGAATTGAAAATTAGCTGCAAGGGGCAGGGGGAGGGGGGAACAATGGACGCGATACATGGTCCGCTGGTTGTGCCAGCTCTTTAGATTATGCAATCTATAGATTTGACACTCGAGAAATGTGTAAGTACTAACCGGCGTAATAACCCAAGAACACCAGGTAGTTGTCGCAGCCTTGAATGTAAAAATACATTGTTAGGGTCGGTGTGATTTTGCCATTTATCACTCACAGCGAATCTTCTTTTTTTTTATCTACATTTCTCGAAATTTCTCAAAACTTCTCAAAAGAGTCGAAGGAGTTCTATTCGTTCTTGTTTACATCATTTTTGTTGCATAAATTGTTCATTTGAAGTAACAATATATTAATTTATAAATAATATCAATAATATGATTTTTTATGAACAATACTTGATAATAAAAGAAAAACAAAAAACCCTTCAAACAAAAGAAAGATGACGAATGAAGTTGTAAATCTATATAAACAATGGGAGAAAAAAGCAATCTAGATTTAATGATTAGAGTGCTATCTCTTTTCAATCGGGTTTTTATCTCTCCCATGCGTTTCTTGGAATTGGTCCACGTGCTGTGGTCTAAGTCGAAAAAATTCCAAGCAAGAGACGGTGATCATTGAAAAAACTATCGCAAAATTGTTGAACAGTCTGTTAAGCGTCGAGAACGAGGACAATTTCACGCGAATTATAACAATGGCGGCTGCAAGAGATAGCAATTTCACCGTTACGCGTTTCAACATGTTACAAAAGCATTCAAACGGTTGCAATCGCACAAAATTCGTCTCAAACAGATTAAAAAATGAGTTAGAACATTTCGTACAAAGAATTGAACAATCTGATGAGACGAAAATTGAGCAAACGTTGCAACGTTGTGAAACGTTGGAACAGTAATGGCCACCCACGCGCCTCCGATTTTCGTTATAACTGCAATGGATGCAAGTTACAACGGAGCCATTGTTGGAAAAAAATAATAACAATAAACCGAGCATTCTCATAGGTGTTTGTTTACTTACATGATGACAATTGGTTTTTCTGCTTTCCTTAGTCCCTGAAGATCTTTAAAAGTTAAGAACTTGTGATGGTAGGGTGTTTTTTTTAAAAAGCGGCAAAGATCTCTGAAACAGCCAAGAAAAACGTTCAGAATACAAACGTCTGATCAATTGCCGTTTCTTTTAGACCAATAAGAGGTGCTTATTCACGACAATTGAAATTAATTTTCGAGACTTTTCTGAGCACGACAACTTACCCGTGCCGCTATTGGGGACGGAAAGAACGATGGTCGACGAGTCTGATCACGTTGCTATGAGCCTTCCACTCCAATTTCCGGCGGACGTCGGTAGTCAGGTGACCCTCTTGACCAATCATCATTGAGAAGAAATGCGCACAACGTACTGCGCAACAGAAGGCACTTATGGATTTTTCTCGGCAGTTCGACATTTCCGACAAGACCAACTCTCGAGTCAAAACAACAACTTTTGACAAATATTTCGTATTTAATCATTCAACTTGTTTATTATTGTTGTTGCTAATAATTTTATAGGTTTTTATTAAAAATGATAGTAATTTTTATATTAACTTTTGAAATTTTTTTAGTACTTATTTTTTTGGTTGACTCAACCAGCAAAAATGGCGGGAATTTTGAAAATGCAAAAAATCACTTCACACTATTGTATTTTGTAATTTTGTCAACAATGAAATTTTGTTGACTTTATTTATTTATATTCAATGTTTATAAATATGACTAAAGTTGATTGTAAAAAATTATAATTATAAAATTATAAAGAAACAATTATGTGTAACTTTTTTGTAAAAACTGTTCCATTTTTTTGTTTAAGTTGAAAACTGAAATGATGCATTATGATGTAAATTGAAGTCATGCTGAATCATAAGCCGATGAGATTAAAATGAAATTCCGGTACAGGAATAATGGGGAAGATAAATATTACACAGCAGGAATCCAAGAAGCGTGTATGTGTGCGTGACGATACCAGTGTATGTATCTGCACAGTTTCATCTCTGTGACTGTCAATCTCGACTGCTAACAGTGACGTCACAATGTACTCTTTTTCACCGGTAAAGAAAAAATAGTAATTATCCGAGTGATTAACTACAAAGTTGCATCTGCAATTCAATTATTACCCGGAAAAAACTGGTTAACTGAAAAGCTAAAAACCAGAAACTTTGAGATTAATTTACCAAAAAAAAGTTTTGGACTGAAAAAACTTTACGACATTATACAATAAACGATAAAGGTAAGTAAACAATGACAACATTAATTTGTTATTAACTATTTGATATTTTCAAAACTTTAGAATTTATGTAACATTTTATGGGTTTTTATACGTAGAAACCAAATTTTTTTGAGGTTATGTTTAAAAATAACTTTCCATTTCTTTAATGATAAAAAATCGCATCTCATTTTTGGATGGGGTTGATATTTTCAAAAAATAGTTGTACAACTTGTTTTTGAACAATTATTTATTTTTTATCTTCCATTCTAGTATTTCATTAATTTGATATAACTGGATTTAAACAACTTAATTTATTAATTTAGATTGGAAATTAATTTGGTATCTATATTCTTTCAGGAATTAAAAAGAACAATGATGTCATTAAAGAGCAATATAGGATTTTTTATTTTGTTCCTGAGCATTTTGAGTGCAGTAACAGAATGCATAGCTGCATCAGCACACATTCGTGAAAAGCACAGAGGTAGTGCTGAGCGCACAAAAGACGGAACTTATAGTGCCAGAGACAGTGATCACTATGTTGATGGAGAACATCACCAAGAGTTTGATCATGAAGCAATCTTAGGTATCTTTAAAAATAAATTTAAATCTCGTATTATTAAAAGTTAAATCATCTTCATTTTGATATTTCTTTTTTCTTTTCAGGAAGTGTCAAGGAAGCAGAAGAATTCGACAAACTTTCATCTACAGAATCAAAAAGAAGACTGGGAATTTTGTTGCTGAAGATGGATTTAAACAATGATAAATTTATTGAGAGAAATGAACTGAAAGCGTGGATATTGAGATCATTCAAGTATGTGTCCTTGAAATTGAATTCAAGGTGGTTCTAGCGATAAGTGAATAATGTCAGAATAACATGAAATTCTGAACAATTGACCTTCTCGTTATTGTCTTTGAGTTTGCAAAATATAAAAAAAACATCTGAAAATAGACATATTTAATTTAGAAATTGGCATAATGCACGGATATAGTTATACGAGTCATGCATTTTTTACAAATTTTTTATAAATTTATATTAAATGATTATCTAGGTGATTGTAAGACAACTTGGAAAAATGAACCATAAAAATTTTTGTTTGCAAGGTACTGATATTTAAAAAAAGTGCTATTTCAACTATTTTGTTAGAACCACCTTAATCTGAACTCAAGTTTTTCTTAATGTTCATGTTGTTTTAATTTTATATCAAATATAGTATGTTGTCCGACGAGGAATCCAATGACCGTCTTGAGGATGCAGATTCTGATGAAGATGGTCGCGTATCCTGGAACGAAGTTTTGCAAGACATGTACGGCTCTGATTCCGAAGACCTTGCTTTGGATGACAAACTTGTTAGCGACGACAAAGAAATTTTTGAAGCTGCAGATACCAATCAAGATGGTTTCCTTGACAAAGAGGAGTTTAAGGCTTATACGCACCCTGAAGAAACGCCGAAAATGTTTCCCATTCTTTTGAAACAAGCTTTGAATGAAAAAGACATTGATCAGGACGGCTATATCAATTTTCAGGTACCTTTTAAATACCTGTTCATTAGAATGAAAAATATTATCCATTTTTATTGATCAATTGTTAATCTTATAGGAATTTTTGGGCAATCGAGCCAGAAATGAAGACAAAGAATGGCTCATCGTTGAGAAGGAGAAATTCGATCACGACCATGACAAAAATCATGATGGACTTTTGGACAAAGACGAAGTTATGTCCTGGCTGGTTCCGAGCAACGAGTAAAAATTTATTCCTTATTTTGGTTTTAAAATGACGTTATCAAGTTTGATATTGAAATTTGGATTTGATTTTCAGTGAGATAGCGTCGGACGAAGTGGATCACTTGTTCGCAGCTGCTGACGATGACCATGACAACCGTTTATCATTCGATGAGATCCTAGAGCACCACATGGTCTTTGTTGGTAGTGAAGCCACGGATTACGGGGACCACTTGAAAGACATCGAACGCTTTCAAGACGAACTGTAGAGTCCCCCCTAACCCCCCACCGTCTCTTCCATAATTTTTGCAAATACTTTTTGTACAATCTAGAATTGATAAAAAAAAAAGTATTTTGATAATGTGCCATGACTATTAGAGAGTGAACAACATCATATCAGCTGTGATTCTCATATTACAAAACTTGACTTTAAAGTTAGATCAGACATTTTTTATATTCATCCATATATCATTGAACGTTATCATAATTTATTGTATTTATTGTGATCAAGAAATTTATATGTGCATGCAAAGTATAGTGTAGCTTTTGAGTGTCAATAAACCTTTTTAGTTCAAATCAAAAATTGTTTGAAACGTTTCATTTCACAGGGATGAAATAAAGGAGCATGACAATGAACATTTATGAATATCGTTTTCTTTATTTTGTAGAAAACTGATAAGTACACCAATAATCTTGCATTTTTGAAATGTCGTCGATTAATCGAGACACAGAGGGAAGCATTCGGGCGACTGACGAACAAACCCGAACGATCGCCACAGGTCCGCATTTGTCTCCAGCAAGCCAGAGCAGTGAACAACGAACTTGATTTTCTCTTTTTCCTTTCTATATGGCAATTGTACAATTCTACCGTGTAAAAAAGGTTTTTTTCTTTTTTCTTTAATAACCTGTATTTGTTTCGTTTCCATTAGTATTTCGTTGCGACGGAAAAGGCGCTCGCAATTCGTAATAGCGAATTTATTGTCGCAGGTTCAATCAAAACGTCGCCTTTTCCGCCTCAAATCGTTAGTTAAAAGCGAGATACTTCATAAGTTTGTTTTACTTTTGTAAGACACTGTCTCTCTACACATCGATCGATTACTTAAACAAGATTCCTCGACTGTCGCTTCTTCTTCTTCTTTGCTCTTATTTGCGCCTTTATCTTGCGACGAAAACAATTTCATTACGCGCTATCGTGTTTATTACAAAATTTCTTTTATCTCTCAGTCATTGTCTCCTTGACAAATAAATAACCGGGGGAAAAAGCCCGCCGGGACTTTCATCATATCATAAATTTTATTACAACTTACAAGAAAGAAGACATCTCTTCCTTCTTGAATAAATTTACCAACGATTTGATAATTGGCAAGTCCCGTCGGTCAAAACCATACTATACGCATCCTTTTTGATTCTCATATGATTTTTATAATCTTACTTTCATCAGTCTACGGGTCTGTGCATTGTTTTAGTTTTCGTTCATTTCCTCTCTTCAGATAATGGATTTTTTGTTTTTTTTTTTTTTGGTAGCTAGTCACAAAAACCGTAAAAGAAAGAGAAAAATGAAATAAAAAAGGATGAAGACTAGAAACACCAATTTCGTCATACGCAAAATGCAAATTACACCCTAAAGACTTTTGTTTATTTCTTCTTTTTTTTCGACGGGATGTTGCATCGGCAATGGGCCGCATCCAAATAATTTCGGAACACGTCGTTCGATCACATTGGACGGACGCGATTCGTCCAGCTAATAAGTTACACACGCTAAACGCACAAAAAAGACGACAACTGAATCGCGAAACCGAGTTTCTTTTTTTCGGGCTGCGACCGTGGGTTCCACCACGAAACAAAAAAAATTTTTTCCATTACATAATTGCTTTTTGTAATATACATATATTTATATTTATTCATTTATTTATATATACTCCGTGGTAAAACTTTTAGGACTAGATTGCAGGGCCGCGGGCGCCCTCTTGCGTATAATTGCACTTTTTGCGTTGTGAATAGCAGCGAATGTGGCGCGCCCTAGCTCGGTTTCGCTTCGGACAAACTTGTTGACTGTTTTAATTCCAGTTCTTTTACAAGAGTTTTCTTTTTTTCTTCTTCTTCTTCTTTTTGGTGACGATCATTTTCCGTGAATACTTTTGCCGTTTGAGCCAAGTGGATACCAATTAAAAGCGTACGTATTGCACAAACATAAAACAAACTCATGTTTTCTTTTTAATAACATAAACTAAAGAATGTGATTTTACAAATAAATATATCCCGCGTTTATCACCCGTTTATCACAATTTTCATCCCCTACTTTTTGCTCGTACATATTATCCTATGGAAAAAAATCGCACCTCAGCCCTATGTCGATTCATTAACAAAAAGTTTTCGGCTTACGACGTACCGACAAATCATCAAATTACACGAATCATTTCAGATAGCTCACTAATCACCAAGCTGAAAGTACATATTCTTAGCCGTACACCGCTTTAAATTTGTTTCTAAAATAGATAACTTTTAAATTTAACCGAGGCTTGCACAGAACCCAAGGTAATAATTGTTAACCGCTTCGATAATAATTTGTTTCTCCTCTTTTCCTCGCAATTTACTAATTCTTCTTTTTCTTCTTTATCATTTATCACTCGCCAAAGTACATCATTCGCTTAAATACTCGCTAAATAGACAAAGAGACACGCAACGCCACCCCTCTCATCTATTACAATAAATTCTGAAACACAAAAAAAATTGAGGTTTTCGTCATTAACTCATATCGCTCTTCCGCTCCTCTTCCTGTTCTGTATTTTTTCCATGTGCCATTTAATTGTATGTTGAAAAATTATCGTGCCGAATGGTAGGTAGACATATTTTTTTCATTGCCGGTTTTGTGTTACAATGATTGGTGACTTGTCTTCAAATGTTTTGTCAAACCCTGCCACTACTCATGAACGGAAATCATAATCAAAAGAGATATCTGCGACAGAAAAAAGGATTCGTGATTTCAGTTAGCCTGGCAAGATTGGATACAATGATAACAAAAAAAGAAAAAAAAATTGAGTTGATTTGTCAGAATCTGACGATTTCCGTTCAGCTCGAAGCAGGTCTTATCCTATGTGATCAAAAACTGAGTCCTTATCTATTTTAAATGGTAATTATAATTATAATAGTAATTAATAATAATAATAACCACAATAATAATAACCGTAATCATAATAATTGATAGTTATAATAATTGTAATGATATTTGTAATGATATAAAGAATAGTAATGGTAATTATAAAGGTAGCCGTGAAATAATAATGAATAATAATAATGAGTGATAATAATAAATGGTAGCGTTGATGTCGGTCGGGCGGAACCGTGCGCGACCTCTATAAGACTGACTCTTCTTAAACAGTTACGACTTACTTTGTTGAATTCGTGTTTCAATCACTAAAACGTGAATGTTGAAGAATACGTAGAAAATATTTAACAAAGAAAAAGGCAAACTCCCCGCGGTGGTGTGGCTCGTTGAGATGTATCGTGCCTCACAGGTGGCGCCACCTGCTCGGTGCAAGAAAACCACATACACACCACCATGGAGAAGTCAGTCCGTGTCCTTGGAATTAGCTGTCCTCCAAAACGGTCTTTCTCGTATGCGTGTTACTTGATATTCGGTACGTAGCATAATTATTTAGTCAATAATAATCATATCAATATTGTACTAACTATCCTATTATTTACATCGTCTCGCACTTGGCACTACGTTTGTTTTCTCAATCGCTCTCTCTTGCATTCTCAGTCGCTCTCGCAAAATTTGATATCAACTCTCCTCGGTCCTCATAAGCACGCTCTCAGTCACGCAGTCTCTCGCAAGCCCCGCAATATTGCCAATAAATAATTCGTTTTTTTTTTCTTCTTTTCGCTATCTTTTCAATCGCAAAGGACAAACTCCCATGGAACTCAAAATAATTATAACAGACCAATTGACCCCCTATTTTCTCTCTCGTACCAGGAGACACGTCTTTCTCACGTTCATTCTCACCTTCTCACTCTCTTACTTGGACCCCAAACCCGCACTCATGTTCTTTGCTCCTTTTTTTTTCTTTCACTATCGCACAGTTCGAGTGGCGCCACCTAGACATCTCGGATAACTCAATTTTAGTTATTCAATTCATGTTTAATGCTCTCCGCTGTGCCAAGAGGAATTGTCGAACGTGTGTGGTTTGGAGCCCCCACAGAAACAGTCCCGAAGTTTTGTTTCTTCCCGCGAGTCATCATATATCAGTCTTGAGGAATGCCCCGTGCTCCTCGTGTCACGTGATCGAGGACGACGAGGACAACGCGGATCAGACGTGCTGATGACGCTGCTGGTTCTCGTCGGTCTCGCAAGGCACCACCGTCAGGCTGGACAGATTGCTCAGGTTGCTACTCGACTCGGAATAACTCGAGAGGGTTAGCCGACGACTCGCGCCAGATGGCGTCGTCGTCGTCGTGGTTGTCGCCGCTGTGATTGTCGCAGACGTGGACGAGGCGCTTGGGAACTTGCGAAACACCCTCAGCAGCGAGCTCCCCGCGCTGTGGCACCGAACTATCCGCTCCGGCGGCTCCAACAGCACCGACTGGCTCCGGTACGGCGGCGGACTCTCACTATCAAACACTGTACGGTTTGGTGGTGGACGCACACACTTCTGATATATCTCGCTTTCCTGAAACCAGTGCAAATTATATTAGCCAATTGAATAGTTGAAATATCAATATTAAATCAAAGCGATTGAACAAAAATATCTCTCTTTTCAAATGTTCAATCGTATTTATAGTTTGCAAAAGTACACAACATAACTAGAAGATTGATTGTTCAGAATTGCATTTTTTCACTGATCGTTGGAACTACCTCAAGCACATAATTGTTGGTTTTATTTGAGATAAAATTGTTGCAAACCTGTTCGGGATCGCGAAGGTGGATGGTTGTATGCGCGCCATAGGGGCGCTCCTCGCCATCCGGCAGTTGCAATCTAGGTGGCAGGTCGAGCGCGAGATCTTGTCGGACGCTGTCTTGTCGGACCGCGCGGTCCCTCGCAGCTGCAAGCATGGCCTCTTGAACGCCCTCTGCGTTACCGCCTGCCAAAGCACCTTCGAATCCTCCACCCAATCCACTGTGACCTCCACTGCCAACCTCCATTCCAGGACTCACCGACAGCATCTTAAAAATACAATTTTCAGTTCACAAAAGCGTTCGTTTGTCATTTTTAAACATATAATTATTTCAATCATAAATCTTTGTATCTCTTTGATTAATTTTATACCAAGAATCATCTCTCCTCTTGGCAACAAAAATTAATACCGTAGATTAAGTGGCGCTGCTGTTCTGAAAGGCGACAACAAGAATACAGATTTGTAAAACAAAACGTTCTAATGATTTTATTAAGAAGGATTCTACTATGAAAAACAGTAACAAATAACTTTGAATATAAACGTTATTTGTTGTCATTAGTTGAAATTGATCAAATCACACAAAAATAACTAAAAAATCAAAAATTATATTCACTGCAAAAAACTTGCATTGTCTTTATATTCTTTTACATGGTTTATAAAGTTTTAATTTTTGAAATTTGAAAGAATAAAAAAGGGGGGAGATTGAGGTACAAAATTGGAGCATGAAATTGGGTTGGAAAGGTGAGAAAACAGAGGTGTTAAATTAGCGTGTTTTTTTGTTCCCGATTTTGTTTTGCTCATGTTTTGCACGATCAATGTGCGAGTGGTTGCAAGTCTTTGCGAGGGATCCGCATGACGAAAGGGAAAGTCATTAGGGTGGTCTAAACGCGGTGACTAACGTAAAGCGTCGTAGTACGCGTACCCACACGTGTTCCCTCTATTGATTGACAGTACTCGTACACGTGTACCCATGAGATATGCATACGCGCTACATCGTGACGCCTTACGCCGATGTCGTATGCCTATCGATCGTCCTGTCCCCCTTGCGAGCCCAGAAAAATGAAGCGAATCGCTCAGTCGCTTTGCTTTCTTACCATAAATATATCTTTGTTTTCAATTTTTTTTTCTCATCCAACTAACTTTAAACAACATTCAAACAATTCTTAAAATCAAAACTTTGCAAACAAACTCTACAAACTTAACAATAACATTTTTGCAAACATTCTTTAAAGCTACAAATTGTTACTAACAAATCATTTTAAATAATATTGTATCTATAAGATTGTGAAATATTTTTTCATGAAACAATGTCATATTTTTTTTTAATTATTACTTTTATTAAATTGATGAATTACTCAATTAAAAATATTTCAAGTTATATCGTGTTTGAAATAGAAATAAAATGTTATTGACTGTTAGATTGAATTTGAATTAACTCGGCAACAAATAAATCTGTCGCTTGGTTCATCTATTTCTCATTTCGATTTCGTTTCGATCGCGAGCATTTAATCTCGCGTTACGAGTTACGTTTTATTGCAATCGAATCAAACAACATGCACACGCGGGGCCTGTTTCGTCGTGATGCTCGGCTTTTTATTTCGTACGGTTAAAATTAAAGCTACACTTTTTTTTCTGCACACGTGATGTAGCAATGTTTTTCTTTCCGCTCGAGAATGGTGTCAGTGAGAATGTACCATGTGTCGAAACATTGACTTGAATTTCAAGCTCCTATCAGACACCAACCAGACCATTAAAATACAACAATTCATTCCTTTCAGTTTTATCAAATCGCTAATAAAAAAAATTCAAACAAAAAAAGGTAAATTTAAATTGACACAAAACTAACAAATTAGAAATTAAAAAAAAATTAATAATTAAAACTAAAATTTAAAAAATGTTCTAAAAGAAAATAGTTTTGATTTTGAAATGTTGTTCAATCCAAAAAATTAGATTCATTTTGAGAAGATAAAATGAACGAAACTCAAAAGCTGTGACAAAAAAGGAAGAAGAATTAAAACAAAAAGAAAACAAATGTTAGGTTGATAAATGGTGGGTTAAACGAGAATAATTGCGGGGCCAGGGTGTATAGGACGATTCACGTACGATCTTTAATTTGTCGAGTGCGTATAGCTTTTGATTAAGCGCACAACGAAGAGTTATTTATACGCGTCGCGTTAACCGCAAGGGCGATTTAAAAAGGCTAAAAATTGTAATGAACCGTCTAGACTTGCAATGCCACTATCAGGCTCTCGTTAGCGTTATCTCCAGCAAACGGGAAGAGCGTCTGGGAAGAGTGAACCTTACTAACTAATTAACCAAACAACAAAAATCATTCTAAATTTCAAACTCTTCAAAAAAAAAAAATGCAATATCGTCTTTCAAAGTTGAATACTAATTAATAAATTGTAATATTTTAATGAAATAAAATTGTTGTTCAACAAAATTTCCTAATTAAGAAATTTAAATTCATCTGAAATGTCTGAGACATTCGCAAATTTTGTGTCAATAACACGATAGGTGTTAAAAAAAGTTAAGGGTAGAAACAGGATGTTTCGATAAATCTTATCAAAAACTGTTAAACATGCCAACAGTTTATAAAAAATTATCATCATATTTTTAAAATCAATTTTATTTATTTATAAGATATGTCCAACTGTCCTGTATTTTGCAATGTCGAATCGTCCTGTATAAGATGTCGAAACATCCAGCCGAACGTTTCGACAAAAATGTTCAGTATTTTAATAATCAAACATCAATTACTAAGAATTTTTAAATTGCATCCATATAAAATTCTCCATACTTCTTATAGCTCAAAGACTAATATTTAATTATTAAACATCAACCAAAATTCACCTTGTTATAACAAAATGAACGATTGCAAAGCAGTCGAAACATCCTGTTTCTCCCCTATATATTCAAATATGGCTTCATTTCAAATACCATCAAGTTTTCTTGGTGATTAATTTATTTTCAATTGTTCGAAATTCAATTGATGCTTGAAAACAAATGAAGTTGAAAAACATTGTTGAATTCGACAATTGGTGACTGATAGAAACACTTGAGGATCCGCGCAAATAATCTAGTCGCGTCACGTGCAATTGGAGGCATCGCTGGTTGGTCAAAGTGTATGCACTCGGCAAAAACTTTTTCCTGCGGAAAACGCGCAGGCCATTATCTCTCGACTGAAAAGTGACGGAATCAATGGCAAGCTGTTTATCATCCTGTTGTTTTGTCTTCGCATTATCTGCGGATGTGTCATTTCACAAAGAACGGCTGTTACACCGCGATTATTTCGCATTAGGGCTTTGCGCTTCGCCGAATCACACACAGCGGCTCTCCAAATTACCTGCAAATATCAACTTTGGTTTGTCGCACAAAGTGTTGCGTGGGATTTCGTGTTTGTCGTGGGCAAACAACCTCTAACGCTCTTTATCAATGCAACTTTACACATTCGAAAACTGCCTCTCTGCCATTAATCATTTCCCGCTTCTCTTCACAATTTTTTCAATTTTGCACATCATTTTGATCAATGTCGAACATCGTATTTACAGTTCTTCTGATGTACCACTTTTTGGAGCAGTCAGTTATGAAATTTGCACTTTTTCAAGGTGGTTCATAGATCAAGGCTGATTACAAATAAAATAAAACTAGAAAAAAAAGTAAAAATTGTTAAAAAATGTAAAAAAAAGAAATCATAATAAGTTGCGTCGAAAAGAAGAAAGTTGAATTGTAGGTGAACGATTAATTTTTGGCCATTAGTTTTGTTCCAAACGGACTTTTTGTACAAAACTAACCTGCATGCTCATACTTAAAAATTTAAGTTTCAAATTAAAGGAGACTTTTCTTTTCTGCAAGTTCTTTTTTTGTTATTTACAATTTTGTACATTCGGAGTCAATTTCAAAATGCAAGTAACAAAAACACTAGTATGTTTAACACCTTAAATCAATAAAACTTGATTGCAAATCTTACAGTGTGCTTGAATGTTTTACTTTTGAAACAAAAATAACAAGAAAAAAAACTTCCAATTAATAAAATTGAAACGAAAGTACAGGCATGCAGATTGCAGTGTGTACTCGCGTAAATAAACAGAAACCAAATTATTTACATCTCCCGGGCCAAACAATTTGCATACCAAAAAAACCAAAGAAATTAAATACAAAAAACAAAGGTCTCGACAAAAAGCACCTTTATCATTGTGCCCAAAAACTGATACATCAGCGGGACCGCTTTTTCGTCCCAAACATATTTGACATTCGCAACTAAAAAAAAAAAAAAACAACAAAGAAGGAAAGTGACCAAGATAGGATTGTCGACCTGTCTCGCTCCAACAACCTGCATTTCTAAACACGCAACCTGCACTTACATTTGACACACGACACATGTGTCCAGCGAGTCGCTGCCATTTTTGCATCTCCGGCGACAAGTTTCTTGTTTTCGTTTGAAGGCAAAAAAAGAAAAAGAAACCAAAAAGCGAGACAGAGACAGAGAGAGAGGGATAAAAAAATCGTCGAACAAAATTTGCGAAGGCGCAAAAAGAGTGTGAGGGGAAGAGAGAGAAAGAGAGAGAGGTTCGTGTGAGTGTGTGTGTGAGAGAGAGAAAAATATTGAAACTGGACTGGCGAGTGAACGTACCACCAGAGCCATGTCTTTGGCGTGCGAGCCGTGGACGTGGATGAGACGTCCGCCGAGCTCGAAAAGTTTCCTCCTTATCTGGTTGATGGAGACGCCGAGCGTCTGCATGCAGCGACGCCGCAGCTTCATTGGAGCGTCACCGCCAGGTCGCCGACGGTCGCCGCGAACTCACGAGCGTACGCTCATCATGGCATTTCGATGCTCCGCGAAACATGCAACGCACTTTGCTCTCCCTCTCTCCGCGACTGTCAGCCCAATTCTGTCAAAGTTGCATCGCGCACTCGGTCGCGAGGAAACCCTCAATGTCCAGCTATCGACCCGGGGCCACGACGTGTCACAACGACCTAACAGATCCAATTTTATTTACACGTCGATTTCGTGCAAAATCCAACACCAGACTGAATTCGCCCGACGTCTGTCAGACTGCAGTGGCGCCCCCCTCCCAAGCCGCGCGCCGCCCTACCCTCCGCCGCCAGGAGCGCAGCCAGAGGGGGTGACTCGGGCGCCTCCTAACCTTCCACCCCTAACTACCCCCTCCCCCCCCAGTCTCGAACCATACCTTATTTTTTTTCCTTCGACAAATAAACATAATCATTTTGGAGTCAAGGTTTGGCTGAACTTTGCACAGTTGAGAAACGAAGTCTGGACGAAATTGAAAAAGGGGTTGTGTGGAATAGCAATTTGATTTATTATTGAATTTTGGTTTTGTTGAATTCGTGAAAATGAAAGGTCCGTTTGATTTTCACCAGTGATGGTATTGTCTGAGGAGAGAAAAGGTTTTCGAATTTGCATTTCAGTTGGGAATAAACAATGAACAAATAATGAATGTGAAATATTGAATGATTTGTATCGACTGAAATGGTTCGCGTCTGAAACATTGGTTTTGCATTATGATGAATGCATGAGCGAAGGATGCACCGGTCTCGTTTATTGTAAATTGAGACCGAAAAATTTTGTTCCATTGTTGAATAAATGTGTCAATAAAATTAAACGAACTTGCCGCGTTCGATTGCGTTGCGTCTTAAAACCAAACTGGGATGATTGTTCTTAGTGAGGGATTTGACCTACTGCGTATGATCCATGAATCATTTTTTTTTTTTTTTTTTTTTTGTAAACTTGCGTCGAGTGCACTTACGTGTGCGAATAATTTCATCACAGAGTCGATGTAAAAAAGAAAAGAAAAAGGAACAATAAAATGGAACGACAAAAAAATAATAGAAATTGTTTAATTACATTTTTGTATAAAATACAAAAAAAAGTGATAATGAAGAAATGTGATAGGCAACATTTTGTTTTAACTTCAACAAATTGGAATGTTTGATTTGAGAAAAGATTTAACGAATCTTTGGTATTCGTTCAATAAACAAACATACGCTACATGTGAAAATCTAAAACCGTACTGAAAACCAAATAAACAATTTGACGTGAAGATGAGCTGAAAATTGTAACACTTTATTTTTCTATGCTCACTTTGAATAAGACGTTCTAATACCTTTCAGGGCACAGAAGCGTATTCTCAGAAAGTTCTGAGAACACCTCGTGTTATTAGGACATTCTATTCTAAACTGAAGGAACAGGTCTTCATATTGAAATGAGAATCTTCCAGGGATGATGACAATGTTTCTCTGTATATTTTGTTTCAATTTATTTATTCATTCACTTTTTTTTTGACAACATATTATCATCTTTATTGAACAATTCAAAAAAATAACGAAATGTAACAAATAATCAGAAACCATACGAAAAGAAAAAAAATGTGCACAATATTTGGAAAGATTTAATTTGACGTGACAAATTGAGCAATTAAAAAAGAGGCGATGTTTCATATCCAAGAACGACTCTATTTGACAGGGTTGAAAGGAGAACAGATTTATTATCTTGATTCCTCGACCTACGATTGTTAAAATATCGCGATAAGATCACACGTGTGAGACATATCTATCGTCTATCAAATCCTTGTAATCATGCCTATTCATTTGTTTCTCGACATCATGATTAGAATCTATTATTCTAGAGATAAAGTATTTTCTGTAAAAAAGGGTAAATCTTTCGAGCATTTCAATTTCTTCCAAGATGGTGTACCACAAAAGATGTTATTTAAAAGAAATTTAATTTATAAATTTAAATTTATTTCATTTTCAACTACTCCGGTTAAATTAAATTATAAACAAAATTCATAATACAAATCAGCACAGTTTTGCTATTCGATTGTTATACAAATCTTATTGTAACACTCAATAAACAACCCTACTTGTTACCTAACAAAAACTAATATTCCCGAAAAAAAACATCCTTTATAGTCACTTTTTGAACATTTCAAAATCTTTTGTTATCTCAACCAGATGAAATGAAAAAAAAAGTTTGGAAGCAGGGGGTGGATATTTTGTTTTTCGTCAGGTGTGTGTGTGTGTGTGTGTGTGTGTGTATGTGGGTGTGCGAGCGTGTGTGTGTATGTGGTGAATATTGTGGAATCCGGCCCTGACGTCTGCGATTGGCGTCTCCCTTCGTCCGGCTTTACGGTCGCCTGGTATCTCCCACTCAAAGTACACAGTAACACATGCACGAAAGCCGCCGGCGGCGGCAGCGTCGCGCTCTCTCTCTCTCTGCCTTACGTGACCCCTTTCTTCCTCCCACTTCTGCGAGTGTCGGCCGCGCGCCCTTCGTCTGCCCCCGGCCGACCCGTCCTGTCTGCCTGGCTCCGACACGAGCGCGTCGTACTTTCTCTCGCTCGCGATAACAGGGGTGTAGAGCGCTCGCGTGGCGCCCCGTCGCGTCACGCAGATTAAGTCGCGACGAATTTGCATTGTTGGCGGGCATTAATGAAACTGTTTGCGTCATTGTCGAGCGCGCGCGCGACCCTGCGGACGCGAAGCATTCTTTGATGTCGGAACGCGACGATTGGCCCGCAGCGTTTCGGCGATTCCGTCGACCAACGCCTGGGGGCGTCTCGCGAAATTGTTGGCGCAATTTTGACGGCGCAATGCTCATTCAATGAGACGCACCGATAACATAAAAAGTGCGCTTTTGTTATGCTGCCAGACATTTTCAGCATATTTCTCGTTGCGTGGGTCGTCTCAACAGCTGTTTCGTCACGACATCAGCGCCACCCGCGCCGATCATTACGTCATTAGGTGGCGCTTTTTTTCTCTCCCTTCCCCCTCCACCTACTCCCTCTGTGCTTCATTACACGCGTTAGGTCTGTTGTTTTCGTTCGAACTGGACTATATTGCGCTACAAAGTCAATATGGTTGCCTAAAAAGTTGATGGATTTTAGAAAACGCCCTCTCGTGGCGAAAAAACGAACGAGAGGCGGAGAAGGTCGCGAAACCACGATTCGTATTTTATTCGTCCACTTTTTGGATTTCAGTGAAAATAAGAAAATGTGTAATAGATGTTTTTTGAATAAGTAATAATGTTTTTTTTTTATTGTACAAATTGAAAGGTAAATCATTAAGAGTTAAGTAGAGATTTTGTGGTGCATCCACGGATATTCACTGGTGCAATGGATCGATAGTGGAATGTCTACAGATTACGAAAAACTAATTTTGTTGTAACAATTGTTTGAACATTTCTGAAACTTAATTTGTACAATTAGATTATGTTGACACGGATTTATAAAAACTTGCAACATTTCTCTATTCCGATTTTCAAGACATTTTGTTTGTTGTTTTTTTTTTTAATTCTATTTTTAAATAATATGAAACAGTTTTCAACTGAAAGTTTTTCCCACGATTATATAATTTATAATAGACAAGTGTAAGTTCTCATGCCAGGTTTTGTCTTTTAGTTATTGAGAATTGAGGACAGTAATGACTCGGGCATTGCATCTTCACTGTTGCTATTCACAGAATACAAAAGCGAACTTTGTAAATAATCATCTAAAAATAAAGCATCTCGTTAAATTTTATTCATAATTGTTTTCGTTTTTCGTTATTATATCTTTTCATGAAAAAGTTTAATTATTATTATTTATTGTGCTTAGAAAGCAGATGTTTTTTGTTTGTTTCAGGTATAACTTTATTACAACGACGAATGAAAATTTTTGAATTAATACACTTTTAGCAAATATTAAGTTATTAAAGGCACATTATACGAAACATTGTAGGACACTGATACACACGTTACGTTAACGTAGTGGCCATTAAAGTTGAATTTTCTTGAGCAATTTGTAACTTGAAAGTAATTTTGTAAAGTAGCTATGGTATATCGCAAATGAGAAATTATATAAGGCTTTATATTCAGCGGCTAATAGTTCTACGAAACCAGGAGAACCAGTTTTTAATTATAAAAGGACAATTTTTGTTTACACATAATCGCTCTAGAAAAATGACATATCACTATAGTGATATTATAACATAATTCCAATTTTTCAATTTGATTGTTGTTATTTTTTTATGTCAAGAACAGAACATTTGGGTTGACGGATGACAACAAATGAATTAAGTCGAGTCGGATCAAACGAATTCACGATGAAAAAAAAAAGTAAGTGGATTAAATTTCACCAGTGTCAAGTGATTTAATGAATGCAGCATTAATTTTACGCCGAATACCGAATATCCAGTACAAAGTTCAATCAACTGAAAGTATCACCGTCTGTAGCATCATTTTTCAGAAACGAGGCAACAATCTTATCGTCCAGTAGTAAGAATAACGTTACTATTTGATGGAATCGTATATCGCGCCCGCGGCCACGTGTTATAACAGTGCACACTTCGTCGGCATTTCGCTCGCGACGAAAAAAATGTAAATTATAACTCCGACTGCGAGAAACGATATGACTTTTATCTGACGGGATGAAAGCTCAGAAATATGGAAATCAAGTCGCTTCCCTGATGTATGCGATTCCGCCTTCCGTTGCATACGTTTTTGCACTTGTAATATCATCACGAGGAGAAATAACGTAATGATATAAGAAATTTATCACAAGTCAGTATAAAATAAGAAAATTGAAATAAGATGTGACGACTGGAGATAAAAAATTGAAAATCAAAAATACTTTTGTTCAGACTGATGGCTCGAGGGATTATGTTGGTCAGATAAAAAATAGGGGCAAGAGTTCAAATCCTATTAATGAAAAAAAAAAATTTTTTAATCTAAAATGAATTAATTTAAAGTTTTAATCACTCCTTCAGGTGAAGTGAAAATTGAATAAGACTGAGGCTATAAATGAGGAGATATTGATTGGCCAAAAAAGAAGTATGAAATTTTGAAAATGAAAGAATTTTTCGTTCAAGATGGAACGATTAATGGGTGTTGGGTCAGATAAAAATTGTTTCCTCAGAGGCTCTGACCACCATACAAGGCGCGTTATCAGAACGAATCTGCAATTAATTGGCCGTTAGCGAGCAACAAATTGTCCAAAAATAAGGCGATTAAGGCGAACACCGCGACTGCAAATGTTATCAGCAATAGTGAGAAACCGTGTCAGCCGATGTGGCCGACGATAAGGCTTATCGCGGGCGTGCGATAAAGGCATTTTTAGAACGCGCGAGACCGTATACATACCTCATGCATTACTTTTTTCCGTCTCTCGTTTTCTGTTTTTATCGCTGCGACGCCGTACGCACTGTTAAGTATACACATAATCAACCGTGTTCGACGTTAGAAAAATTTCCACAATTTAGTGTCATCCTCCCGTGCCAAGTTGTAATTGGAAAAAATTTTTTTCCTTTTTTCACATTTTCAACAAACATTTGTCAATAAAAAATTCAAATGACTTCTGTTACAAGTTTTCGTTGGAATAAAATTGCAAAAAGGAATACGAAACCGAACCGAATTTACTGCTTGACTTAACGCTCACTAAAATGCATGACACGAGAAAGTTGCGAATTTTTTTATTTCGCTTGTACACTCGTGTTGATATAATAACTTTGCCGATTTTCACTGTTATGATTGCTGTTAAATCGGACAGAAAAAACATATCCGAGAAAAGTTAACGTCATTTATAAATATTTCTATTTTGCAGGAACAACATTTTCTTAATTTTTTTCTCTTATCTCTGAATCTCAAAAAAATAATTAAAAAAAAAATGTGATGTTGATTAACTAAGTCAATCATCATGCGGGGATTAAAATCCAACAGCAATTAAATTCACCCTTTCTATCGAGCTGAAATCGCATTAACCTTTTGGTTGGCAGAAAGGGCGTAAAGATTGTATGAATCGAGGCAGCGAGTTGGCAGCGAGTTGTGATCGAGCGTCTAGACGACATTCGTTTGTCATCCGGATCTTGACGTGTGCGTGGATGGTCGTCAAATCTTGACGTAAAAAAAAATTAACAGCTCTTGTGACCTTCGACGGGACCCCTGAACGAGTCTTCGCGCGCGACTTTGAATTAAATTGAAAAGGGGCAAAGAGAAAGGGCGCGTTCAGGTGGCGAGGACAAGAAAATGAATTGGACAGGCAAAAAAATCCGAGAGCATAGGGTTGACAACAAATAGGGTAGCTTTAATGTTACGTCTAATTTAATTTTATACCCATATTGATTGAGTCCTCCCAACAGACATAATCACTTCAGAGATGTTTATCATTATTCGACGAGCCGAAAATCAAAACCAGACGGGCAATTTTTGTTTTTCGCCTTTTCACCTTTCGTTTGAAAAGTTAATTTTCATTTGTTTTTCATTCGGCTGGTTATTCACGGTGGAACTGATTAGACTGCTTTATAATATCGCAGGCATTTGTCATGAATTTTGTAATGCATTAAAAAGGCAACAGTCTGCAACGAGACGAAATTCTCTAAATAGCCCATCGCGACTTATCGTCAACTTTAAAAGCAGTAAACGCTGATAAATGTTTTACAATATCTGCGGGGGCTTAATCTTTTCATTGTAGACATCATTGCAAAACAATAACATTGTTATCGTTTCTGTCAGCATTCGATCTGTATCAAAGCCAAATAAAAGGAGGATAACATTCATTTTGGACAGTCGCGTCAACGTTTTTTTATTCATACATTGTATAAAATCCAAAACCAATGAAACTATCTCCTACTTTTATATATCTTGTCAATTTACAATTCAATCAACAATTTGAAATATCATATCATTTCAAAATCTGATACAACAAACAATTATATCTGAATGAAAAATCGTAACATTATTTTTTCATATGCCATCAGATACTGTACGAAGGAAACGTGAAAATAAGAAGATGAGGAAAAAAAATCCAAGCGAAGGAAGACGAAAAAGAAGGTTGAAGACGGATCGACGTCAAGGAAAAGAAGGTGCGGGAGGGGAAGTGGCAAATTTCTCCCTCTCGCGGGAAGAAGTTTCGCAGAGCTGGTGTCTCGTTTGCGGCGCCCCTCCCTCGGCGCGTTAGCTCATCAGACTGCATCCCCTCCCGCGGGTCACTTGCAACAAAGCTCTCACACAGGCGCAGCGTCCGAGACTACTTGGCATTATGTAGCAACGGCGGCTGCGGTGACGCGCGCGCGACATTTTTACGGACGTCTCACTTGCGCAATCTGCGCCACGCGTGGCATCTTCGTCGATCTCTTCTTCGTGTTGACCTTCGTTTGTCGCCAAGGTCGAGCTGCCAGAATGTATATGCCTACGAAGCCTCGTCGCTGCCACTGCCATATTGTCACACTTGCGATTATCAGCCTCGGGGTGCTCTGACGCCTGGGATGCTTGTGGCGAAGCGCTCCTACCCTTTCCTTCTCCCAACAAACTTAATGGAAAACGACTGATTCACTTACCATCTCGTTAGACGCAACTCAATTGTACTCATTTTTGCAAGCTCTCTAATTTGTTATATCTTATTAAATAAACAAAATTGCACAATTATAGGCGTATCTTTGTTGGCAAACCAAATGTTGATATTGTAAATTATTTCAACAGATGAAATAAAATTGGTTTTGAATCTCAGAATTTGAAAAGTGAAAAGTTAATTTTGAGATCATTTACTAGACAATTAAATGTTAGCTTGAAAGATGTTGTAATAATGAAGAACAAAAGTTCAATAGTGAATTGTATGGGCTCATTTTTACAGTGCACACGAGGATATTTTGCAGAGCGAGACGAAGGCTTGAGAATTGAAAAGTGTTGGTGGCATCAAATTTGTTCGCGCGAATTATTTCGGTGACGAGTGATACACGCGTAATCGCAGAGAAAGAGAGGCGGCTTGGGAATCAAAAGCGGGTTGAACGTGTTGCAATGCTACTTGTCGCTTATTATACTTAATGACTCATTGTCAGTCAACACGTCCTAAGTCCGTTGTCCAGACACCAGACTAGACGGCGACTAGACGTTGCAACTCGACCCGGTTTCGCATCGTCATTCGTCGTGTTCGTTGTTGCTTGGTAGAAAAATGATGACTCGCTGCATTTTTGCAACCAGACCTCTAAGGATAACTGCGCCAGTGAATAGCCAGGCAAGAAAAATCGTCGCTTTAAATCAAATGAAACGTAATATAAGAGAGACAAAAAAAAATGTTCAAGCATATTGAATGAGCAGTTGTACTTGTCTATTATAAATTATATAATCATGGGAAAAACTTATAGTTGTAATTTGTTTCATGAAATAGACAAACAAAACAAAACAGATGTATTTTAAATTGGGATAGAGGAATGTTGAACCTTTTTTTGCATACCACTTTTTTTTGTAAGTTGAAAATTGCGTGAAATATAAAGATTAGCAGCTCATTTTATCCGTTAGATCTACAAGAGCAGCTTGAAAGGTAATTCGAAAATCATAAATTACAAATGTTTTAAAAATTTTTAATTAAATTCAAAAAGTAGACACTCACTGGTGTCTGGTCATTCACTGGTGGACTTACTCTATACCTACGGAGTAGCCAATCATGGACGAATGAAAATGAAAGAAAAAAACACACGGAGGAAAAAGAACGCCGAGAAAAACTTGATGCATTCCCTGGAGATAAAACATGCACGGTATAATGCAATCGCATGCTAATCAAATGATGATGCAACTTTTCCTCTAACGATAAAACGTACACTTTTGCAATTAATCAAACTGCTGTTCTTCTTTTTTCAACTGGTCATAAAACATAAAACGTGCCGGAATAAGGAGAGGGGAAACTTTTTTTTTCGCCGTAGCGGCACATTTAGAAGGGGATTTAACAAATTCAAATTTTCAACGTTCAATCGAATTGACGAACGATCGAATTTTTATTGATAAAATAGCGGCGATTGAATTTTATCTTCTCGTGACAATCAGAAGTGAGATTTTCCGAGATTATCAGATGCGATATAATAAACAAAAGGGAATACAACTGACAAAAAAAGCATAAATAAATGTTGTTATTTAATTTCAAATGATTGGAGATATGTGTGTTTGTTGTTTCGTGAGACTTGATTCAGAAAAAAAAAGGCGAGCAATGGATGAGAAAACGTCCGTCTTAGAGGTCAGAAAGGAAAAAAACCTGTTGCCACGTGCTGATTTTATTCGTCTGTTGAATTTTTGTTGCATTTTCATGGATGCAAAAAAGTTCCGACACAATGGTGTGATCTTTTGCAAATCGTGTTATTCTTAACAGTCTCAGATCATTATCTTTTTTTTTTTACTGCAAATTTTTCAATCAGTAAAAAAACCATTAAATTGTTTTAATCATTTGAATTTAATTAAAAAGAACAATTCAAATATATTGTTCTACTGAAATTTTAATGTTTTATTGCTTTAAAATTGTATCATTTTTAGGTGTGCAGGTGACCCAACGTTTTTATGGATTGAATAAAATCAATTGCGGAAACAAAATACAAGAAACAATGAAAGAGAGAAGCTACCCGAGGCTGAGAGACGAAGCCCTATGTCTGTTCGACTTGATTTAGACCTTTTTCTAAGAATTGCATAAGTGACTGCAGTCTAGACTAGACGACCTCTTTTATAGGCGGTTCTTATCAGGCTCGCCAAGGTTGTTTCGTTGGCGTGCGACTAACCATCGATAGCACGCCTGTTCGTTGTTATTATTGCCACTTCGAGGTTAATCAAGCTGACACAAAAGACACCCCCTTCCCCCCTGCTTTTTTGTCATACTTTAGTGGGGAATTACACTTATTACATGCTTTTCTGAACGTTACTTTTTTCACTTGAGCAAAACTGATCGTTTGTTCTTGTCTACATCGGTGAAAATTAAGACAAAATAACAAATTGAAATTGCTATTTTTGATTTTTAGCAATTCTGGTTCTGAATTATTTGGACAAAATTTTAAGACAGTATAAAAGTTGAATCATTTCCTTTGAGAGTTTTGGAACAAAAGCGACCAGTCGGATGAAAAACTGTCAGTTGAATATCAAATCACATTGAAAAGAAGAGAATTTGGCAGTTAAAAGTGAAAACAATAAAAAAATTTTTTTATCTTAGTGACTCACACATAATTCACTGGTTGAGATAAATTCATTTTGCGTTTTTGTAATGAGAAAAATAAGGAGGAAAGACATTCAATTTGGTTTTAAATTTCATGCTCGGTTATTGAAAGAATATTTGAAAAAGAAAAAAAAAAAAGCATTGATGAGTGATAAATAAATTATTATTAAGAGAGAGAGAGAGAGAGAGAGAGAGAGAACAATTTTAATCCACCACGGATTTTAAAGTTTAAAGTGTTTTCAGTTTTTAATAACTCAATAAAATAATATCAGTAATATCTCTAAAGTGCAACGGGCGAGGATAAAAAAAGAAGAAGAAAATTAACGTAACGGAAATACGAGCTTCATATATACTACAGAGGTATATTAACTTTTTTTTTCGTCATCAATAATATAAATGATGATAGACCATACTTTTGAAACTTTCAATGCCACCGCGGTCATTGACCGTCTTGATATATGATATCAACAATAAATTCTCACAATCATCATTATCGCTCATAATTCATAATTTCTCACTCGAATTTTGTTATTTAATTTATTAGTAAATGAATTATATTCAAATAAATCAATCAATTGTTCAATCATTTATTTTCAATTTCTATTTCCTCAGTAAATTATTTCAATTTTCTTGTTATTACAAACATAATTATATTCCGTAATTTGTTTTGGGTTTTCCTCCTCGTCCTAATTTTGATTCAAAAATTTTCCACAGTCGTACCTTCAGTATAGTTGAAAAGTAATTTAATTTCTTGAACAAATGTATGTTTACCTTACACACAACGATCGTGTGTGTTGTAATAAAATCGTTACAAGGACCATGGAGTGATAGAAACTCGCGACTCATCAAGGCAACAATATTATGCGACGCACACATGCGAATTCAAGTCAGTGATGTAACCTTCTGATGATACTTGATTGTGTGTAATTGTTTAACTCATTGGAAAACTTTGACATGCAACTTTTTTTATCTGTTCTAAAAAATTCTTTTAAAACAAGATCAGAATTATTTGCAATGTTTCTCGTACTTTAAGTACCTTAAAATTTTGAGATCTTCAAGAAACGAACGGGCAACAAAAAAACATTTCAATCAGGTCTTAATTGCGCCCACAGATCGGCCAAACAAAAATGCCTCGCACGAGACGGTAAAAAGTGCAGCGACGACAAAGGATGCGCGAATGCCTAGACGAAGGTCGCAAGAACTCGTCGAATTGGTCTACAGACGTCGATGAGCGGGCCAGACGTTTCACCTTTTTATCGGCGATACAAAAAGGGTCACACAAAAAAAACCAAGCGAGCGCGAGAACCGGTCGAGGCGTCGCGTACTAAGACACTTTATGTGCGACCGGTCACAGTCGCTTTTTCAACCGATCGCTCAACCTTGACCTAGTCCTGTCAAGGTCATGACCTCAACCGATTCAAAAAGGTGACCCCCGAGCCGATCCCAGCGCCACCTGCCAGTCAAAAAAATGATTAAGTAAAATTCCAACTTTTTGTTTAGATCCCTTGCCCCCTCTTTCCTGTCTAGACTTAATCTTGAGCCGCTCCACTGCAGCTGAGAGAAAGAAAAAAAAGGAAAGTAATCCGAAAAGAGAATCGTGGAAGAAAAATTGAGTCGCGACGAGTTTGCGTCGCGCGAATCGATAGCGTGGATCCGCGAGGCGCTCTATCGCCGGCCAAACCGGTTCGCGCTTGCAGTTTTCTGCATTTCGTGAATGCTGAAAAAATAAAGTCTCAAGTCTAGACTAAACGACCTCTTCATAGCGCCTTTTATGACGCCTTGGCGGCCTTATACGTCGACAAGTTACTACGGACTAATTTATGCCTGAAGAAAATTATTCGCAAACGAGGCGCCCGTCGCGGGAAAAGCGTTTCGGATTCTGCACAACATTTTTGTCAACATTTTTTTTTTTTTTTCATTTTCAATCATTATTTGTCTTTGGGGTAAATCAACTTGATGATACAGTTATGAAAATGATTGACTGCAATTCAAATTTTATAACTAAAGAAAACATTGTCGGTGTAAACGAGAATGTAAGAGTTTGAAATTAAGAAAATACGTGAAAAAGATTGTCTTTTTAAGTGAGTTATTTTTTCTCCTGTTAGTGTTAACGGGTTCTTGTATAAAGTAATATGTAAAAGTAATATGCATCGCACACGTGTGCAAAAAACAAACGCACTCCGGAACTCAACCAGACGAGATCGCTATTCGTAGCGTCACTTCCGTCCGAACGGCTGCTCTCACCTCGTGAAATACATTTTTTCAGGTGCAAACATGACCAAATTAAAAAAAAAAAAGTAAAACACAATATATTTGTTTTTTCTCGATTTATACATTCTACAATTTCTAGTTGTGTTTTATCAAACAAAATCGTATTGAAAAAACGTCCAAAAAATATTATACAAAATTAGAGAGATGAAAAATCTAAAATTCAGAGATTGTTAATCTAGAATTGTTTTCTTTTGCAAATAAAACTGCTGTTTTTTGAAAAAAAAATTGATAAAGAAATTAGAATTAAAAATTTGTAAATGGAAAAATTGAGATTTATAATTATGTATTGTTAATTTGAAATTGTATGGGAATGTTCTGCATTGCGAGTTGTTTCAATATTTCTTTTGTAAAATTGTATATTTTCGTGAGTGTATGATTTACGAGCAGGTATCTATTCTTGTTCGGGGTTGGAATAGGGACGAGCTTGTATACTTTTACCACGTAAATTCGTATCAAGAAAGTTGCGGATTCGTCGGGGAAACCGCAGACGCAGACGTTGTCTGCAGTTAACTTCGACCACGTCCGCATTCCCGTGACGCGCTCGCTCTGCACCTTCCAACTGAAATCCTACGCTCGTGCTCTTGTACAATTTCCTCCTTTATCGAATACGCCAAACCTTTCTCAAGTAAGATGCAAATTCCGAAATTTATATCCCAATAGAACTCTTCTCCCTTTTCCATCCTTTATTGAACCTAACATCGCACCTCGTTCTTTTGTTTGCTCTTCTCAATTTCAACTTTAGACTAGATTTTTTTACCAGTCTTGATTTTTTTTCTTTTCTCTTCTTCATTTTGTTACTATTTTTTTAATTTCTATTTCTTTAATTTCAAAATTTACTTTACACTGTTTTTACAATCATTTTGATACAAATTTTATCATTTGTTTGAAACAATCTAATCATTTTTACAACTAAAACGAAAACTTGTGAACAAAAAGAAGGACAGAAATAAAAATAGTCTTTGCAATAGAAAAAAAAAAGTCGTTTGGCTCAAAGGGCGAATTACAATTTCATATTCGGAGAGGCAAAAAGGTACGTCCTCTGTGCAGCGTGAGTTTGTTTGACGTATCCTCTTTAAGTGTGACCCAGACAGTGCCGGTCGAAAAAAAAGCCCGCATAAGCCCTATGCAAAACCTAGCGTCGCTTCATTTTTGCACAAGTTTCCAACTCGTTAAAATTTCAACTGTACAAAATAACTTTTTTATGTGTCCCAAGTTAGTTCTGACGTTACATTTGTAACGCAAAAAATGGCTGATGTAAAAATGTCGATCAAAATTTCGACCTGCACCTTTTGGGTTTTTCTTCTAAGTGAAAAAAAAAAAAAAAAAAAAAATGTTACTATTTGTACCAAGTACGAAGTCAGAATCTCATACGATACGCTAAATCTTGTTTTTATTATGATTTGCAACTTGAGCAAATTCCTACAATCTCATCAAGTTTCTAAACTGACGATAAAAAGTTATTGCCCTTTATTTAAAAACAATTTAGAAACAATTCAACGAATAAAAAAAAGCTGACGGAAATGATGGAAAAATGTATATAATTTCGTTAAAGCAAATTTCCGACCGGGGTTTGCGAAAAACGTGATTCAAAGGAGTCCAAAAATAATCAGGACCGAAAAGTTTGGATTGTGTTTACGTATTGTGTGGAAGCCGGGCGTTTGAAACTCCGTATGGATTGTGGTAAATTATGTTTTCTTAGTGTTGGGCTAAATGCGGGATGTCTAAATGTGGAGCATAGGTTTTGAACGCGAATGAAAATCAAGCCTCGTCTATAGTCATAATAAAAGGCTGCTTACATCACGTGTAACAATCGTGTGCGTCGACCTTCTCAGATGCACGTGTAAATATTATGTCTATGCCTCCGGCGAGACAGCCGGTAAGTCGCCGAGGACATAACTATGTTACTGGAATTGCTTATTTGCCAACGGTTTTATAACTCGTGAAAACTGCGCAAAACTCACGACAAAGCCGATACTTTTCAAGAAACTGTTCAATTAATTTTACTTCCAATTCCATTTAAGAAATGTAATGCTTTATTATTTGGCTGATTAATTTTTTTTTTTTTTCATTTAAACAATAAAAGTTTTGTATTAAAGAAATGCAACCAGTTATGAGTTCTTTAAAATTTCTTCTTCCTCTAAGATCAAACGAACATGAGGAAACTATAAGAAGTAAAGTTTCAAAAAAAAAAGTATCTTGCAGTTTTGAAAAATAAAACAGTGACGAATTTGTCAATTGTAGTTTTTCAATAGTCAGATTTCAAATGATGGCATTTAAAAAAGAACAAATTTGTCCCCTTCGGCATTCTAGTGCTAAATGTGCTTTTCCTTGAACTATAATTTTGTGCAATTTTGCATAACTGTTTGGTGATTTTCCACGAGGGCATCTTCTGTTTCTGAGATGGTATGTAGGGTGTGACTCACCGGTAGCGCAGGTAGGCGCTGGTGATCACGAGACAGCAGGTGTCGCTGGGACGCCTCCACCGGTCCTTGGTGTCGGTGATGGTGGTGATGATGATGATGGTGATAGTAATGATGATGATGGTGATGTAAAATTGAGGCGGTACCATGGGGCAGCAATCTTCGATGGTGCAAATGATGGGACACCGTGGCCAGCACGCCCACGAGTGCCCCCACTACGAGGACTAGCACCACTGATACAATGTATCCACTTTCATTCACTGCAAAATTCATTATCATCATTTTAATATAATTATTCAACAGACAATAACAAACAATTATCAAAAACATCGAAATTCTATCGAGAAATCAGACGTGATTTTTGATTCTTAGTGGTCTCTTCTGGTATATTTCTGTTTTTTTTTTTTTTTTTTTTTTTTCTTCAATTTTATCTCATAGAAATTCAAATTTCATTCTACAGCTGCAATTCAGCTGAATTTATGAATAACCTATATTCCGACGAATTTTTTTTTTTCTTTCCGTCGTCCTCGTCAACGAAATTGTGACACTCGTGAAATCGTAAATTTAGCAGTTTAAAGAGAGGTTCTTTTTTTGCGCAAGAAAAATATCGCAATCAAATTAATCAGCGTTAAGCTGCTGACACCGTTGCGTGAATTAATCAAAGTTTATATGCAAAGTGTGCAGTTTGCTTTTATGAGGAAACATTTTGCATGTGTAAAAAGACAAAAAACAAACGTTACGAGGCGACAAAGGATCATTACGGGTCGGGGAGCATTTTTATGATTTTTTTGCGAGGGCGAAATGAAACGCCCGCGACTTGCATCGCGAACGGTCAAACCGGTAGGCAAACGACGTCGAGACGCAATGAGAAATGGCCGTAAAACTTTATCAGCGTTATCATCTGGCTTGGCAATTCCGAGTGTTGGTCACCCGACTCTCGTTACTTCAAATCGCGATCTACAAAATTACGCGTGCAAAATTGTCCGCTCTTGTTATTATCACCAGCTTGGCAATCAGCACTTTGAATGAAACACTGAAAAAAAAAAAAAAAAAAAAAAAAAAAAAAAAAAAAAAAAAAAAAAAAAAAAAAAAAAAAAAAAAAAAAATTGTAAAAATGTGAAATAAAATAAACTGCAAGATAATATGGAATAAATATAAAAAAAACGAAATAATTGAAAAAATGAAATGAGAAAAAGGAAATGAAAAATTTGCTCTTATCGTGACGTGGTAATCCGCAATGGACTTTTAATCACGTAGTAATATCCGAGATATAAAAAGTGCAGCGATTGTAAGGAATACAAAAGACAAGTTGAAAGTCGGCGAAGAATCGATTGTATCGTTTGGGCTTGAAGGTGCATGCGTGTGTACGGCAAAAGTAAAAGGGCAGGTGCGGTAAAGGACGTAAAATGAGACCGAGACGTGGGAAGGGAGCTTTGGAGTCCGTCGTATGTTTTCCCCCCTTGTCTGGTTAGCGTCGCGGGCTTGTCGTTTTTTGTCTGATGCACCGTGCGCGCAGACGTGCCCCCCTCACTCCAATCCCCCGACGCATCAGGGGCACACACAACTCCACCGACACGGTTATGAACCCAAAAGTCGCGTAAAGTACCTGCCATTAGGACAAACAATTTTCCGTCCACTAATTTCAACTAATTTGACTTGTTTCAACTCTCAAATTACGGGGGAAAAGTTTTATTTTTAAAAAGAAATTTGAAAACATGACCATTAATGGAACAAAAGATTGATGTAATTATTTTGTATTTTGATAATTATTGAACAAAAAAATTATATCCTTTTACGCCATCTAGAATATCGACCGAGCAAACGCATACGATCACTATCTGAAAAATAATTCGTACAATTGGCAGCCAGCTCTCGAAATGTGTTCGCTCGGACGATCACGCGATGCTTTGCGTCACGTGCTGCTTAATATACTAGCGTGAGTTAATTTTTTAAACCATTTTTCATAACGGCGGAAAAGCCGAATTGCAACCTGAATTTACAAAAAAAAAAAAAAAAAAAATTAATAAAAGATCAAGTTTTCGGCAATGGAATAAAATTTAATCTGAGATCCTTTGTTCTTGAAAAAGAAAATGAAAGAAAAGAAAGAAAATCAATGTTCTTTAATTTTATAAGATTGGCAGTTTTTAATGGGACAGCAACAAATTCCAAATTGACAAATTTATTTCTCTTTTGAATGTCGCCATTTAAATTTTTACTTAAATTTCAACCGCAATTTTCAATTTTTTGCAAACGATTTAATGAAAATAAAATTTTTTTCATTCCAATCATTTTGAAAGCCTTGAATGCAATATAAGTCCAGCTGCACCGTTATAATAACGGTACATTTCGTACGAATGACATTCATTTTTTGTATACAACAGACACAAATAAAATTTTGTTTTTCAATTTGTACGTTAAGTAATAAACGAAATTAGAAAATTGTTTTTATTGCATTTTAATTGATTGTAATTTTATTCAAGATATAGGGAGCAGTTGGGTTAATTGTGACGCTCAAATAAATCTGCTAATCTATAAAAATTAATATTGCTCTATAAAGAAATTAAAATGTTCCTATAAAATGATTTCAATTACAAAAATTGTATCCAAATTAAATGAACAAAAAAAATTGAACCGAAAATGGTATCCGCGAATTTGGTGGAAGAGCAAAATCTATAAAAATAGTCGTTCATTCAAGGATCAGCAGCAGACACAAGCTAGACATTTGGCATTATACGTATACAAATAGATATTTAACCGCGCGCCCGCGCCTGCGTCCCGACGTGTTCCCCGGGCATATGCACATATCAGAGGTTCGTGCTTCCACACCGAAGATAATGTCACGCACACGAGCGCGCCGACGTGTGTTTCATTTCGCCACGCGTTTTTGCTTCCACATTACCGGCCAGGTGAAAATTTTATTATTGCTACACGCGCAGCCTGTCTGCAAATGCCCAACAATTTCGATTGTCAAATAAATTCTTGACTCTGTTGCATTGCATAGTCCACAATTTTGCTCTCAAATTGTTGATTTTTCAACTGAAAAGAAGTAATACGAATTATTCAATGAAAATAATTTACATTCACAATTTATTCATAAAAAACCCCTTTTGGTAAAAACGAGCCAAATCTGAATATATCAATAGAAGCAAAAAAAATTATTTTTAAAAATGTTCAAATTATTTTTAGTTGGTAATTTTTTTTATTGATGATTACAATCAACTGACCAATCTTAAAAGTTACATTTTTTTACCCAGAATCAAACCCAAGGCCTAAAAATTTCAAGTCAATTTCAGTCTTTACAATTTTAAACTGTATAAAAATGTTTTGCGAATCCGAAATAAAAGGGAATTTTTTCATAAAATGTAATAGTATAATTTTAATAATCCATGTATAAATTAAATCACAGTTTTTGACATTTAATTAGTGTATACTTCCTCTCAAACTGGAAAGAAGTAAGTTTTTTTCGTAGTAATGATAACACGGGCGACTAAGCGGGGCGTTTAGTCTGATTAGCGTTCGGCCGATAGGGATTCCCCCGGGCGCCTGTTCGACTCGCGTCTAGACGGGCTGTCTAGGCACTCGAACAATTCTAAGTAGCGGCGGGAGGTTGCGCGATTTCGAATCAAGTTTGTTGACCCCCCTGAATAAATTTGCTAATTTGGCAACATTGTTTACCGAGCGGTCCGGCGACGCCGGCGTGTCGGTCATGGAATGAATTCAATAGGGCCGCCGCTTATCCGGGGAAGACACTTTTTACAACGGTCAACAGCCGCAATGACGCCCGTCAATCGAATTATAACCGCTTGTCTGCGCCGCTCGTTTCTTCGTTCCTTCATTTTGCCTCGTTTCATTTCATTATTACAATTAGTACCGTTTTTGAAATTTACGCATCCTAATCAATTCTATTTCATTTGACTACACTATTTATTTTCATACATTTTAATTACCAAGTTGTAAATCCTTATTATTTTCGTTCTATAATAAACGTAATAAAACATTGCAAACAATTTACAGGGACAATTGGAATAACTGTGACAAGTGGGGTAAATGTCAATGGCAATTATCAAAATTGCGATTAAACATTCATTTTGAATCAGAATTATTTAAATTTTGTAAAGTAAACTTGTAAAGTAGCAAAGAATTTAGAGTGTTACATTTATCCCAGAGTGTCACATTTACCCTAATAGGCCCTAATTATCATCAGCAATTAAATCAGCGATAAAATTTTGTTTGTCAATATTGAAAAGTAAATGAAAAGTGAAATTGAAAAGAATAAGAAACAAAATAAGTTTAAAAAAAGGTAGAAATGAAAGTGGACAAATGACGTTTGTATTTAACATGACAAGAATGTGACGACGTTGAAGAGCTCCGGGGGGAATCGAACGAAGAGTAGGACGCGCGAGGAAAGGTGGAAAAAAGATAAAAATAATGCAGCTTTTCCGTGCTTCGCGCTATATTTATATTCGCGCTGAAATAGAGCGTCAAAAAAAGATCCTTCCCCGCGCGCGGGTGTAAAGGAACAATCCATCCGATTCAATTAATTATAACAGCCACGGTTTTCGGTCGATGAAATATTGAATCGAGTTGAGGCTCGTTGACACGATATATCCCGGTGTGATGAATGATTGAGGAAGTTTTGCGGACACTTGCCAGCCGCTGCAGGGGTGGAAAAAATGTATGTTACAAACACGCTCGCTCTCTACTGTAACGATTTTTTGAATTATACGATCATCGTAAATAAAAAGAAAGGAAAAATGCTGCAACACCCTACGCACAATTGAGCACGAGTTTCCATAACAACCCTGGCCCTTTTTAAGAGTTAAAACGGACTTTCATTAACCTATTCTTATTCGCTTGCGATTTACTCCTAACATAATTCTTTTTTATTTTATTCAGTTCACTTTATAAATTCTTTCTTTAAAATTTTTTTCTTTTACAATTGTTCATTCATTTTAATAATAATATTTTTTTTTTCATGCAAGTTGGAATGTAGTAGTCTTGTTGGAATGCAACAAAAATTTGTCAGATTTTTTTTTTTTTCAAGATCCAGACAAAATGGCAGGAAGGAGAGGATCCTTGAAGGACTCGCTCGATAGAACAGAGAGATAAGGGTTAACGTCCTTTCGCCTGCTGGTCAAAGTACCTTTTTCGTTCATTTTCATTTTTGGCGTACTTTGATTTCACTTCCTCACAAAAGTGGACTGTTCGCGCGTTCTCCTATGCCTTTCCTTTTCCTATCTGTCACAACTTGCATTGTTCTGTCGCCGGGCCGCCGCTGCTATTTATTATTCAATGCTGAAGAAAGTGCATATCGGTTAAATACTCGCATTCACGGGTAGGTGTCACCAGCATTCTCTCTTCCTATGCACCCAAAACATTCCGCAAACTTTCTGGAATTTATCCACATCTCGATATCAAAATACTTGTTTAAACAACGATGACATTAGATCAAGTTCAAAAGTTGTTTATTAATAAACGTTAACTATAATAGTTTATTATTCATTTTTTAAATTTTTCTTCCAATTTATGATTTTTTTTTTTAATTTCAATTTCATTTTCGTTGTTTTTTAAGTAAAAATACTTGGAGAAAGAACGTAAAAAGAAAAATCCTGAAGGAAAAGGAATATGTCTGACTTAACACTGACTATTTTCCCTTGTTCTAATCCTAGCAGCACCAACATTCAAAGTTTACAACAAAAAATGTACATAATATAATGTACCATTCAAGTTAAAAATATTCGCAAATTATTTTTTATATAAATATGCAAATATAAAATTCGGAATAATTAAAAAAACATCTATGTCTGATAACAATTTGATCAAATTTAGTGGGAAAAAACGTATCTGAATATAAAGTTTGATTTGATACTAAAAAGAGGTGGTGAGAGAAACGACGAGGGGGAGGCAAATAAGAATTTACAGTTGGATGAAAAAATATCATGCAATTCATGTACAAGGCTGTTGTGAGCTGTGGCGATGCGGCCAAGAAAGCCAAGAGATCCGTGCATAATTTTTCTTCTCTCTTTTTCTTCTTTGCCCCCCCCCCCCCTCTGTCTCTTCTTCATTGGCTTATCTTTCTTTCTCTCGTCGTTTTCTAACTCCGAATCGTTTTGTTCTTTTTCATCTGCGTCTCCTTCTTCTTGCACAGAGCGTCCATCTTGTCACTCGACGTCGACTAGAAAAACGCGGAATACCAAGAAGATGACGCGTGCGTGCACACATGAATTGTAAGAATCTCGTGACTAGAAAACCCGCTTTTCTATCCAGGAGAACGAGGCCGATTTCTTTTTCCTTGCAATTCCAGAACGTGCGTGTCTATTTTTTTTCAATTCACTTTTGTTCAACAAATTTTTCAATTAACCTCGTTTCATTTAAACAAAATCATTAGCCATTAGTAATTAAATTAATTAATGACGATGGGCAAATATTGTTTGCAAAATTGTGAATTATGATGTCACAACTTTTGACGATGTTTCTAACTTTTCTCATCGGTTTACGTTTGTTTATCAATTTGAAAGTAATGAAAACTTACGTGCTTCCATAGAGGAGTCCCTCGTGGCAGGGGGCAACTCCGTTGAAATTTTTTGTGTGGTTGTTATAGAGTTGACAGCTGACGTGTTCTCCTCAGCTGTTGCGGGCCTTTTAGCTGGACCCGCGCTTGATCTTGCAGCGTCCTGCGCCTCCTTAGAATACGACTGCGTCGACATCGGCCCTGATGTTGGTGCGTCTCGCCGCTCGTCACCACCGATACCAATCACGACATTTTGCCCCGCACTATCATCCCCTTTAATACTATCGTTTGCCCGCACCTGCACTACCGCATGCTGCACGGTCACATTATCTTTCGCAACCACGTTGACACTACCACTACGGTTTCGAGCCTCCAGGTCGGTCCCGCGTATCACTACACTATCATTCGCGACACCATTCCAGGGCAACTTTACTACGATCCCGCTCTCTCCCGTCGTCCTTGTCGGTGAACCCCACTTTGCTGACTTTCCGGTTGGCTCCCAAGTTACAGGACCTACAAATAACAACAACTTTAAATACTCATCCAAACTCTCATACTCAAGTAATCACCACATATTTGGATACGAAATCTGGCCGTTTTTTTTTATACTAACATTGATTTCTGATAGCCAGTAACTCGTTGCAAAATAAATTAAGGAGTTTTGTTTTAAATGTTTTAAAACGTTTTAAAATGTTACAAAATGTTTTTACTTTTCATGAGAAACAATGTTCAGTTGGTTTGTAAATGTTACTTTATGTATGTACGAGGGGATGGCGTGACTTTCAGCGCCACCATGATGTTTACCTTTGGTAGTCCGACGAACCAGAGTGCGTAAAACTTGATTAGGTTCTAATCGATTGTCTAGCGACAGCGTGGCTACTGGATGTGTCTGGTCGCTGAAGAGAGTGACGACGAAGAAGAGCAAGGGTAGACCCACCCCCGCCCCCGTGATGGTCCACCGAAAGCCCGGACTTACCTAAAACAAATTGTTTATTTGATTGTTAACTTGTTTGTTCATATGTTTCGGCAAGTTCTGAAGTGCGCAAACTTACCACAACACCTCGCGCGGTCCAGTCCAGCTCATCAGCTATCGTTCAGCCGTTTGTGGGAGGTGTCTACTGTTTGTACAGACCCAGGCCCTACATTTACTCTGGACTGTCCAATCCGACGGGATGGTTCCACGTTAAAATCAAATCTCTGAGGCAACGCGGTCCATTTGAACAGCCCCGTCGCCCCCCTTGCAGTCTTTCGTAGAGGTCAAGTGGATTCGACTTTGACGCCATCGTTCCAAGGATTATGGCTTCTGTTGTAACCTCGGACGATCTTCTTTCACCATCACTTTGATTCCTGCGTTGTTTCTCGTCTTATTTTATTTATTTCGTTCAACTTGGACTTTTCCAACAGGGCGAACTGATCTGACAAATAGAAAAAAAAAAAAAAAAAAAAAACAGAAAGAGTTAATGTAAACAAATGTAAGAATAGATACACGCAGAGGTGGGAATCTGTTGTGAGTTAAATTTTTAACATCTTCTTAAAATACGATTCCCTTGCGAGCGTGGTCCAAACTGCTTTTTGTTTTGTTCTTAGGCCTTACATTACGCAGACCATTTGCTCGCATTCTACATTGTATTTCTATATACAATATCAGAGATTATAAATTAACTAATTTTTTCATCCGAGTCCAAGTTTTAGGGAATTTAAATTCGTACAATTCTTGAGTCATTTTTTATATAAAAATTTTAGTTATGATTCAATTTTTGTTAAACTTCGATTTATAAGTTTTTTAGAAAACAGTAATTTAAAACTATTTCTTATTTAGAGAAAATTACAAAATTCCCTAGGATGACACTAAATAACTATTTTCAGTGACATTATAGGGATTTGTATTTTCAAGAAACCGTCGAGTTTTCAGGTCAAGCTTTTTGTAGAAATTCGGTGAACGACATTTCTCTGTCCTGAATGCGAAAAAGATTGTGTTCAAGTGTATCGACGGAATGGTACAATCCACATGAAATAGATTCTGATGGTAGTATTAGTCATTACGCATCCTGTATTCCGCGACTTCGCTGAATCTTGTTGAGTAATGTTATCTATATATAGCTTAGTACCGTCTACGCTTATATAGTGCGAGGAACCACTGTGGTGAATTCACCTTATAGGTTAGGTACGAAATATTGTTTTTCAAGTTTCGTTTTTTATACATTCAACAAATTTTATCAATGGCCAGTACTTATTTTCCCTCCGTTCCAGTGGAATGTTTTCAATATTCATCCTCATAGTTTAATTCTAAAACGTGAATAATTTTTTGAAGCTCAAGATTTTGTTATCGACTTGATTAACATAAAACAAAATAAAGAAAACATGGTTGATAAAAAAAGATTATTTTATATTGAACTGATGAAAAATCAGCTGCACACGATTTAGAAAAGTGGTAGGGGAAGATGGAGTAGAGTTAAAAGAGAAGGGGAATCCTGGGGACAACGGATCAGCCAGCTTTGTCGCGATCAAAGAGAAGAGGCAGACGATATTCGGCGGCGAGAGGGACCATAAAAATAGTGCCTTCGTCGTTTCCTCCCTTCGTCTTCGCTACTATAATTAGCGGCATTCGCCGCTTTTCTGCGGTAAACAAATTTTCAACCGTTTCGTGTGTCTTTGCAACACGGAGACGGAGTCGGAGCGAGACAGAAACTGAGGGCATTGTTCGCGTTAGTCGAATCGAGCTGATTCCAATAATGCAACAATGGCCTAGCCAATCCGGACAAGTAAACGAAACTCATTTTACATTCAGATGTTATTTCTAACTTTACTCACCACTTGATATTTTTATATTTTCCTTTTGTTTTTTTAATTAATATTTCAAAAATTATTCCCATTTTTACCAACAAACAATGTTGCAAATTATGTTTCTCTGCATTATATTAAATAGAAACTTAAAACTATCTTTCTCATTATAATTTATTACTATTCAATATATATTTATTAAAAATTTTCTTTGGCGAAAAAATAAAGATTTGACGTTAAGGCACAGTAGACTAGATTTGTTTGGGTATATTCCAATCACAACAGCGGATACAAAACATTTAATTTTCATTTAGAAAATTGGAGGCCAGTCAATGTAAATATTTATATTATAGAAGATTTTGAAGTTAGTGTTATTTAAATGAAGTATTAAATACGTGTATTTTATTGAGTACACGATTATTTGTAAATAAAATTTTAGTCAACAGCTGATTTTTTTATTTTTTTATTCACCATTTACTATTCGTAATCATAGTTATTCATTATTTTATAGGTTAAGAAACGGCCAAGAAAACTACTTTGTAGATAAAAAATAAACTAAGATTAAATAAAATTGAATCAATTTTTTTTTCAATTTTAGAAGCTAATTGTAATAGCTCATTCAAAGAACACGTATAAACAACTTAAATACACTGGCAATGTCCCCAGCGTTGTTAGAACAAGTTGGAACTGGTTGAAACCATTTTTGATAAGTTTTCTGCAAAGAGACTCGATAACGTCTTTGGCCAAGTGCTGAAGAAAAGTATTTTGACAAACAAAATCATATCACACATTTTTTTAGGTTAAACAGAACACACATTGAAAAAAAAAGGTCGAAAACTAAAACAAGTAGAGGGCGTAATAGTCGTTTTAGTGTAATTTTAGGTTAGGTATTAAGGTTAAAAAGAAAAACGTAAGGATCTGAGAGTGCAAGTATAAACGTGAACACACAATATTTGATAAAATTTTTTTATTGTACCAACTGTTAGGTCATTATGCGCATGTGCAGGGTAAAATGGAAGTCATAGGGTAGAGAGGAACATGTGTTTTTCAATAAGTGAGGTTAGCATTAGCGGCGCATGCGACGCAGGGAATTCAATGTTTTCGCGGGTAAAAATGTACACGGCACGCGCACTATCGTTCTATTTTTGAATGAAACGCACGAACAAGAGATACCGGCGCGGCGTTGCCAGTCCGAATGTTACAAGGTCTATTGTTTCTTAGGAATCATCAATAATTCATACGCTCGCCGAAATCAATAATTGGACCTATAACATCTCAAAATAATTAAAAAATTGCGCCCATAAACAACTTTGCCAAAATTGTGATAAGCCGCTAACTGGCAAATCTTGTAAATGGCAACACTGCATGTCGCCGGCAATAGGAGATGTACCGTCAGCTTGTGGCGTTTCAAAATTACAAAAAAGGAAAAAATTGTTTTCCATTTTTGCTGGTTACTCACAAGACAAGAACGGTGAGGGCAAAATATGGTCGAGAACATAACCTTAAAATAATTTCTGGCACGGCCTGGGCAGTAGCAACGGTGTCTCAATTAGCTTTTTATTCGCAACTAGTGCATCTCTCTCGCACAATTCGGTATATTCATGAAATCGTCCGAATCTTATCTTTACATTTAAGTCAATTTTTGTTACAAAGTGTATTTTCTGTAATGAGTGTCGGTGTTTTACTTGTACGTAAATAAATTGGCACGAGACGCTCCGTAGCATATACAAATCCGTCTTCTTTTTCGGTTGTTTCATTATTGCAATTCGTTTATATGTCCTGAGTATGCATGTCTAGTTGGTCGATGCGCCGCGTCTATGCGTAAGGAGAGCGAGTAGAAAAAAAAGCGCACATTAACGCAACACCGCATACATACCACAGCGGCCGTACCTTTTCTTACACAAGCTCGCGCGTAATGGCGTCACGCAATTATACAAGACTCACTGCGTGTCTGTTTCTCAGCGCACGTTATTCCCTGAACGGCGAACTGAAAGCACGCATTTTTCCAAAAAAGCTACGCGTCGTAGATGTCGCTGCCCGCGCCACGATCACTGAGAGCAGGGTCGGGGGTGGGGTGGAGAGCAAGAGAGACAGAGAGTGGAAGGGTTTGTCTGCGAGATCGCGTGAGTGCCGACCTGTGATTTGCAACGGCGCTGTGGCGCGGCGCTTAGACGCGCTTAAACTGAGAACTCCTTTGGATTACTAACGCGAAGCCGGTATCGGTCGTTCCTCGGCAGAATCCGACTAACTTCGGCGTTGAGATGACGCGCGCCGCTTAACCGCACTAAGGGTGCAGAGAGGGACACCCTTGTCACCTCTTCGCTTTTCTAAACGCCGATTCCGGATATTTACGTGCGAAAAATTAGAGGACAAACAGAAAGGAAACGGATGAGTAATATCTAATTGACAGTCTCAATGTCACGAATCCAAGATATTTGATCGAATCTGTTAATCTGATTGGAGAAAGGGTTCGCCTCTCTCACGCCAGATGGCACTTTAAAATCTTTCTCACAAGTGAAGTGAGAATTTATTTGCTTAATATATTTATCAATATGAAAATCTCATGATTTGGAGTAATTCAACAATTTGACAAATTTGACAAATTTGTGGCTTGATTTTGGATGCTTAGTTATTAAAACTTTTTTTATAGAGGTTGAATTTTTTAAGAAATAAGACTACCTTAAAAGATTTTTGTGTCACATTTCCAGTTAATTTTTAATCAATATTTCAGATGAAGAATAAATAAGAAATTATGACACTTTAGTTCTGTACGATACCCCTTCGCCTGAAATATGTCAACCGAGTGAGAGAATGGGATAACATAATTTTTTATAATTTAGTGTTTAAAACATTATAATTACGAATGGATATCGGTATGTATTCAACTTGTTACGACAAACAATTGCAATAATTTGAAATAAATAAAATATTAAGATTGAAATTGAGGCACTCACATTTATATTTTATTTTTCCATAAATCGGCGTTTTCAATGCCGATTGATGCTGTTGCAGACTGTACGAAGTGTTAATCCAGAACAAAAACTCTTTTTGAAAATCACAGCATTGTTTTGATTTCCTAGTGAGATCGGGTAAAAATGATCAGCTTGAATTATTTTGCATAACAATTGAACGAAAGATATTCAAGTTGATCGTTAAAATTGAAACAAAAATACCTGAATCTATACCACTATGAAATTCAACCCATAAAAAGATATGTTTACAAAAATTGTTTAACGTCGTTAAATACTGATCATTTATACTCAATTTCTAATTATTTTTACCTCGTTTAATCCTAGATTACACTCTGACATGGTTAAATATAACCCAAGTAAATAGTTTGTCTGGTAAACTGTTTTTCTTTTCAACGACATTAAACAATAATGCGCATGAAATTGTTTGCCTTACATTACTCAGTGATGTAAAGATACACTATGAAATATAAAAATATCATGACTTAGTGATATCGAGGCATTGCGGTCACGATAAGTTGTCCATTAGTCGCACAAACAATATCTACTAAAATGAAAAGTTCAATTAATTAAAAGTTTGAATGATATGAATACATCGTTGAGTGCTGAGAAATGAAATATTTTGTCTTACATCAGTATAGTATTTTGACATAAGTATATATTTAACGGTGTCTAATTTTTCATGTATACAGGAAACTTAAAAGTCCTAGTTACTCGGACAAAAATATATCATTTTTTCACGAAATGCAATGCACTAAAATATTCTTCGAAACTTTTCCAAGTTTCATGAATATGCTAGATCTGCAAGTCATGATCATGTCTATAGCTGTCAGATTAAGTTTTAATATCTTGGCAGAATTAGAGTGATCCTTGAATTTTGTTCTCTACTAAAGTTAGAGTTCAGACCTGCTATTACAAAGTTTAATTAGATTTCCCTTAGCAATTCTGTCTAGTGTTTCGTGAGCCGTTTGACCAAGATCATGAATAACAAAAATTATATAGTTCGCCCTCTCCAAAAACCAACACGGCTCGTCTAAAACTTCAATAATCTCCACGATCCAAATTTGAGTGGAAGAAGAGTGAAATTGTTAATAGTTACCGATTCGCAATTCAACAATCAAAAGTGCAACGCCCTTGGATAATCGTTATTGTAAATATTACTTCACGCAGAAGCGATATATTTCAAATTCAAAAGTATTTTACGTTCGCGGGTTTGACAGCAGTTGGACGCGCGCCAACTGTAATGTCTCGCACTGACCGACGAATTACTAATACCAATATTTTTAGGAAATTCCACGTGAGCTTAGTCATCGCTTGTCCTTCATAAGTATGACTCTTTTTCTGTCAAAATATAAGAAAGTTACTTGATTACTTGGTGGTACGAAGCGTACAATAAACGGCGCAAAAAAAAAAGTTGGCCGAATATCGTAACAATGAATTGAGCGCAGGAAAAACGATCAAACAAAAAAAAAAGGTAAAGTTTATCACAAAGAAAATCTGCAACGGTGCACAAATTTGGGAGGTTTATTTTTCAGCGAAGTGTTTCATGATGGAAATGGTAATAATAAAATCAGAAGGGTATTAAGTGGAGTGAGAAATCTTTCATGAGAGAGAGTCGGGGGTGTCGGAGGCTAGAGTATTTGAACTTTTACAGGGGTGGCGAGCGCCCTCTGCCTCGCGGAGCAGTCCGCTTGAACAGTTTGGTTAGCTTGTCTGTGTAGTCGGCGGCGACGGCGCAGGGTGGCGAGAGACGGCCGGGCACGACGGCTAGGGGGTTAGTCTAGACGGGGGTTAGATTTCCCCGTACCCCTCCCGGGCTCATCTCCCTAGCCACCGACGTCACACCACTCAGACTACTGTTGGATAGGCTGCAGCCGATGTCGTGGTAACCGCCGCGATGCACTTGTCCAAAATCTCTTAAGTATCCTCGTTCCAGAAATCAAGAGTGGTCGCCTTGCCAAAAGAAAAATAAAGAGAAGCATTGACAAAAAGTGCTCGAACGAAAACTCATACGAGACTACCATGTCAAGCGAAGAAAGAACAGTACTGCCTCTTGTGCCATCCATCATTTTAACATCTTTCTTTTCTTCTTCATCAATTTTTTGCACCAGACAATTTGAGATATACAAATTTTTCAGGTGTACTGTTATTGTATTTCTATCATTTTTAAATAAAAATAAAATAACTTCATCCACGCAATTTGACAAACCAAAAGAGAAATGTTGAAACAAAAATTAAGCGCCATTATGGATGCGCGCGCAACTACACTCTTGGCTAACTTCAGCTTGGTCATACCGATCTTTGTATTTTAAAAAAACTCAAAGAATTCGTTTTTAAAAAATAAATACTTGAAGCTAACATTATTGACAAATTGTTTATGCTACTTTTTTTGACACTCCAATTTTTGCAACATCAGATTTTAATTGATGTTTCTAGATTTTTGTTGAACAAAAATATAAAACAAAACAATAAAAATACATACTTCAAAAAACATTTTCAAAAGTTGGTGCAAAAAAGATTGTACGTAAGTATAATAAAACTCAAATGGGAAATCGAACGAAAGTAATAAAGATCCGTAAAAAGTGGAGATCAAATAGAGTGAACAATCAGTGAAAGAGACGGTAAAGTGTAAAAAAAAAGCGAGTAGCAAAGCCAAGTGAACAGTTCGGTGGTCACAGAAATTTTCTTACCGGCGTCAATATTCGAGCGGCAAAGGGAAAACGGTGTCATATAGCTGGCGATTTGTCAAACGCTTTGATGACACGTGACTGAATGGCGCCTCGCAACGAACGTAGAACTACACCAAAGGATTTGCGCTTGCAAGTAAGAAGCAGCTTGACAAGTTTCGTCAAAGCGGCAAGCCATGCAAAGAATGTAATCGCAAGCTTTGACGAGTCGCGAGGCGATAGTTTGGTGCTGCGATATTGCAGCTTTGTCAGATGTACAAAAAATGCAAAAAGCAAAATCATTTTGGCACCTGTCATTGGTTCATCTAACATTTACATGCAAATCTATTCAAAATGTTGCAAACTCAATGATAACTCGAATATATTGTTTCAATCCAGACATCCATAATACTAATTACCAAAAATGTACAAATTAACAAATCAATTTTTTCACACACAACAAATTCAATTCATCAATTTCATCAATTAATATCTCATTTCAAGATGATTTCAATTCTCGTTAAAAAGAGTTAATTCTTTTTTGTTTTTTTAATTTTGATACATTTTGACAAAATAGCCTTAAGTGGGACAAATTAGTATGCGCGAGAAAAAAAAATGACGACATCTGTGTGTGGGTGTAAGAACTGTCGAACTATTGGGCCGAGAGAGTATAGCTGGGAAAGTTTCCCATCCCATGGCACGCAGCGTCTCGGAAGCGTCGTTTCGGGAGACTTTTGGAGGGGGCGTCTAGACGCAACGTCACGAGTACGTGGTGCCTCATACCCTCCCTCATCGACCGATGACGGTCGGATCCAGACTGGTCGGGGCGAGGGGTTGGAGAGAATCAGACGACTGAAACGAGGAGAGGGGGCAAAGGACGAGGGTGACTCTCCGACTTTTTGGTCAAAAATTGTTGCCGGCGCGCAGCTTTAAGAAAGAAAGACAGAAAGCACGTGAGAACAAGACAGATAAAAACAGATTGAAAGGAATGGGGAAACGAATCGAAACATCGCAAATCAGACGAGAAAGAGGCAGTTTCCGTACGGGGAATATCGGCCCAAGGGGCACATCAGGACTTTGAGTAAATTACGGTTTGTAGACGTGCCGTCGCCGATGCAAAAAAGACAATTCATTACTGAGATAAAGAGCATGCGACGCCTTGGACCGGCATTTGACTCGCGATTAGGCCTTTGTCTGGCTGACCCTTTAAAGTAGAGCAAGGTCAGGGCCCGATGACTGATTTGCTTGAGCTTAATCCTGATAAAAACACCAGCAGACGGTGCTTGCACAATGCAGAATGTGATTCGAATAACAAAAATACACCAACTTATTCACAACGATGGTCAAACATTCAGAGGAAAGGTGACGACGTTTCCAACTTTGTCTGGCCACGATTTTTTTATGACTAATTGGAAGGTTGGCATAACATCAACCTCGGATTGAAAAATTTACTTATTGAACTGATTTGCTCGTCTGCTGTCGAGGAAGCTCGACAATGTAATGGCAAAATGTAATCGACAAAGAAAATATATGGATTTTCGTTGTCACCGAAAATCGACGAGAGATTTTGCAGCATCGAACCTATGAATGATAAATAATCAAGAGACTGAAAAAAAAGAAGCGTTCGAAATGAAAAGCATTTACTGCGAAATGGATCGTGTGGAAAAAGACCTCAACAGTTGGTCTCGAGAGGGTTTTCTCCAGTGTCGACAAAACATCTGAGCGATCTCCAGCCCGTCCAACCGATCCTTTGCTATCCCTTCTGCAACCAACCCTCTCCTTGCTCTTTCTTTATCTCGTCCTTCTCTTCCCCTGCTGAGCGGCAATCCCACCCAACCCTTCGTTCGTAGCGTCAGCTTTCTCCCCGGCTGAGGAGTGCAGTCTAGCCGGTAACTATAGGCACACGATGTCCCGACGCATTACATTATACCCGTCTACCCAGTCAGCCACCATGAGACGCATCTGTGTGTACACATACAACTGTGTGTTCACACACCACGGGTTGCGAATGCGACACTATCGAAATCACATCTGCAAAACGTGACCACTGCAACCACCCGCCGTCATATAACGAGTAGTTTTACCAATCTGAATTTAGCACCTCTTGAACAGTATAAAAAATTGTCCTTTGTGGCACGAAACTTACAAAGAAAAATGTTGGGGATTATGAGTAATCGAAAAACACTCGACTTACCTTACTTCTCAATGTCAATCAACATAAACTAAGACTGACTTATGACTAAAACTGTTGATTGATCTTTTTTTTTTAAATAATATAACTAAAATTGTGTTGATAAAAAGAAATCAGATAATTATTTACGTACTTGTTATTGTTCTATTCAGCCAAGATAGATGAAATGTTGCTGCGTGATGCGAAATTCTCCGTCTTGCAGTGGAGGTTCAATGGTGTGTTTTGGAGACTGATGTTTGGTGTCAATAAATTCAACGTTGAGCTTATCGTTGCACCGCCAACCAACAAAGGCTGAACTGGTCACAGGAACGGGAGATAAATCAGTTGGTTCGACAATTGGAAATTCCAGTTGTTTGTTCAGATGTTTTAGGTTTATGTTTTTTGCACGGGACTCTTCTTCTAGTTTCTGAAATGGAAATGATGAGGAAAAAAATGATTAACTTGCTAATTTTTGGTGTCCTTGAATATAAATTCCAATACAAATTTTTCAAACCTTTTTTAGAAATTCCCCTGAAAGAAATCCATAATATTCGGGCCACTTTTTCATCAACTTCCATTCCTTTTGGTTAACTTGTTTTCTATAATAAGTAGATGCAAAAAAAGCGTTTAAAAAGTAGATTATCAGTTCTCCTAAGATGGATTTATTGACGTACATGCAAATGTGGCACTGAACTGAATATGAATTATTTCATTTAAATATTTATAACAAATCAATGATTTTATAAAAAAAATGTTCAATAAGCATTTGATTAAATTCCATCTCATTTGAGGAAACATTTTCCAAATTGAATCAAGGATTACCGGATGTTGTCCACGTTAACGAAATCCTGATAGCACTGAAGTTCCTCTTGAGAATTATTGGATCCCCTCTTATTTTGCTCTTGTTTATTTTCATCAACAACGTTTTTGTTATTTTTGTTACGTTTTGTTATTTCTTTCCGTTTTATCGAGTCACTCATCACGTGTCATTTTACTGTAAAATAATGATTAAATAATGATTAAAATTGAATTGAAACGAAACTTGGATGTTGTTTGATCAATACAAAAAATAGGCACTGATTTTACCTTATCGATCGCGCACAAATACTGCACAATTTTGGCCTTATTTTTGTCCATTAATATGTTTTATTAACGTAATCTATGCAATTGTAACAAGTATTGATGATTTGAATGGTTTTTTTCCTTTTTGGCGCCAAAATTCTGGATTCCTAACCTCAAATGTCAACCTTTCGCAAAATCTAACACGAGTAAACTAATTTCAACGTTGTTTTTTTCCTTAGACGACACTATTTTAACTGTACGAAAGTTTAAATTCATCATTTTCACTTTTTTGTCTGAGTTTTTTATATTTTCCTATTTGAGTACTCACTCGATGAACTCAACTGCGAAAACCTACTACAGAGTGAAGTTGGCAACATAAAATGACATATCATTCGTTTTTCTCTAAATTGTTTCTTAAAAAAAATAAAAATATTATAAGATCAATTTTCAAAACAAGAACAATATCTTATTCAGATATTTGAAAAACATTTTTGCATCAAAACAATTTTCAAATATCGTTTATTTTCTTATTACTGCCTAAAATTTCTCAAGGAACTTTTATCTTCGCCTAACACTACATGTTAAACAAAGACAGAACTAACCTTTTAGTTTGTTTATTTACAAATAATTACAAATGAAATCTTTTTGTTAAACTTGTATGAATTAAATTAAATCTAGTCTAGTAAAAAAACTGATTGAGATAGAATGGAAGCCAATTGCGAAGAACAAAAAGATTTTCTTTTAATTAAGATCATTGTAAACGAGGTTTGAGTTTTATATGATGGAGTGACAGAGAGAAAGGCCAACAAAGAACTTGTCATCCTATTGCTTACAAACACGTCGCTCGAATTTTGACACTTCTAATCAGCTGAATCAGCTTTTCCTCATAACACAAAACCATTTGATTTAATTTATTTACATTCTTCGTCTCAGCGTAATTCGTAATCATGGTTCACATTACAAACGGTAAGCTTTCAATTACACAAAACAAAGAAATGTATGAACAACATAAAATCATTTTCAACGACTGTTGAATTGTTTTCGTTTTGTTTTGTTTTCGTTTGTTTCTATCGACCAAAGTTAATTATTCAATTTTCGTTTTTTAGATGGACAAGTTTTACAGTCAAGCCCATGGAGTATAAGTCGCATTTTTTCTGGAATAGTTAACGTCGTATTTCTGTTGTAAGAATGTTTTATCATTACATATAAAAAAATATCAGATAATTAAATTCGATTATTTTGAATGTATAAAAAAATCTTACGTCCTTCTTTTATTTTAGTTTCCGAACATTGATCAGTCCAGAATCGTCGTCAGAATCCAGAGGATCATCGCAAGGTGGTAGTTCAGGATGGGGCGGAAGTGGAAGTGGCGGAGGACCTAGTTCACGACCAGGGTAACAAAAACAACCAACTCGCATAAAATAATAGTTTCAACTTTATAAATCCCAATTACAACATAATATCAATGCTTACAGGTTTCCAAATCGGAGGATCGGCAGGATACAACACCACTCCAACATTCCAATTCCTGGAGGATGTGCAGGTGGCGCTTGTGGCCGATAAATAAATAATTCACGCGGCCTCAACCCCAACGACGAAATAATTAAATTGTACATACAAATTTCATTTCAACTGAGAGTTATACTTAGAGCATCTATCTAAATGTGAATTAAAATATCTATAATGAAAATTTAACGCACATTACTTTCAACAATAAAATAATTAAGAAAAGAACAACTGTTTGATCAATTAGAATTAAAAAGAAAAAAAAGAGAATTGAGCGATCGTGTGTGTATTGATTCGAGACTTCATATTAATTTATAGGTACCTAAACGAATCAATCGTTTTCTTATATTACAAAATACTACATCAAAATTAATCTCCACTGGAAATTCAATTCGATTAAAAAAAAGGAAAACGTACGTTTTGATAAGTTCAACAATTATTAAAAATCAACAGTTGACGAATACCAAAAAACAATGATTCTGGCAGTATCACTTGATTTTTGTGATGAGTCCGGCGGCAATAGTGGCACCATCCACGCGCAACATCACCCGGCCTAACTGCTTGACGTCGCGATAAAGTTCCACACAGATCGGTCGCTGAGTTTCGATTTCTACGATTGCGCTTGAATTCTTCGGCAGACACTTTGGCTTCTTTTTGATCACCTCGCCGGTGCTTTTGTGCAGATGCGAGATCAGCTTGTGAATCACCGCAGCCTCGACCAGACACTGTTGATGCAGCACAACCGGCAGTCCACGAGTAATCGGCATCTTCGTATTAAAGATCACGATGTGAGCTTCGAAACGTGACGCCACGGGCACCGGGTTCTGCGGATTGCATAAGATATCGCCGATGCTTATGTTCTGCTGGTCGTAATTCGCCAGATTCAATACCACCTGGTCACCGGCAAAGGCATTTGGTATGCTAACTTCATCGATTTGAAGTGCTGAAAAAGAACGAACAAATGTTTGATTTAATAATCAGTTTTCATTTCATTTATTTCGACGCTGAAAACAAGTTGGGCGTTCTTACTGCGAGCTACAGCTATTTCGTTACGTGGCAAAACTAAAACTTTGTCTCCTGCGGACACGATGCCGGTTTCCACGCGACCGGACACACAAAAACCAGAACCCATGCCTTTGAAAATATCGTTAACGGAAAATCTGAAAGGCTTGTCTACCGACCGTTCGGGACATTTGAAATTATCAATCACATCCACCAGAGTCGGACCGTTGTACCTAAAAATAAAAGTTCCATCAATTTTTGTTCAAAAGTAATGAAATAGAAAATTGTAGAGAATCATGTATTACCAGTTTGCAAGACCTTCTGCTTTCGGTTTGGACGCTATGTTTTCTCCAGATAAGCCACTGCAAGGGACGAATGTGATGGCTTCTCTGAAACCAACTTGTTTGAGGAACACACTCAACTTTTCGACTATCTCATTGAACCTGTCCTTTGACCAGTTAACTGTGTCCAATTTGTTAACTATAACAGCCATTTGTGATACACCTAAAAATTGTTCATAAAAGCTTTAGAAAAATGTTCCTCTAGTGTTTTTTACTGTCACATTTTTTTTTTACTTTCAAATAAAAATAATATTGTATACTTTTTTAATATTAAAAAATAAAAAATTTCAAGAAAAATATGTACCCAGCGATCTTAAAAGCAGCGCATGTTCTCTGGTTTGACCTCCGCTATCAAAACCAGTTTCAAACTCGCCGCGAGTTGCATCCACAACGAGTAAGGCAACGTCTGCTTGTGTCGCACCCATTATCATATTTGGTATAAAATCTTTATGCCCGGGAGCATCCAGAAGTGTGACATTCTTCGTCTTCGTTTCAAATTTTGAATACCCGACATCCATCGTGATTCCCCTTTCTCTGTAACAATAAAAATTAACATTGCACTAAATTTTTTGACCATAAAAAATAGTTTTAAGATCTATTTTTAGAATCTTAGGTTGTTAGTTTTTTTTTCAATTTACATCTGTACCAACCTTTCTTCACCAGTCTCATCGAGAACCCAAGCATACATAAAAGACTGTTTGCCAATTTTTTTGCTTTCTTGCTGGTACTTGTGAATCAGTTTCGAGGACACTTGTCCTAAATCGCACAACAATCTACCAAGCAGAGTACTTTTACCCGCGTCAACGTGACCAACTACCACCAGATGAATTTGCTCTTTTTCTTTCCCCCGCTTCAGTTTGTACAATGCCAGGGATTCCTCAGCCGATTTTGCTGACCTGTGAAAAACAATTCATTTTAATTTGTGCATACCATCAGCAAATTGTATTCATATCTCAAATGATTTATTACTACATTATTATTATTATGAACATTTCTATTTTGTAATTTTTATGTTATGTTTCAATTTTTACTATTAATTTTTCAAAATTTTACCTAGCATCAAAATCAGGATTGGGTGATTGGCACCTAGGAGTATTTGACTTGGATGTGAGTTTCTTGTCCTCACGACGACGAATACTAGGAGAATTTCGTTCCGCTGATGGACTCTGCGACCTGGGGCTGCCTATTCTTGGACTTAGTCGGTCGTGCCAGTCTGTCCTACCAGGAACGGGCTTCGCAGGTGTTCTCGGCACATTCAAACTTTGCGCTGGTGTTTTACAAAGTTTACCTAAATCGTTCATTTCAAAATAGATACTAAAATTTCCGACTAAAACTTCAGTAATAATTTTTTTGACAAAAAAAAGTTTTTATTCTGAGAATAACATCAAATAGAACCATCATTGTTCAAATTTTGTTTCACCTATTCCAACTTTTTTTGTATACATTCAATTAAAATTGGAGAAGCTAATTACAATTCATTGATTGCTTACTTAATTCATTGACACATTTAAATAATCGTATATACAAATTCAAAATTCATTAATTCCAAACCCTGTAGAGTCGATGAGAAAACAAAATAAAAATTAAAAAAAAGAGAGTATACAATGATTGGGAAAATGATTTTGTTGCAAAAAACAGTTATCTTTTACGATTCATTCGCGTCAAAATGATTGTGTCAGGTGACGGGGTTGAGAAATCAAACCTTTTAACCCCATCATGAACAGCGAGGTCTTTCAAGAGACACTGCGCCTGAAACTTGATCTTCCGCGAGCAAAATCGTCGACACAAAATTTTACCCAGTGGCGAAATATCATTTCGAGTCAGGTGCAATTTTTCATCTCGGACTCTGCTCATCGTTACGAGAGCTTTGATTTTCGCTTCCAGATTAGAGTCAGAGAGCTCATTTAAATTATCTTCCGTGTCTTCCAACTCGACAGCCTTCATTTCGCTGGTCAAAACAGTCACCGAGGGCTCGCCACTTATTTTCAGTTGCGAAACGCCCTCGTTGACGGTTTCAACTTCTCCCTTAAGTTCCAATTTCGGGCCAGCTTTCAGTTCCAACAACTTTTCACTGAAACTGTTACTCGGCATGGAAAATTTGCCTCCCAATTTTGGGATATGGAATTTGGAGGTTGTCGGTTTCGAAGAACCCTGAAGATGATGAGTTGTTAGACCGGAAAGACTGTTACAAATCGAAGGTTTTTTAGTTGCGTTTTGCAAGTGATGCTTCGTCAGCTCGGACAAGCTGCTGAATGATGGTTTTTGTGCAACAATTTGTGACTCGTTTGAGGGTTTCTTTGAGTACAAAAGTTTGGACATTTTGGATGATGTTGGTTCGTTAGATCTTGACTCGGAAAAACCTTACCTTGCGAGGTGGACAGGAACATGAAACAAAAATTAGAATTACATTAATTAGGATACTGTTTTGGAGCAAAGAGGATTTTTTTTTGGAGTAAAATGATGTACCTGTTGATGTTGCAGATTGCTCTGAAGACGTCTTGGACAGCTCTAGAAAAAGAATGGTTGATCCAAATTTAAAAGTAGAATCTTATAACAACCTTATAATGATGTAATTGTAAATGTAATTATTAAACAATTTTCATTTCTAAATAAAAGCTTTTCGGGGTACCTTCATTTCCGGAATCATTGAGTATTTCATCTAAGACAGCCTCACTGTCAAAATTAGAGTCGATGATTTTCTTCACCAGATCATTGTCAGATATAGTTTCCTTTCCAATTATGTTTCTTATGGAATCGATACAGGACATCAGCTTGGCTGTTTCAAGTTCAGGAAGTTCCGGTTTCTTAATCGTCGAAGCTTCACCGTCCTCATTAACGGATAAGAAGGACGATTTGTTCCGGTCATAAATAAACTGTTCAGCTGAAAGAAAAACATAAAATTTGTTTCAACTAATCTGAATCCAAGAATGCTTAACAATTTTTACTAAAACCTATTTGCAAAGTTCAATCTTATCTTGTCTTATATTTACAAGTTTATAAATAGAAACAATGTTTGTAAACAAAGACAAAATACTTGCTCTCAATAATAAACAAGCTAAAATTGTACTTACCACCTGGGGAGATACAATAATCATCCTCAACAGAGTGACCGTATACGTCATCATAACCGTCATACTCTGAAAAAGAATAACAAAAAACTCATTATTCAAGTATAGTTCTGAATTTAAATTAAGAACAGTCGAATTATCTGAGAAGGATTTTTCAATTCGATCATAAAATATTGATGAAAGATCAATGAGTTACTGACACAGACACCAAAAAAAAAGGTGAGTCAAAGAGTCTTGTATAAAATGGTGCAAAATTTTTAATAGGAGATCAAAGTGTTGCATTACGAGATTGGATGTATTGTGAGATAAAAAAAAAAGATTGTGTATCTCGTGATAGTGAAACAATTAAGTAAGATGATGTTTTGCATCGAGTTGTATCATCGTGAGATCCAACGTTTTGATCGAAATTGAATACGTTAGAAAGGTATGTCGAATACACAGATGGTCTAAATGATCTACTTTCAAAACATTCTCACGTAACAATAAGACGCGATGGAGGAAAACAATTAAGTTGATAAAGAAGACTGAAAAGTATTGTTCAAGTGAAGCAATTTATAACCTCAAAAACTTACCGTCCGAGTATTTCATGCACCGTATATCTCGGTGACGCGACATTTTTGAGACGACAGAATTGCAGTCGATTCAACGGACTGATTGTTCGATGGCCGATGTCGAAATTTCAACTTGTAATCAAATGTTTGTAGATTCAGTCATTTTACAGTTGGAGCAAATAAAGTGACGATCTGAAACGATCTATGGTTTTGCCACACACGGTTTTCGGGAGAGATCACACAACCGAGTCGCTGCGTTGACATTAACGGACTTGGCGGGAAATTTCAAACATTATTCTATACAACAAAATAGAACTTAAAAATTACAAGCTTCAATTTTTTTTTATTTTTTAATTGCAAATTTTAAAATTCCAACAAAACTAAAATTGTATCATCAAATTCACTATTAGTTTTTTGTATTCAAAAAATTTTTGACCTTTGCAATTGAGTTGATCCTTATAAATACATAAAAATGAAACCGAGTTTTTTTGTTAACTTATTTGTCACGATTTGACGCTCTTATTTTATTATATTAAAATATAATTTTAATTATAATATTAAAGATTTTCTTTTTTCAAAACGTTGGTTTTCTTTAGCCTGAAAATTAATGAAACAGAAATTGGCATCTTTAAGAACGAACAATTGTTTAAAATTAGATAACAAGAAGCAATAAACTGTAATGTTCAAAAATTACCTAATCAAAAATCCCGCGTAAAATGATAACGAGTTGAATAGCTGAAGAATATAATTCAGGAAACGACCCGGATGACCCCAAATTCATAGTGTGCAACAAGAAATATGGCCGCGGAGTTTCTCGTCGATCAGGAGACAGGTGAGAGACTGATTTTTTTGCCAAACGACGCAGAGACCGGCGAACCAGAGTCGCAGATCACCCGCAGAAAAGTGCCCTTTCAGGTACACCTAGCCTTGCAATAATTCAATAAATGTTCTACAAAATTTTCCATTCGCTAATTATATGAACGTTTGTTGCCGCAGATCCCGAAAAACATTCAGAAAAACATCGTGTCGAAGAAGAAGAAAAAGATTAAATTACTCGAGCCGGTGCCGGAGGGGACGATTTTCGGCGAGACCAATCCGATCTTCCTGTTTTTAACGGCCATCATCTATTTCCGATGGTTCGTCGTCGGCCTTTTCGTTTTCGAGGTAAAGAGAGAAAACAAACAAGCTTCTTGCAGTTTCGTTATATTCTAAAACACACCAACATCAGTAATAGAACTTTGATAAATTCAAAAATTACATATCATTACACAAAAATTATCATTATAAAAATTATCCTGGATAAAATACAGTTTACAACTAGTCAAACAATCTGCTGAATGATGAATATAAGTTAACATTTTTTTGTTCTTTTTTTCTTTTGTTTGTTTGTTTTTTTTTCAAGGCACTTTTCCACGTTTGGGCGCACCGCAAGAACAAGAGCTTGAAGGATGCGAGCGTCTACTACCGTTCGCCGTTTCACGCGATCTCGTCCGAATACTGCGCAATCTGTCAGAACGAGATTCGCATGAATCGCATTGGCAAGATGCAGCAGGCGAGGATGCATCGGTTTCTCCGGCAGTGCAGCTACATGAAACGAGTCGTGACTTAGCGACTCGAACAGGCTCCTCCAGGACCAGTTCATCATCATAAATTTTTTTATCTTCATCATCGTATTCCCAACACTTCCTTCGTTGCGAGCTGGCAGAGACAATTGAAATCGACGTCGAGATGAGCGCGCCAGTACCGACACCTGAACCAGATACTCGCAGGATAATTCGGGCTTTGGATGCCATAGAAGATGCGCGCTATCGCTCGGCCAGTAAAGTTTGTCTCGCGATAAGTGCTCATGAGGCCTCGAATGTCTCTCAGGATCTGTGCTTCTTTGTCAGCTGGTAACTGAAAAATCAAAAAAACACACTCGTTAAAACAAACCCAACTAAACTACATAATCGAATAGAAATAAAAAAAAGAAAGGGAAAAATTACATCTTCTTGGCAAGGAGCATCGAGTGTCTCAGCATCCTCGACGAAGTATTTGCGTATCTCCTGTTTGAACATCTCGGATTTGACACCGATCTCATCGTTGAACTCTGAGCTGTCCTCCACAGTGGGAACGCTGTACTTGCGAACAATATCACAAATGGCGTTGAGTTGCGCCAGTCTGGAAGTCTCTTGCGATTTGCTGCGCTGGTACAGCGTGTTGAAGGCCTCATCCAGTTCGGCATCCGACAAGTCTCCGGGCGCGCGAATCCGCAGGCCCAGGTTTTTGAAACTCACCGTCAATTGAGACCTCTTCGTCACGCCATTTACTGTAACAACAATTATTGTTACTTTTCTTTTGTTCTCATCGAAACCCATTATAGACGCATGTAGGTGTTAGAATAAATTTTAGAAATAATTGTAAACATGCAATGATTTTTTTCTTTTAATTACCTGTAAGCCATTCAAGACCCTTCAAATGACTCTTGACTATACCACTGTCCCAACCGATGTTTGATGCAATCTCGATCACGTTGAATTCAATCTTTGAATCAGTCTCAGAATATGTACCATTTTTTATTCCCAAAGCTAGGGCCATGGCCAACGGCGGAGACTAAAAATAAAGTAAATTATAATGAAAATAAAATAAAATTTCAAAGTAAATAGCATTTAAAAATTGATTACATTTAAAAGTGAATCAAACGTTTCAGTTGAAATTGAAATGAAGACGTTATAAAAACATTGATTCAATTTTTGAATGTAATAAACGAGGTGAAACTAACATGTTGAGCAGCCAATTTCAAAGCTCTGCACCCGCCGTAAGTTGCAACAGTAGCAGTTACGTAGGCAGTAGACAAAACAGTGACATAATTTTTCGGATGCAACTCGAGGTAACAGAGCAAAGTGGAAATGATCTCCTCGTTTGTATCCAAGGCTTCGACTGTGTCGTTTAATGGAAGAGCGACCTCGTGACCAGCACATCTTTGTCCGCAACTTTTTTGCAACGCAGTGAGACAGGAACAGGGAACGAACAACCTGTCCAACAGCTTGCGAATCGTCTGACGGTCAACTGAATTAGCATAGATGTGACGTCGGAGTTCAATTTTATCACATTGTTGCTGTGGATTAATATTAGTCAATTAAAAAGTAATTTAATCATTTGTTGAATTCCATTTGAATTATGATTAAAACAAAATTCTGAAAAACTAACGTTTGCACTCAAGAACAGATGACATTGGGCAGGCAAACCATCTCTGCCAGCTCGTCCAATTTCTTGGACGTAGTTTTCAAAATTCGAAGGCATATTGTAGTGAATAACACAGCGAATGTCCGGTTTGTCAATACCCATGCCGAAAGCTACCGTAGCCACAATGATCCGTGTATCACCGTTTGTAAATGCTTTTTGCACCATTTTACGTTGGTAAGCTGAGAAACCAGCATGGTATGCCTCAGCAATTTGTGAAATTTTCTTTGGTGCATTTTTTCTTGGCTCAGTTCTCGTCTCATTCTATAATTTATAAAAAAAAGTCAATCAACAATTAAACAGCTTTAAACTTGTTGATTTCATGATTCTTTATCTAGATTTTCAAAATTATTTTACCTGAAAAACTGTTCTGATGAATGAAGCTATTCGCACACATTCCTCTCGTCTTGTACAGTATACGAGGATAGACTGACAATCCTTTAGTCTCGGACTTTTGAGTAATGCAATGAGCGCCTGGTCACGATTCTGATCTCTCGAAATACTTAGTTGCAGATTGTCAGGAAGGGGTCTGTCAGTGATCACCCCTTCGGTTCCATCGGCAATGCCCAAATGTTCGACGATGCTCATCGCATTGGCTTTCGTCGCAGTCGCAGTCAGACCCAAAATCACTTTAACTTTGAGCTTTTCTTTCAAGACTCGACAGAGCATCAAATACGAAGGCCTGAAATTGTGCGACCACTGAGAGATACAATGAGCTTCGTCAATACAAGCGAAAGCTATTGGTGGCAGATCTCGAATCACCGCACCGAAACCAGTTGATTTCTCTCCTCCCACGATTGCTTCCGGGGAAACAAGTAAAACGTCAATTTTGCCTTTGCGAACGGAACTGATCACTTCCTCGCGAACTTTTTCAGTTTGATTTGTGTGCAAACAGGCGGCTTTCAAAATTGGACAGACTCCTTTTACCTAAAATATAAAAACGTCTTTAAAGACAATTCAGAGTGATAAGCTTAATTTTTTATTTTCTGTTTATTTAATTATTATTATTTTTAAACCTGGTCATCCATCAACGAAACAAGTGGGGATACAACGAGAGTTATGCAATTGTATTTTCGAGCGTACATGTAGGCCGGAAGTTGGTAACACAACGATTTTCCGGTACCAGTTGCCAAAGTGACGAGAGTCGAAACACCTGACAAGATTCGCATGATTGCTCTTTCCTGTCCAGAACGGAAATTTTCATATCCGAATTTGTGCAGGGTTTCGAAAACTTCTGGTGGAGTTTCTGCAACAATAAAACAGACATTGACAATAAAAACAATATTAATTTATTTTTTAAATTTTGGTTTGTGTTAGAAATGCTGTCACCAAATGTTATATGAGTTTACCTATAGTAGAGAGATCGGGATTGGCAGTATATAAAGGAGCAACGGCATTCTTCTCTGGGGGCAACAATTTTTCGATCAGTTCTGCTGGAACTTTGCAGATCTCCTTGATAGGCTGAAAATTGCAATACAAAAATTAGTCAAAATTTTTAATTGAAAATATAAACAATTGAAAATATCAGGTACATTTGAGATGTACCTGACTTTCTTCAGGATTTTCGTTCTCCCATTCTTCCCACTCCTCCACCTCTTCGTCAGAATTTTCCCCAGCAGCTTTTCTGGGAGCCAATTTTGAAAAGTTGACCGCACTGGAAATCCGAGCCATCTGAGCTGCCTCCTCCAGTGTAGGGAACTCGGACGGAATCTCAATCTCTTCTGATTCCTCGAAAGGCAACAGTTTATCCTTTTTCATGTTCGGACAGTACTTTGAGAAATGGCCAGTTTCGTTACACTTGAAACAGTAGTTTGCCGTATTTCCCTTTTTGTCTTTGTAATCCAATATGGCCATGTTGGATTCGCTTGTTTCCAACTCTTTCTTCCTTTGTTTCCACTGTGACTTTTTGTACTTGGAGAAATTGAAATTACTCTTCCCTCGGGCGTATACCTAAAATAGTAAATCTCAACTTAAGAATCCAAAATTGCACAAACATGTCAAGATTGAGATACAATTTGAAAGTATGAACCTTTTTCTTTAAATTAATCCTAACAAAGTTATCATTTAACGATCCATTAGCAATTTTTTTCTCAAGTTTTTCCATGGCCGAGCTCTTAGGCTCTGTTTCGGTATTTTCGTGCGACTTTGAATTGTCATCCGTGCTCCTCAGCACTTTTGAAAAGTCTTCCACGAGACTTCCGGTACTCAGTGGATTCAGTGCAAATCTTGCTACAGTGTTGACATTTTCAATATCAAACGAACTGACATTGTTTCGTTTGTTTTCCACTGTTTCCTCTGGTTCGGAATCCTCCTTTGCAGCAGTCTTTTTCTGCCTGGTATTTCGTGTTGTTGTTGCTGAAAAACCATACATTATTTTTTATTAATTAATTAACTTTATAAAGAATAGAAATAATTACGAATGTTTGTTGAAAGACAAATTTAATTCATCTAAACTTGTTCAACTGATTTTTCATTTCTACCTCTTGGTTTGCGTGGCGCTTTTTTTTCTTTCGTACCAGTTGGACGACCGCGCTTTTTCTTCGCTGGCACAACTTCCTTCTCTTCCTCCTCACTTTCCCAATCCAAATCATCGTCCTCTTTCTCTTCCACTTTTTTAACAACTTTCCTCTTCGCCACTGGTTTCTTCTGTTCAACTTTCTTCATACTCTCATCTTCCTCTGCTACTTCTTCCGCCATTTCTCTTCTATTATCAATTTCATTTTCAATTATATCTTTAGTTATAATTTCCGTTTTATTTTCAACCACAGCTTTCACTGTAGGAGTTTGGACAGATTGAAAGACTTGAGCACGAACTTCAGATGGGATTGTCTTGGATTCTTTTTCCATTACAACTGCTTTATCAGCATGTTCTGTATTTTCTATCAAGATGTTCAGTAGAGTTTGGTCCTTTATTTTGTTACTCAGAGGTTCGCTTTGACGTTTCGAGAAGCTGTCCAAGCACATTCGTTTTGGTTCCGGCAAGTCCCCGTAACTGAAATGTTTTCGCAAATTTCGCACCCGCTTCCTTGGACGCTCGTCTTCGTCGGAATCGTAGATGAAATCTTCATCGTCCGATACGTGATTCGATGGGGTACTGAAACGAACAAAAATTAAATTTAATTAAATTAAAATTAACTACAATATAATTAGTTTAAATAATCAAACTGCACAATTTTCTTCTTCAAAATTCTTAGATGCAAGTTTTACCTTGCAGGTTTCACATCTTTGGTCATGGTGCTGCACCGCTGGATCCAACCCTGGTCCAACATCTTCGTGTTGATCTTCCGGCTACCTAAAAGTTGTTGGACGCCGCTCACAACCGGCCGGTTAGTCTCCTGATCTGCAATTTTATACTTGATGCTTGTATCAAAAGCCTCAAAAAATTCGTCCGAGATATCCTTCTCGTTCACACTCTCATTTGCCTCGTCTTTCTTCTCCTCTTTGTCGCCAGGTTTTGGTAGCTTGCTCGTCGACAATGATTTTCTTGGATTCCTCTTGATGAAGCTCGAACTCTTAAACATTTTCTGAGACAATTGGAAAGACGATTTGCGGACCAGACTTTTGCCGCCTTCGGAATCGTGTTTGATGTTGAGTGACCTGCTCCAAACACCGCTGACATTTTTAATTCCACAATCATCCTGGTCAGTTTCCATCTCGGATCTTTCAAAATTCGAATCATCGTTTAGATTAGCAGTTTCGTTCAGACTGGCAGTTTCGTTCAGGTTGGTGGTTTCGTTCAGATTGGCAGTCTCGTTCAGAGAAATGTTGTCACTGAAAATGGAGCTGCTTAGGATCGAATCATTTGTGGTGTCGTCGAAATTTGTGATTTGGGTATGGCTGTCCAAGGAGTCTTGAACCGAGTCGTTGGCCAGAAAGGAATCATTGGAAAAATTTATGTCCGAGAGACTATTCTCCAACGCCTGGGTTTTGAGGTTCCAATAAAATTTGTAGGCTTGCTTGATTTTTACATCTGCTTGTTTTATATCCGTCTGAAAAGCAATTGGAAATGTATACATCAATAAATGCTGAATGATTCAATAAATAATTAAATAAAAATTCCAGTTCTAAGTTTCTACGAAAATCCAATTCAATTTTAATTAATCTGCGAATAAATTACAAGATTTTTAGGATGAAAAAAATGTTTGTTTTTGATTTGATATTCCGTTGAGTACTAATTAGATTCAGACCAAAATAAACAGTTTTATGAAAATCAACAACAATATTCTGAAAGCATTTCAAACCGTCGTATTTGAGGTGAAGTCAATAGGAAATGTCAGAAATTGTATTCTTACGTACACAGTTTGTCAACGGATAAACTTGGCAGGTGTACTTCAATCATGGAAGGTAACTTCAAGATTCTACAAATTCTGAAAGTTCCTAATCTTAAATTAGAAAAACCAACCGTTTATAACAATGAATTGCTTATTTATAATATTTCATATATTTTTTGATCTAATTTTATCCAATTTCAAAACACGGTTTGAACGACAAAAAAAAACATACAAACACCATTCTTGCAAATAATCTTTGATAATCAAAACTTTTCGATCGTTTTTATATTTTGTAATAGCATTTATCCTTTTTTCTTCAAATTTACAACATTCAGCTGGAGAAAGAAAATCGAGAAAAAAAAAAGGTCCTTTCAAATGCGAGATCCAGTACTGTTCGGCGGTTTACACAAGAAGTAACGATCTGAAGAGACACCTGCAGTCGCATCGGGATGAGAGGAACTTTGTCTGCACGCATCCGGACTGCGGCAAGGCCTTCGTGCGAAAGTCAACTCTGACCGAGCACTTGGCCAGACATACGAGCCCAAAAAAGGAACGGAAAAAGAAAGTTCTCCAGGTACCAAGATACAAATGCAAGATCTGTCCCAAGATGTTCAATCGTTTCCATGATTTTCAGAGACACGAGCGGAAACACAATGGCGAGAAGCCGTTTGCCTGTTACTTCCCTAACTGTAACAAAACTTTTAAACGTGCGTACAATGCCAAGGTTCATATGCAAAGCCAACACGGTGGTGTGAAGAAATTCGAGTGCCACGATTGCGATGAAAAGTATGCCAAGAAGTGTACCCTTGTCAAACACATTGTTAACAAGCACCTGAATGACAAACAACAACCACCTGGGGTGGCGAATACAATTGACAATAAGCTGATCTGAAAAAAAATTCACCATATGAAAAACAGATTACAGTTGTAATATGAACTTTTTTCATTGGCTGAAAACAATTTTATTCATTGATGCAATTGTACAATTATGTATGACAACTTGAATTTTTAACAAAATAAACCATGTTCGTTTGTCAATGTTGAAACCTGAAAACCAGTCATTTTCGATTAGTAAACATAACCTGTTGCAAAGTGTTTTTACCTTGTTGGGTTTGCGACCGGATGTCTTAATGAACTCGCTTTCCCACAACTTGACACGATATTTGTACTTTTGGTATCGGTTATTAAAGACCGGATCTTCCAGGAGGGCCATTGTTTGTTAATTAATTGTCATCCATCAGATTGGAAAATTGCGGCAGGACAAGCACCACTTTTCGCTGGAGGGGGATCTGCGACAGCGTGTTGTGTCACTATAAAAAAAGGACAGAAGATTTCAGAGGACACCCCCCTCTGCGCACTACCAGATAACCTTCAAAACAAACATTAGCTTTATCAAAATAAGATAATATTAATTCTTAAAAGATCTTATCAAAAGCACTTTTTCTCCCAAGGAAAACTATTTTTCTCGTCAACTTTTGTTTACAAATAAATAAAACAACGATCAAATTACAAGGTCAGAGTATTTGGATTGTTATTCAATTTTTTGTTTCATCTATATTATTGATCAATTCATTATTTCAGATCTTTTAATTGTTAGGGAAAAAGTGAACCTAACCTCAAATTCAAACCGCGCGCTTTAACAGGCTGGAGCGCATGCGCAGTGATTACACGATACAACACGAGATCGCGTCGTACACAAGTTTTGCATCCTCGTGTAATATGGCGCCTGAACACTAACCGGAGACAGGTTTGTTGCGTTGCATTCGAGAGGAGCTGTTTGGTGTGGCCATTAAAAGTTGCGAGTCCGCGAGACTTCGTGTTGAGTGCGAGTTTTCAAGGACAGACGAACGAAAATCGAACGGTGTACGGCATGTCCGGCGAGACCGGCGTGCAGACGGCGTCCCCGCGTCCAAACGTGGTTGCGGAGGATGCGCCAGAGCATCCTGACGATAGCGACACCGAGACCATCGTCAACCAAGGTCCCACGGTCGAGGAACACGCCGAGGTCGACCTCGAGGTTTCTCAAGTTGAAAATGAAAGTAAAAAAACAACCTCCGAGGAACCGACCAAGTTGATCGAGGATGAGGAAATGCCGACGTACACAAGCTTTACCGAGGTGGGACATTTTTTCATACCCCCTCGCTTGACTTTTTATGTCAAAAACCGAATTGTTCGGCTGACTTTTAGTGTTCACTTTTTTTAGGTTATGTTTTTTTTTTTTTTTTTGGTAAGTGTTTGGGTTACAGTGTTTACGAATTGTCTCAAGCTGTTTCTCATTTTTGGTCGTGTTGTTTGTTCTTGGAACTTAGTCAGTTTTGAGAATTCGCTGTTGTTGACAAGCATTTTTATTTTTCTGAAAACACTGGTTTGATAAACAGAATTTGTTTTCGTGACGAATTGAATTTGGGATATTGAATTCATTTTTAAAATCAATAAATTTTAAATTTTGTCTTTCGTTTCAGGTGGAAGAGAAGGAGCCAGTGAATGTGATTTCACATGAGCAACTTGACAGATCCGACAAGCGCAGTGTTCACAGTTGTGAAACGGAGATTGATTCTGAAGATAGTTCGATTGAATCAAGTCGCTACTATCCTGATAAGATGCGAAAAAACTGTAATTACGACGACGATTCTGAATTGTATTCAGATGGTAATTTTCATTTTTGAATTATGTCAAAACTTTGTGTAACAAATGAAAACTCAATTATATATCATGAAATGAAAAATTGTGTTTCAGAAGATGATGATGAAAAGATATATGATGATGAGGACGAATTAGAAGACGAAGATAAAGAAGAAATTAAGGATGAAAATGAATGTGCAGACGATGACGTTCAGCTGGTGGAAGACGAATCTGCGGACGAAAATGTAGAAAGTCCTGTAGATGGAGAGCGAGCATCCAGTGACGATTACGAGCGTAGGCAAAATAATGTTACAAAGACTGAGATCGAAGGTAAAAAGAGCCACTCTTATCAAGATTTGAGCGATCCGAAATTATTATCCGAGCCAAAGAAAGAATCGTCAGCAAGAAAGAGATTTGACGCTAATCAGGTTATCAATCCGCTTAAATCCGCGTCAAAATCTTTTAAGCCTGGGCCTAAAAGCTATAAGCAAGTTCAGAGTAAAGTTAGACGGTACATTGAAAATATCAAAAGCATATCAGCAGACGAACGAAAAAAGAGCGAAGAACGCAAGCTCAAAGAAAGCCAACAAAATGAAAATCAAGGTGAACGCCAAGTTTGTTTTCTTTTTTCTTTTCTAATGTTTTTCATCTTTGTCTTGAAAGCATGCGCTCAAAAAGTACATTAAACAAATATATTCAACGAATTGTATTGCAAAAATGTCTTGAAAAGGAAATTGGAAATAAAAATATCATTAACAATTTTTTTTATCTTTCAGTTTCAGGTCAACAGCAACAGTCAGTTCAAAAGTCAACCGCCAAAATGGATGTCCAAGACAAACAAGCGAGGTTCGTCCAAGCACTGCAATCTGAATACATCAGGGCGAACAGCGAACATGATCAGAGGTTTAATGATCTGCGACCTATTAGCATCGAAAAGGAGGAGGTTCGTAACGACGCTGAGATCAAAGTTCCTATCTTGAACGACCTCAATTCCGGAATAACAATCAAGGCGGTTTGGCCGGCTCCGCTGGTTAATCGTCGCGATGTGGAGATAATTCTCGATAAGCCGGACAAGGAGGAAAAAAAGGTCTCGGTTACCCTTAAAGCTTTGAACGGAGCGGCGGAACAACAGGATCGGATGGATTACGATGACTACATGAAACCTCAGGACAAGAACTATCAGCTGATCCAAGAATTGGCGCAGGAGCGTAACAAGACCGCTGCGCTCAGAAAACAACTGGAGGCGTTGCGCTGGCGCGAACACGAATCCAAAAAAATAATGCGGGACATGGCAGTTCAAACAGAGGCGCCAAGAACGTCGGACACTGCGACGTCCATCTCAGACTGGTCTGAGTTTCCGAGCGTCAGCGTGCCCTCGCTGGACAACAGCACGCAGACGTCCAATAATTTATCCGGTAAACTTTCGAACACGTTCCTCACTTCCTCGAGAATTCTCGAGACCTTCACCGCGATCTCCACGCAGCTTAAAAACGTCGACAGTACTGATACCTTCACGCCGAATCCAAAGAAGAGAAAACTGGATGGCGAAGAAGGAAAGGCGGACGAGGATATGAAGTGTATGGTATTCAAAGAAAACGAAAACAGTGCGGAAAGAAGTTTTCTCATCGCGGTGCAGGATCCCTCGAACGATGTGGAAAAAAGTGATATGCAGATAAACAGGAAATGCGGACCGTATCTTATTGGAAATTTAGAGATTATGATGTCGGAACACAATGGAACGATAAATGTCTGGGGCAAAGAGGTAATTGTTGTTATATATTATAACTTGAAATATGAAAGTTATTTTAAAATTCAAACGAAATTGATCAATTTTATGAATTTCAGGTTAACGAAACGAATGAAAGTTCGGCCAACACAACAGCAGCGTCGAATGTGACTCTTGAAAACACTGAGAGGCGCACGTTGAAAGCCCGACGAACCTTGAACCCAAGACTGGTCTGCTCGACTGAAAAGAAAAAGTCGACGCATGAGCACAATCGGCCTGCATATCGAAACTCATATGCGTGTCATAGTCGACAACTGGAGTGCGCGTCCCCGCCGAGATACTATTCCCATTACAATCGGTGCAACTGTCACTCATGTCGGAGCAGTTGTCACTCGCACGTGCCCGAAAGGCGCCACTGTCGCTGCGAGCACCCAAGGATGCCAGAGGACGAGCCCGAGTACGATTATTACGATGGACAAGAACCGGAGATGAATCGTGAGAGAGATTATTGTTGTCCCAACGAGGAGCGAGCGACTGGCGGTGCTTCCAATGCGTGGAACAGGATGGCAGACACGACTCTGTGCAATGGCAAAATCGACAGTGGAGTGCACAGTGACACACTGAGCAACCATGATGAAGAACAAGATTATTTGCAAAATTTGGGATTCCATGAGATGAATAAGGTTTGAATTTGTTGGAATTGGTTTTTGATTAATTCAGTTTGTTATTTGTTCGATAATTGTTGTTGAATTTTAGATGAAAAAGCGAAGACCAGCAGCCAAAAGTTTTATTAACTTGCTGAAGAGCTGCGGCAGTGATATTCGTCAGACATGGTCAAATCGCAGAAACATTCCAGGTCATATGCCAACTTCTACATCCACGTCTGATTTTGTTCACGATGCAAAGTAAGATGTGCACTATAGTTAATTTCTTCAAAGGTCAAGACTGAATTTTGATTCAGGGATACTAAATGGATTCATCTTTTTCAGTAGGTCTGTTTACATGCCCAATGATCAAGATCACCGTTTCAAGTTTGATAAAAATCGTACCCGACCAAGTGAAGAAACGAAGACGGCCAAAAATCTCTATCCAGAACCTCAAGGCAACTGAACAATTGTCACTTCCTTTTTACCCACATTTTTTTACATAAAAAAAAACTACTCACGTTGTTTATTCCTGAGAAAAAAATTATGCAATTTTCTTTTCTTTTTTTCATGTTTTCCAATTCTATGATGATTTTCTATAAAATGTAAGTTAAAAAATTGTGTTTATTAGGAATAAAGATTTCTTTTTTTATAATATATTTCGAATGTACACAGAATTAGCGATTGCAGCGACAAGAATCGTAGCCTGGGTTATTGGACGGCAGTTCAGTTGGTGCTGCAGGTTCTGCGCACTTCTCGTCGTCTGTGTCTTTTAGATAGTTAATATGTCCTTGTAATAATTTGATCCGGTTCTGCGCCTGTGTAAAAGACTCGTTCAGAAAGTTTATCTGATGCTGCATTTTTTGTCGAATCTGAAAATGAAAAAACGATTTTTTTAACACAGTGATTAATTTTGTAACTTCATTTATGAGCAGATGGTTCGACGCACCTCATCCCTGTCTTTGTGTACCGATCGCGTGATGGCTTTGCATTGGGCCAGTTGCTGCTCTAAATCCGATATCTGATTCTGTAAAGTCTGCCTTATGATTTCCGACCTTTCTTTCGAACGCGCCACTTGTCTCGCAGAATCTTCCCTTATCTTAAGTGTTAATTAATTATAAGTTTTTTATTCGTACATTAAACGATTGTAATAACGAATGACCAATCATTGATTTTTTTGCCTGCTCTATTGTAGCCGTCAGCTGAGCTATCTCATGTAACTTTTCCTCCATTTTTTTCTTCTGCTGCTTCAAAATTTCTTCGACCTCGCAAGCGGTGTTTTTGAATCTCTCCTTTTCAATTTGCATCTCGTCCAGCTGATTCTTCATTTCGTTCAGTTGTTGCTTTTGATTCTTAATTAACAAAGGTTTAAGATTAAAACAAAATGTCTTCGTTTGTGTTTTTTTTAATCAGAGAAAAAAAAAGTTTCTTTAGTTTCCGTTACTTGTAGTTCTAAATTTTCATTTTGCAAAACTTCTATTTGAACGTTGGTTTCATCAAGCTTGTCTTGCAGACAAACGATCTCGCGATTCAGTTCAGAACATTTGTGCTCAGCTAACTGCTGAATCCTTTGACTTTCTTGTAACTTTAATTGTGTCTCCTTGAGAATTTCTGGGAGAGGCGCTAATTCCAACAGCTTTTCTTGAAACTGACTCTAAAAGAATTCAATAAAGTTCAACTTGATATTTCAACTACAATTTGCAAGTTTTTGATATTATGCAATTGTAAGTTCAATTAAAAAATATTTATCAACTCTATTCACCTTTATCCGGTTTATTTCTAGAGTTACATTTTCATTGATAGTTGCATTATCAGCTTCTATCAATTCCAACTGACGTTTTTGTTCTTCTACTAACTCTTGTGCCTTGAAAATTATCGAGAAACAAATGTTTAAGAAATTTTTTCGAACTTAATGTTTTTGATAGATGAAATTGAATTAATAAAATTTAATTAATTTGCTGTAGAATTTCAAAAATTATTGTTTAAATCTGATATTTATTTAATTTGATATTTACTTGAATAAATTTATTTCTATAATCGTCAGTTTGTCGAACTTGATCCAAAAGGTTGTTTTTCAGTTCTTCAATTTCCCCTTGAGCTTCGCGAAATCTATGCTTGGCCACGATAAGCGCTTGTTCTTGTTCGACAATCAGTTCCTTACTTCCTGTTTGATGAAGAATCTTATTACTTTCCAATACTCTACCAATAAAAAATAAGAAAAAAATGCTTGAATAAGAAATTACCCATATCCATCTTCATTTCACCGATCTGTCTCTCCAGATTCGCCAGACAACCCTCCTGCCTCTGTTTGCAGATTTCAGATTCTCTCAGGTCGCATTTTAATTTCTCAACATCAGTACGCAGACATGAAACTTCACAGATCTTATTCTTGTAATCTTCTTGTAACCGGAAATACTTTTCTCTAAGATCTCGCAGTTGTTGCGCGCAATTCTCTGCTCCTGCCTAAAAATGTTTTTCAAAAGACAAATTTATGTAACTATATAACTATGTAACTTATATAAATTTTTGTAACTTTATTATTTTTATTTTGTATTCTCACAAATTTAAATTGTTTCGAGTTGTTCATTTTTTATACCTTTGAACTAAAATTCGACTCTTTATGAGGCTCGAAAGATTTGCAGGGGATATTCATTGACGACTGGTGTTTCGTCAAAGCTGGGCAAGGATCGCAAGGATTCATGCATTGTAAAAGTTTCCGTTGTTGCATCAGCTGCATCTTTTCGTGCTGCATGTTACATAATTCCAGCTGCAGTTTTCGAATCTCTTGCTCTTTGAATTTTGAATTTTGTTCCTAAATCAATAAAAAATTTTATTTATATTTTTTAAATTAGATTTCCTTTCTAAACGAGAATAAATGTTGAATTGAATATTTTTAATTAAACTGGGGTTTTAAACCAATTAATTTTGTAACCAAAAATTAATTTACTTTCATTGGTATTAATTCAATTTAATTAATCAAATTTTTGTTCATTTTATTTTAATTTGATCTAATTAGTATCGAAATTTGATATACATTATCGTACATTATCTTTGGTGTTATCTAGGCAAAGTGTTCTGTCAGTCTTTTTTGGAGAACATTCGCAGTTATTCTGTCCATTCATTATTAATTCTTACAAGGACTTCCAGTGTGAGGTTTTTTACACTTGCCTGAAAATAAAATTGTTCAAACCTTAATCTAACAACCTAACAATTATACGAATTTTCATAGAAAAATGAAATTAAAAAGAACAAGTTTCGTACATTTCATGCAACAGGTTTTCTTGGGCACAGACGAGTTGGTTGGCTTTTGGCGCTGACTTGTTGATGCCGATGAGAATTGATTAGATTGTGTAGTTGAACATAACATCTCTTTCATTTCATTCTGCAGATGAGTGATTTTTCTCTCCAGATCGCAAACTATATTTTGGTTATGTTCCAAAGCGTCGGCGACCGTATTTCTGTCCGAAAAAAAACCACAAAGTAAAACCAAAAAAAAGTTCTGCTTATTTATTATTATAAATAATTTTCACTTTGATTATAAAAAATGGTATAACAAAAATTATAAGCCAAAATGTCAGTTTCAATTTGGAGGCAACCAAAACTCGTTTGGTTAATTTGTTTGCAAATTGTCATTGGCAGTTACCATGACGATGGAAATACATTTTGAGTTAAAAAAAAAAAGATTAACCCTTGAAAGTTATTTCATTTCAATTTTCATTATTCATTTAATTTGATTTGAATCCAATATTAGAAAAGAATTTCAGACAAAAATGTATTTTAGCTTCCGAGGGTTAATATTCAATTGAAACGAACTTTGCATTTTACTTACTTCTTTTTTTTAAAGCGAATATTGCACGCAACTAATTTTTTTTAAGTATAAGTTAGAATTATTTTCGGTATTCCATTATCTGCTTTTCCACAAACGATAACATTAGGTTTTCTATAAAACAAGGATAAAAAGAAAATAACGTTACTAAGTATATTTCATAAATATACATTCATAAAACAAAAAATGAATATATTCAACCAAATCTCGGAAGCTAAATTCTTTTTTGTCATCCAAGAAGTGCACATTTTTCTAAACATTAAAGTCTAAAAATAAGTTCAACATAATTTATATTCTAAAATGCGTACCTGTTGTCGCCACAAGGCGGTTTTTCATTACACCCACCAGTAGGCTGTAAAAAAACCAATTCCAATATTCAATATTAAATCTAACTGAAAACTACCGTTTCTATAAAGCTTAAACAAATTAACTAATCACTAAACAAATTTAACATTTAATTCAATTTTCAGTCCGTACTTGTAGCTCTGCTCGCATGTCTACCACTTGTCGCCCCAGATTCATCAACCTGTTATTTGTTGTCTCCAGCTGTTGCAAAGTAGTGTCATCCTGCGACATTGGCGGACCTGCAAAGAAGTCTGAATGTTCAAAAAAGTATCAAACGTTATTTTAAATCTCCTAAAATCATACTAAAAGTACAATTTTATAAAATAAAAATATTATCTCAGATTATTACATCTTGGTTTATCCGGGCACTGTTTCCCTGAACTCACCGGTCCAAGAGGCATGGACCGGTTTGTTCTCGACCCTTGACCCGGGCACTGTGACCTCTGAGGAGGAGGTGCCAACCAGCTTGACTCGTTTCCAGATTCCTGGTACCTGGGCAAGTTATATTCCTGTGTCTGAAAATTATCGCGAGACGTCTGAAGGTAAACCGACGAGTCAGCGTAACCTCCACCATATGGAGGCAAAGGTCGGGGTGGCCTTTGACTTATCTGTCCTCCAGGGCAGGGTCTCCTAGATTGATACCCTTGCGGGTCATAGGGTGATCCTGATTGCGGGAGTTGTGCTAAGTTTTGTTGTCCTAATCCCGAACATGGTTGTTGAGCTCCTTGAGCTGATCTCTGGATTGGGGAGCCATAATTTGGAGGACATGGAACATTTTGAGGACAGGGTACATTTGGAGGACCAGAACCATTAATTGTCCTGAAACTACTTTGATCTGGAGGAGCCTGAGCCATGGGACGTGCATATTGTGCAGCGAGGGACCGAGTTGTTATAGGAGTACTCGACCTCACTGGAGGAGGCAGTTCTAAAACTTTTTGGCAGTCCAACAACGAGGTTCCTAAAGCGCTCTGAAGCATTAACGAGGTGTCTTCGTCAGAAGGTGGCTCTCGTATTTGCCTAGTGAATTTTGGGACGTGCTTCTCCACGCACTCGCAATTTTTTCCTGGACATTTTTGAGATGCATCATTCGATGAAAGATTCGTTACTGAGACATGCAAAAGATCTTGAGAATCGGTAAGATCGTGTGTGTGCCCTGTGCCGGAGGTAGCATTTTTGGAGATGTCAGAAAAGTCAATGGTAGCTTGTCCCAGTTGGTCGTCATCTAAGATTATATTTTTTAGTTGGCCACCTTCGTGCTGGACGTTGATTTTTATTGACCTCGGAGTTGAAGTTGCGATTGGGGCAAGTTTTCGAAGTGGTGTATGAGCAGTTGTGGGTGACACTACTGATTTAGATGGTTTAACTTCTTGCACTGATTCATCGGTAACTTCATTCTTTTCTGAAACCTCAGAAGTGGGTTCTGGTTGATCTGCTTGATCATCAGCTCCAAAATCTTCTGGGATATCTTCTGGTTGGGTTTCTTCGTCGCTCATATTTCTAATGAAAACAGGAAATTTAAAATTTATTTCATAATAGATTTCAATTCGTTCAGTGACATCGAATTTACCTGTTTTATTTGCCGATTCAGACGGACGAATGTTTTAAAATTTTTATGATTCTTGTTACCTTTAAAATGTTTGCACTGGAAAATTTATGTTTTTGTTGGGCCGAAAAAAATAGTGAGCTGATGTTTTTTCTACTTCAAAATTTTGACATCGAAGATTGTGGTTATAAATCTACAAAACAAAAGAGAAACGAAATTTTTAAATGAATTCAAAAAAATGAAGCCTTTTCTCCCTCCTCATCTTTTATTCGCTTGAGACACTTTTATTTACAAGATAATTTATCCTATCGCAAGAGTGCTATAGTCTTTTTTTTATTAGGTCTAAACAATTTCGAACCTCCTCTCTTCCTAAGTAAAATTTCTTATGCTACGGTAAACTTATGATTCAAAGTTTTATCACATCATAATATATAAATATTCAAATAAATATATTGCAAATGCATCAGTGGCCGAAATCATTGTTCATGCGTAGACCCTTCCATTTTTTTATTCTTAGACCGATCCATCTAGACCAACATTGCCAATGATTTATATCTCGTCGATCTGCCAAGTCGTGACTGACGTTGGCCTCGCTGGAGGATTTTCTCTAAGTTGCATTAAGAATTTGTGTATACTATCGTAATATCCCGGCTGTCTCCACGTTTCATTGTGCGTGCCTCCCGGTATCCCGATCAAAAATTTGTGTGAGCTTTTGCAGTTGTTAAACAAATCCGTCATCATACGCGGTGGTACCAGTGTGTCGGCCAATCCAGAGATGAACAAAGTCGGAACCGTGATGAATCGCACTTTGGACAGCGAAAGATACTGCAATAAAGACAATAAATTTGTAAATAAAACAGAGTACAAATCTGTTATTTAAATTGTATTCGTGAAAATTTGTGTACCTTATTTTTATAACAAAACAGAGGCAGATACGAGAGCAATTTTGATTTGATAAGGACGGCGGCCATCTCAGGTATATCAGTAAATGTGTTCTCCACAATAAGGCACCAAATCTTTTGTGCCACGTCGAGTTTTGTGGCCAGATCAATTGCAACGGCGCCACCTAAAAAATAAAAAGGTTCAATTGTTGAAATAAAACAGCAGAAAAAGATAAAAATATCATCAACGAAAATTACAATGCTAATTTAAGATTTATTTTAAGAATGATTTACTTTTTTAAGTATTTATAAAAGTCGTGCCATGTAATTGATGTGATATATACCTAAAGATCTACCAAAAACAATGATCTCGTCAGCGTTAACATCAGAGCGGGTCATTAGATAATCGATGCCAGCTTGAGCGTCCATATACAGTCCTTCTTCAGACGGCGAACCTTGAGAGAATCCGTATCCTCTGTATTCTAACATTAAAATATTGCATTGAATTTTATAGTATAGTCCGACGACGTTGTGTAATCTGAAACAAAACAAAAAAACCAATTCTCATTCAATCGATTTGACAAAAATAGACGTCACATTTCAATATAAATTTGATTGAGTGTTAAAAAAAGCAAACCTATGTCCTATATTTCCTGCATTGCCATGCAGATACAACAACGTGGGTGCTTTCTTCCCTTTGCACTCTATCTGGGAAATAAAAAAGGCGTGCAACATCGTGCCATCGATGGACTTGATGTACACATTTTGGTACGGTAAACTAAATTTGGATGGTGCTGGCACGTACACTCTCGCGTGGGTCGGAGATTCTGGATTGTACAAGAATTTATCTTCCGTGCGATAAATTATACCTGAAAATCAATAAAATAAATTCAAATTAAAGTTTAAATTGTCTAATTTATTGATTGTTGTTTTAATTTTATAATGTTATGTTATGTTTTATAGTCTGTTGTTTGTTTGTTTGTATATATTGTTGACCTTTGAATTACCTGTCACAGTGAAGCACAGCAACATGAATGCGAGAAATCCTCCATAGAACCAATAAAGGAGGAAACATATGAAGAGGTAAATTCCAGAAAGGGCCCAACACTTCATAAGGGCATGGCCCAGCAGCTTCACAGGACGACTGCGAGCCAAAAGTTTGCGAAAAGACATTGTGTGCAGTCAGTGCGTCAGGTGCATGTTTACAATACAGTAACCTCTCGAGGTTCAACTTGCACTCGTTTGATGACCATCACGGGCTAATTGTGTTGATACATTTTTGAAAGATCAGCAAGCAGCTGCGATGTCGAGTGTTTATTTTCGACATTTCAGCTATCACCCGAGCGGAGGTGGAATAATCATTTTAACCCTTACGTATTATCCCTGAGAGGAGGCGATTACAGCGCCCTCTCCAGCGCCTTGGTCAGTCGAGAAATTGAATTTAATGTCTGCCAACATTCGAATATCATATTCCTAATATATGCATTTAAAGTAGTCATGTTTGAATTTTAAGTAAAAAAATAAGCACAAACGTTACAAACCTGGTGTCTTGATTATTAAATGATTATATTTGAAATAAATTAAACTTAATGATAATTTTTCACTTACACTCTTGAAATAACCTTTATATGACCTGAATACCATTTTTTTGTGTAATATCAATTTTTAATGTTCCAGATTTTTGGTTTTCAATTTAATAATTAATTTATATTAAATATTGTTGATATTCGTATTCTAATTTCATACTTACTC
>JAQQRF010000062.1:0-278247 GCA_030523145.1 Trissolcus brochymenae
TGTCCATCCGATATTCGATCCAAGTGACAAAAGCTCAACCGGTGCTGTAGTTAGGGAATGTCTTTTTGCTATTGTCAAAGTTTTCATCAATCTCACCCATCGATTTAACCGACAATGTAAGGCCGACAACTTTTAATTCCAATATTGCTCAGTTGAGAAATGAGTATTGATCCAAAATATACATTGTTTTCAGCTTTCGGAAGTAAAACAGTGGGTTCCCAAGCAGGAATCATTGACTGTAGTCTATATATTTTACTACGTGTGCCTGAATCTCTACCCGAAGAAAAACGTTTTGACATGATGATGTTGGCCTTGATTCTGCTCATTAATTTGGTAGAGCAGTGCGACGACAACAAACAACTATTTATTGAATCCAAAGCACCTTCTAACAAAGTTTCAGAAGGTATTGATTTGTACCTTTCTTTATGTAAATAATTTATTTCATTTAATATGTATTCACCGTTTGAATAATCTTTATTTTACAGTTGAAGAAAGTGCAGTCGAAGCTTTAATAGAACTCTTTTATAAACAAGAAGAACTGGCAAGAGCTGAGGAGCAAAAAACAGATGCCATTTTAGACGGAAAAAAGGATTCTGAACAGACAGAAACCGTTTCAACAACCACGAAATCTCAAGAAGAATTTATCGAAGAAACAGTTGCTAAACGTGAGTTCAGTATATTTAGTTTGATTATCATGGTTATGATATTTGATATTAACCAACGCGTGCGATTGTGCATTTCAGTGTTGCAGAAGGCCGGAAGGCATATGGAGCATACTTTAATAGCAGCCTACGTGGTACTTTTACTGGGATACTTAGTTATGGATAATAAGGTAAATATTGTTCAACAAATATTTCAACGCCACATGAATTCCAAAACTCAAACAAAATCTTTTTGCAGGATCATGAATCTCTAGTACGAAGTAAACTTCCGGATAACAAATTTGCTACCATGGTGACTACTCTTCAAAAATTCTTCAACTTCATGAACTTGACGGCATCGGTTAGTAATTGAAATTACTTTGAGATAAAATAAAAATGATTGCAGCGAAGTGTAAACTTGAATGAAACATGCTTTTTTGCGTTATTTTTAGAACGAAGTCAGTAGCTGTGGCATTGCTGCAACGGAAAAAGTAATCAAGTTCCTAAAATTATCGGATGCAAGAGTCGAAGAGGAACGAAACGCATTACCGCTGCCAGCTATGGAAGATCCGAGTATCATGTACCCATCTTGATTAATATACAATGTTTGAACACAGTATAAATTGTACTTGCACGTAAACAAAGAGCCAAAGCAACGACATGTGTCTCAGAGAAGAAAAACATTTCTATCGACACTCCCCCATCACGGACGTGTTTCTTATCATATATTTTTATATATATAAATATATAATTATATTCAAATTAAATATCCATACGCAACAACACACTCGTTCTGTGTATGTTTATGTGTATATGTGTGTGTATACACGTGCGCGTGTATACACATATATATCATACCATCATGTATTTTCGTTATTACGTAATTTATTGCTATCGTGTCGCGTTTTGTAGTTTTAATTTTACGGCGGGTGAATTTTGTTGTTTCCAACCAGTATAACAATTCAATCTTTGGAACTTTGTAAGATGACACAAAACTTTTAATTGTATAGACAATGATGATCAAGTGTTATAATAAAAACTATTATTAGCGTTGACGTATTAAAATGATATAAATATTATGAACTTATAAATATTATACATAAAATGTAAAAGCACATGCGCGTCAATCAACGTGGATTGTCCGAGTTCTTGCCAAGATGACAGGACAAAAATTATTTTATACAGCTATCAAGCAATGAAGTATTGACAAAAAGAAGGTGGGGTCGCGGCTTAACAAGATTGTAATAGCCGGTGATATGAGTTGATTGACGCTGCGTCGATTTGAATGATTTCTAATGCGCTGTCACGTGTATGATGGTTTCAACATTAAACTTGTAATGTTTCTTGTAAATGTACACTTATATATTATAATTGTAATTTCGCATTTGATCATGCAAGATTCTTTCTTTCTCTCTCGATTTGACCAAAATTTTTTGAGCAAAAAATCTACGAGGCCAAGTTTGCGTCCAATAGCTTATTTCAATTTTTTTGGTTTGTACAAAATGATATAGATAGATTGATAAGAATTATAAATCATAGATGATAAATCAATACATTCAGTAAGAAAAAAATTTTATCTACTGTAAGGCACCCGATGAAGGATTTGTTATATTTATAAGAAGTGTAAAAGGATGTCAATAAATGCTGTTGATTGAGTTCAGTCGGTGTAAAGTTGTGCACTACTTCCGCGTCAATTTATGATTGGTCAAAATTAAATTTTTCAACTTTGAAATTTTTTTATAGAAAACATTGCTGGATGAATAATAACATTTATTATTTATATAAAGGTTCTGTTTATTGGCAATAATAATAATGATAGTAATAATAATAATAATAATAATAATATAATATAGTTAATTTTTAATATCGCGTATTTTAAATCAGTACATTTTAGTCCTGTCAACATCACCGTAAACGAACGTTTAATAGATTGGTTTCTTTTCTGTCGCCAAAATTAAAAACTTTTCAAATTCTTTATTCAGAATGTGATTGAACAAATTAGTAATAATTTGTTCAGTTGTCCACGAACTATCGTAATCGAAATTTTTTACCATATAACCAACTTTCATGACACTCTGATGATAAACTGAATATAGGGTTACTTCTGGCGGATTCAGAGGGAACAATTCTGGCATCACGAATTTAACGATGAAGAATGTTGAACCATGCTTCAACAAAAGTGTTATAAATTTGAATTCCTCGCTGTCGTATTCTAATACACTCGCAGACTGATAAACTCGAAGAAGTGATACGAATTCGATCTTTCGTTTGAACGAGCAAGATATCACATTTATCTGCAAAAAAGCATTCAAATAATTTAATTCCATTCACTCTGTTTTTTTCTTAAATTCAACATTAAAAATAACAAAAAAACCAAGTTGTATCTACTATTGACATTTGCATTTACTAATTCATATAATAAAATATAAAAGTTATTATAAACTTTACGTGCATGATGAATTTTTAAACAAAATTGTCGATAATAGGATGTAGTTATGTACAATAGATACTAAGAATACTAGAACTACCTTTTAATATCACAAATTAAATTTAAAAGATGTTCAATTTTCATTTTTACAAATTACCTTATCTTCGAGTATCTTTCTAACTTCAGCAGCATAATCTACCCACAACATATTTCCATCAATCGGTGGGATTTCAACTGGGCCAGCTTTTAGCAGAGTTTCTTTGAGGTCCTCGGTGAGATCCAATCTAGGAGTTGCCAGCATACAGTCAGGTACTTGGAATGTGATGACTAGAATTGCGAGGTCCTTGAACGTTTGCAAGTTTCGAAAAGGCAAGTTCGAGTAATTCAAATTCAAAAATATGTGAAACGATGCCTCGAATCTGTTTTTGTCCGAATTTATAACCACTTCAACGTCATCTGACCTTGAAAAATCTGGCACCAACATATCGTACTCGAGCTTCAGACGGTCCGTCAATTCCTCGCACACTTTTAGCTGTAAGCAGGCAGTAGTTACAGTAGCTAATAATTTTCAAAATTGGAGATGAAATTTCAGAATGGAATTTCATCGACGTATTTTTGACTTTGCAAATGCTATAGTGAGAAGGCTTCATACTTGACATTGCTTGTAATAACTCAATAATTCTTTGATCACGTTCAGCAATGCACTCGGATCCTTCGGATTCCACTGGGCTAAACTTGGCAAATTTTTGGCGACGTCTCGTGCGGAAGGGTCAGTAAAAAATGCATCGTCATCGAAGTTGAAGTCAGGCCCCAATTGTAGATGATTCAGATCAAAAAAAACTTCCCATTTCAACTTTTTGTTTGCATACGGAATCAAAAGTGAAAACTGATCTTTACTGAAAGTGCAAGCTTTGTGTAATTGTACTTCTTCTTTGAAAATACCTGAAATAAAAATATACAAATTTACAATTTTACAAATTTGGATTGTAATAATAAACATTTTGTGGAATTACAAATTACTGATATGTTGAATAAATAATTACCAAATTTGTTGTACGATAGTACTTGCTGAACGTAAGGCTTGATGGATTTATCAAGATATACAAAAGAATCAAACATTTTGTTTATCTTTCAACTGCGCCAATATTTTTGAGGTTATGTGAACACAATTTTTAACAATATTTCCAAGTACTGTGCAAGTAATCAAAGACTGAACTTTGATAATTGACATAAGTGGAAACCTCAGGATCCGAGAAGTTTTCGACGATGGTGTCAAACAGTTTCAAGGTTAGATTTGTTTTCATCTGTTTTCTTGCGGAATTCGGAATCTTTTTCAAACTGATTTTGTTGTCGTCGCTTTTATATTGTGATGACGATGTCAAGAAAAACGAAAAATGGCTTTCTGGACGTAGTCGCGATGCTTTCTTCACCGGAACACGTTACGTTCACTGAGATTAATGACATTTCGAACAACTTCAGGTTGTTTTCGATTGCAAGTACGTCGCCAACTTCAAAGTCTGACAAATACAAAAAAGAATATATAGATATTTCAATATATCTGTTTACGAAAAAAAATGTACAATTTTATTTGGATGAAAATTGAAATGAATAATAAATAATTAAATATAATGAGATAATAATCAAACAAAATTGATTAAGTCTGGTATAATAGAATAATTACATCCTGCAAAAAATACAAATAATTTAGATTTTAGTTGAAAAACTGACCAATTTAAAAATTAAGGGACAGTTGGGGTAAATGTGTATCGAGTATTGATTGAACAATAGGAAACTTCGACTTTAATTTTACCCAAATAAAAGAATTATCCATATATTTAAAACCAGCGAGTACTTGAGTGACACATTTACCCTAAGGTGACACAATTACCCTAACTGCCCTTATAACTAGACTTATGAAAATACCAAATTTTAATTTTTTTAACAACATTTATCGATCATCATTTTTCAACGCCCCAATTATAAAACCTTCAATGCTCATCAAATAAAAAAAATGTTAAAATCATTAGATCTGTAGCCATCCATATAAATTGTTTTAATTTCAATAATGTTACTAAATATTGTTCTAATAAACAAATAAAATTCCTATTAAAAAAATCTGCAATTTTTACTTGTTAATAAGAATTTTAATGAATCAAATAACGAATTTGGTCTTTTTTTTAAATCAGCAATATTAAAGCAAGATAAAAAAAACAATATATTTCAATTTGTTAACAATAAATAAAAAGAGGAACATGTTAGAAACATGTAATTGAGCGATTGAATAATTATTACTCTTAATTATGCAAGCAGGTGATTGTACAAAAATAATGGGCGTGCGTTGAAGAAAAAATAAGGTGCGGCTGCAAGAGATGATGTGAGAAAAGCGCGCGCCAGGTCCGGGGGTGGCTGCAACGTTGCAGATGGAGTTGGTATCGAGGAGGGTTGCTGTTCCAAGTGATAACGCAGTGTACTCTCGCCCCGGTTAGCGAGAGCATCGGGGCTCGTGCGTTTTTTCTCATTTGAAATATATTTCTTTTTTCCCCGCTCATTTACATTTGCAATCGCCCATGCACAAATGATAAAATAATCACCAAAACAAAAAGCCGAGCTGTATATACCACCAAAAGCGCTAAAATTCAATGAACAAACTTTGTTTCTCTAGCCCCAAGCGTTTTGTATTATCCTATGTTTATATTTCATTTCAACTAGTTCGTATTATGCAGTGCATTTTACATCTCAAAATTTGAATTTCAGTCGCCTTTTCTTAAAGGTACGTCGCATTATACTTCTACCTAAATGTACACCAAGCCTGCTTTCTATTATAATTTATTATTTTTCAAATACATTTATTTTTCACATAGTACAGGATTTATCAAATATGATATAACTTTTTTTTTGATCTTCTAATTTTTAACTTGTCCTCTTATAAAAGTTGAGAAAATTGGTTTGAAAGAGATGATGGCCCAAGTCTGTGTGTATGTATGAACGTGTATGTGTGTGTGTGTGTGTGCTGTGGCAAAACTTTTCTTTTTCAATTTATCCATTCGTGCGATGTGTATCCAAAAAATTGTCAGACTCTTTTTTTCGTACTCACTGTTTACTCTGACATCTAATGAAATCTCACCGAAGTGCAATGATATTATTCGTACTGCACGTTTCGTTTCTCGTACAAACGGCACACAAAAAGTTGAATAAGACGAAAAGGAAATGAAAAGAGGAACTGATAAAATTATTGGATTTTGAATGGCATGCACAACTTTTCTATGCGAGTCTTTGCGTCTTAGAAGAAATGCGCATCTGTCTTTTCAATTTCTGAGTGAAGCAGTCGTTAAAGTACTTGACTCTTTTTCATATTTTTGTCCCAGACAAAATAGTCTTTTTTCATTCTTTAAGGTATGTAAGATTTAGTTTAAAATATAGGCTGCGCACTTGAAATCCACGCTCTAGCTCAAGTAAAATAACAAAAAAAGAGAAAGAAAACAGAGAGAAGAAAAACTGCCTTGACACGCAGCACAAAAAAGCACACGAAACTCTTGTGCGTTTAAAAAACAAAAGTCCCTCTGAGACGAGAGGAATGAAAAGATGAAAAAGTGCATTGTCGTTATCACAGGACCAAGTCTGATATATTTGTGTGTGTGATAAAGCGAACAAAGTTGTGAGTTAAAAAAAAATTGTTTGTAAGAAATGATTGTAAAACACGATTATCGATAAAAAGTTTGGTCTCGGCAAAGTTGTAACAAGTTATCGTTTGTATACCTATATGAGATGAAAAGTTGTATATGATATGATGGATTGTAGGCTTGGGGAGATGATGATAGGAGCCAACTTGCGTTTCGGCATCGGAGCGTCGGGTAATGTTTCTTCAAATGCGACCAAAGTTTTTCAATGCCATCCAGGCGGAATCACAGAGGCCACTGTCATTTTTGGCCTCGGCTCTTTGGGCATGGGCACTAATATCATCCTCATGGTTTTGATACTAGCAAAAAGGCAATTGCGAAGGTACCAATAATTCATTGTAAAATTGAATGTTCAACTTTCAACTCGAACTTTAATTTGAATCTTTACATTTTAAAGTTCAAGCAGATTTCAACAAATTAAATATAAACCTTAAATTTGAACTGTGATTGCAAACTTTGATTTCAAACTTTGATTTTAAACTTTGAAATTCCATTTCAATAAACTTGTTTAACTGTAATGTACAGTTGTTAAACATTGGTTGGAATAAAATGTTAATCTTTATTAGATGGTCGCAAGGATTGTTGTTCCATCAGGCCTGTGTGGATTGCGCGCGAGCTGCGATACTTTTGCCTCTTGGCAGCAGTATACTGAATTGCCAACCAGTAAATAAATGTTCGTTAGTTGAGACGGCGTTTTTGCTCTTGGTGACAGTTTCGACGGTAAATATGTTGACTACGGTGTTGAACGATAGCCCGGTGTTTCCGGACAATGACGACGAGGCTGACATAACTGGGCCATTATTAATGGACTCACCCCAGGTATTAAAAAATATATTTGTATAACTTTTATCATTGTTCACGTTTCGTTCACAAAAAAGTTCACAATTTATGATGCACATTTTTTGGCAGTGCGTGCTATTCGGAACTTTTATGATCTGGTTTGCAAGCATAACCATCAATTTAGGACCGACTTTTTTGAGCGGTGCACTTGCAGCCAACACAGAGACCAGCCACAACGCGCCGAGCTGTCCCCTAATCCACGGGCCCTTCAGGCACTACATCTTGAATGTTTTATGGATTGTTATTAATATCATTTGCGTTGCTTTAACTTTTTTCCACTTGCGGAAGCTCTACAAGGATCTGACAAAGGCCAACGTTGAAGCAGTGCGTATACACATTCATTCACATCGGTATTTTTCATTTTTAAGTTGGTTCTGAAAATCAACATTATTTATGCACAAATTTGCATTAAATCATTCCGTAAGTTCCATCAGATGATTATGTGAGTGATTATAAATTAAATCATCAATCAGTTTTGAAAGAACGAGCCATACAAATTTTAAAGTTTTGATAATACCATTTTGACTAGTTCGATAGAACCATCTTAAAAGGTGGATTATATCTAGAAATTGGTAAAAAATCGTACTCACTTTGATAGATGGATTATTAAAAGTATACATTTTTAAACGTTACTTATAATATGTATTTGTTAGATATATTTTTTTTTTATAATCCACCTACGAATTTAGATTGAATTTTACCGTTTTAGGTTTTTATTGCCTCTTGATCAATTTTTTTATCATGGTATTGTTATCATTGTCAAAGGTCAGGGTCACTGGACTTTTGACCACTCTTGTAAGTGTCACAGGAAGTCACATGAGCTCGAATCCTGACGATCCAAATTCATCAGGATCAAGGAGAAATAGCAAGGTATATAGAACCATTTACTTTCTTTGTTTTTTTTTATTCCTTTTCTTTTGTAGTTGTAAGTATTTTAGCTCGCTTTTAAATGTCGAGAGGAAAGAAAATAACAACATTTTCGTGGGAAATACATTTCAGCGAACCGGTGCACTAGAGGAGCACAGAAAGATGCGCAATTATCTGCAGAGAATGGAGCGCGAAGGCGTACAACGGGTGAAAATGTTTCTCGTAATAACAGCCGCCTACGTCATTTTCTGGGGACCTCTATTCTTTGTTATCTTGGTTCATCATCCTGTCATCGGTAACACCACTGGATACGAGGTACCATTTATTATTATTATTACTTTCTCTTTGTTTCGATATTGTTTTTATCCTTTTAGTTCTTGATCAAAAGTTTTTGCTCTTCGAGAACAAGAGCGTCAACAATACAACACAATTCTGGTAAACTCGAGGGTAAACTTTCGCAACGTTCGATTCTAATGTAATTGAACAATTATTTTTTCTCTCCCTCTCTAAATTTTTTTTTCAACTGCTTTTATTCCAAACAAACGCGAGATATAATTTATCGAGTAAGATTTTATTATGAAGATGATTGATGTTTCAAATATGAGGGGATAGATGAAGAGTCGTCATTATGCTTTATAGCAAAAGCTTTTTTTCTTTTCGGCAATAAAAAAATTAAGAGATCAAATTAAAACAAGTGTGTCACGTTTTATGAGTTGCATATAAGATTTTTAACGGGATAGGACTTGTGCTTATCCGTATTCTCGCCGTGAAACAAACAAGACTTGCGAGCAAACACAAACATGCCACAAATTGCGAAACTGGCGATGCCGCCGGAGTTACGAGCGAGATATAGATCGGGCGGGCAGTTCTATACGCGAATACGAACTATCATATCCCTCCGATATCCGTACATTCCATTTTAGAAAACTTTTATTATTGGGCAAAAAACAAATCGGATTCTGCATCGCTCATTTTCATTTATTCATCTTTCGACTGTTATTCATTTGACTGGAGAATATTCGCTGTCAAAATGTGTATAAACGAGTTTTTAGAAGTTGAAGAAAAGAAGTAAGCGAAAATTTAACTTAATCGGCTTGAGGAACAATTTCTGAAAAGATAATATCGCATCATTCTTCTATGGCAACACTTTATATCCAGATATTATCTGGAGGATGATTGTCTTGAATATTCTTGGCTTAGGAATCACTTTTAATAAGATTAAGTAGAAAAATCTTTTCTATATATAATGCTTGAAAATCGAATTTAGCTGGAAAAATAATGATTGAATGTGTAAAGAGGAGAAGGCTCTTTATCACTTGAATTAAGACTTGCATCTTATTTTGAGATGGGGCTTTTTTAATTAGAGGCGGTAACTTTTGTCTAACAAAGGACGTTGAAAAGTGGATCAAGCTTCTTCGCTATTTAAAAGAATGTGAATTCACTTACTACTCAACGACACACTAATGGACCTTTCGATGCTGTCTCTTCCTCTTTAAAAAAAAACTTTATTCCTAAAGGGATTCTGGAAGTCGTTATTGAATCATTTACTAGAGCCTTTTTTCTATATCACCAACATATCTTATGAATCATTCCCTTTTTTTTTCAATCAATTTTTCAAAATTACCCTTGTTAGGTACATCTCAAAAACGTATATAGTTCACATGCGAAGCACGCGACGCTGTCAATTAAAATTCAAGTCGCCGGAACAATTTAGCACTGAAAAGATTCTTCTCTTCCTAACAGCATATTTGTCCGAGCTTATTTTCATGCAGTTCATGATTCTTTTTCCTTTACCTTGCTCTTCTATCTCTTTTACATGATTTAGTATTTCTTTTACTTCTGAAATGAAAATTGACTGCAACAAGAAATATATAAAACATTACGTGCAGATGGGGTTGATTTTATGAGCTGGAGTAAATGTGAAAGCATCAAAATTACCTTCATTAATTTATTTTTAATTAGATTTAATTTATTTGTTCAAACTAACGGTTATTCAAATGACATATTTACTCCCAATGCCTCTATGTATGCATTTTTATTAACAAAAATATCAAATTATGAAAAAAGGTTAATAAATTTGTTTGATGAAAATATAATTGATAAAACGTAGGTCACGCTGCACATCGCTTATGTGCACGCGTTCGTGAACCCTGCGCTGTTTTTGACATTGCACCGTGGGCTACGACAAGGGATGACGGACATGTGTTCGGGCTGTTGCGATAGCTTGGCACGTTTCATCCTAGGCTCGACGTTGAACAGTCATCGAGCACAGCAGCCTGTTCAGCCTCCGAGATACGAGTCCTCAATGAGTCTGCCGTCGCCAGCAGAGCTGCCGCAACCGCCGCCTCCGCCCTTACCACCCTCCACATCATCTTGCAATTTGAGCGACGTCGAGCTATTAAAACCGCCTTTACCGCCCATCGCAAAGCATCTACTCATTGTACGTATAATCAACTTTGCCATCCATTTTGTACAGCGCTCAACATAATGCGATTCGTTCTTTTTTCTTTACAGGATGAATCATCGCACAGCGGAGGATGGAACATTGGCAGGCCAAAAAGTTCCATGCTAGAATTCACGCGACGACCGAGCGGACAACTAGCGTCCTTATCAATGCTCAACGATGTGCAACTTGGTACTCACAATCCTCCCGGCGAGTAAGGTCACTGATTTTTTTTATTTTGTCGTGTTTTTTTTTCGTTTTAATTTATTCTTTGCAAGTTTAATAATTGCAAGTATTCATTATTGAAAACTGGAATTACGTTTCAAAACTCCGTGTGTTCTGATGACGATGATGATGTCCAAGGTTTTTTGAATTCATAAATGATCTGTATATCTTTATAAGATGTATATAATAAGAGAGAAATCACGTACTTATAAGCGCACTTACGAATATTACAAGTATATACATGTGCCAAATTTACTTTCTAGACTGCGAATTTATCAGGTGATAAGAAATCTTGAATAGGCAAAGAAGAAAATCTTGAACGAAAAATGACACTCGATGGAAAAGATGTTTCCTCCTGATGGTGATTGCACCTTTGTATATCATTCGAACAACGATCTATAACCGAGTTTTAGAAAGTATTTTTACAATTAATAATCATGATAGATTTTGTAAAGTGGTTATTGGTATTGATATTTTATTTTTGTTTTCACAATTTTTTTTCTATCGAGCTATTTATTCAGACTTGTTTGAACATATCGAATATTTTTCACGTTCAAGAAGAGATAACGAAAATCTTTTGATGCCTGTACATTGTAGATTGTTTTATTATTCCCTCAGATATATCAAACGATGATCAAAACTTGGCCACGTTAATTTTTTATATCAATTAGTACTTGTTCAAAATCAAGTAAGATATATGATTGACGGTTCGTTCGATAAAAATGATAGTTTTAAAAAGATATAAGGGTGTAATTGTAATTCTTGTTGTTAATCAGACAGCACATCTTACAATTTTGATTTAAAGAAAAAGAAAACAAAGCTGAGGATCTATAATTGAAAATCTTCCGAATATTTGAAATTGCATCAGAGCTTGAATTATTAAAAGATCAATTAGCGAATTTCGTGTATCTAAAATTGATATATATTTTATCCGTTCTATATTTGTGCTACGAATATTTATATAGTAACCATTTTTTGATTGTATATTGATATAATGAATCACGTTTTAATGTTGCTAAAGTGAATTGAGCTACCATCCCTGTTTGTTGGCCTTCGCAACAGGTCAATAACTCTTCTTTTTACCGACATTCAAATTTACTGTGGTATAGATGACGGATAATATTGTATACTTGTTAATAATTCTCTGGATGATTTATAAATACGTTTTAATATTATAGTAAATATACATAGATGTATAACTTTGTTGCGATAAAAAACAAACTGAATGAATGGATATTATAAGAGGAGATGTTCAATTTTAAATGAACGGTTGTAAACGTTTCATTTCATGTGAGAATTAGTTCAATAATTTGTTTGTTCAACGTCACTAAATTATCCCACGTCGGTGTTTGAAATATTCGAATTGTATAAGAAGTGAACAAACGATTATTGGAACAAACTCACGTGAAATAATATAAAGCACAACAAATTTAAAACTGTCCACATAAAGAGATTCTAAACTACACGTAGGCTAGCATTTAATAAACGATTAAAGAAACAGCTGTGCATTGACAAATTCGCACTCTTTGATGTGCACACTGCAGTTTTTGTATACTCTACTCTATACGATTTTTCCAAGTTTCTACAAGAATGAAGAACATCGCATCGGGGGGGAAAAAAGCAGATGAAAATAGCACACTGTATTTGAAAGTCCATTGTTTGACTGTTATATTCAGAACGATCAACTTTTGTATTTCGTGTTTTTTTTAGACAATCAATTTTATCAACTTCACGAGATTTAATATTAGTCGCAACATCGATTGCTTTCAATACTTTTCATTTGCACGTATTTTTTCATTTACATATAAGACAATTAAAAATTGTTATATTGAAAAAATATTTTTTTGTATAAAACATTGAACGATTGCTCATTCTAAAATAGTCCGCCCATTGGTGTAGAATAACGCAAATGTAACAATCTTGTCAATTAATCACCAATGATAAATTACTTGATCCATAAAGTGATGTGATAAGAGTCCATCTATTAATCTTTCTTTTGATTTCACTGAGATGAAATTTGAACGAATTTGAAGACGATATTTCATTCCAAAAGGTTTGCATTGTCACTTGAAAGGAAAAGAGAAAAAAAGGGAAAAAGTATTTTAAGATTCTTTGTTTAAAAATAGCGCAAGGAATTATTTATTCTTTCATACATCGTACTTTGATAAATAGAATATTTACATATATTCGTATGTACCTTTTTATGAAAGACGAATTGTTCAAAAGCATAGCTGATAAAATAATGTTAATTAATGATAAAATGAAAAATCTAAACGAATCGTGCCTATAAACACCAATTTAAAAAAAAAACGAACCATTAAAATAAAATATACGTGATTTAGCAAAGTATACTAAAACGAGGTCTTAGATACTTGTGCTTTCAGTTTTTGGTCTAATATTTTTTATGGACTAGTTACTCGTCGTACGAAATGGCAAAAATTATTATTATCTAGTTCATTTGTTTGCAAAATTTAGTCATTGTCTTCGATTCTTGTCATTTCGTGAGATGTAATTATTATTGATTATAATATGATACATACATAGATCTGTATATCAAAGTATGCAAAACAATAAAATGCATATTATATACAAATAGAAAGACGAAATTTTATTATATCCTTCCATTCTATTTTTCATGTTGGAGTCTGCTAAATTTAAGATTAACAAAAAACAAAACTGTCCATTTTTGTAAATATTTTTTTTAAACGGCGTTTATACATAAAAAATCAATTTTCGTTGACAGTAAATTGACTGGCAAAGTTCAACAGTCCTATGATAGGTATACATGTGTGTGAAAAGACTGAACATGTGGTTAATTTACCTTGCCAGTAAACCATAAGTAAATGTAGTAAACAAGGCAAGGTGAAAATGTATATCAAACCGCTGACAGCTCCGGTGTATCGAATAATCGTACCAACGCGAGGTAGAAACGTTGCAAATAGAACACAAATTATCACAATAAAAGCGTTTACAAAAACAACACTTCCTCTGATGGAGTTGAGCTTTTTGAAAAAAGTTGACAACAGTTGGGTTCGCAGCATGTATGCAATCAGCGGGTAAACTGTTAATAGCTGAAAGAGAAGCACCATTCGCGCTGCCACTGTCAAATCGTCTGACTTTTCGAAATTGTTCAGGAAATTCTGAAAAATGGTGAAATTTGTTAAACCAAAGTTAATTGAATTAAATAAAATTAATTTGAACGAATCAATTAAATTAAATCAATGTAATATATTGAGTTGTCATGGTGAGATTGCAGTATTAATTACATCTTCTATACAAGATTTGCCAAGTGGAAAACAGAGGTAAAAGGTGACGCCAACAATCGTGTATGTAACTGTCACCAAGATATATGCGATCGTTAGATCCCTTCCCTGAAAAAGTGAAAATAATTACTTAACTACATCTAACTTTTTTTACAGGTGTAAGAAGATGTTTCACACATTTTTGTGTTGATCCTTATTGCTTCTCATAATACTGATAATGATATTGTGTATAAAAAATGACAGCGACAGCATGCCAGTTAAAACTGGAAACGTGGAGCGTAATTTCAAATTGGTCTCAAAAGTTTCGTTACTCATGTTAATTCCCCATGATGCTGATTTTATGATGACAAATACCACTAAATACAATATAGACGCTGCACCTGAAATTAAAAAAAAATGATTGTAGTCATATTGGTTGAAATAATTGTAGATTTATGGGCGTACCCAAAGAATTGAACTTCATAAAAAATGTGACACTGTTGAAGTTGAGCAGTGGAAATATAATGAAAGCAAGAAACAAGGGAACGGTTTTGAATAGATCCCAAGCCGGCCCCAAGTCGTCAGTGTAGAAGTGTACCAGAGATTGTTCATAAGTTGAATTCAATCGGACGTCCTTTTTTGGGCAAAGAACTTGAAAATAAGAAAACAATAATTAAGAAAATAATTCAAAGTAATTTGTATTATTAGCAAACATTAATTGCAGGTCTAGAATTGAACGCACACCTTCAGAGGTCGTCGTATTAAAATGTGTGTCTGCTGATTTGCCAGATATGATATCTTTAAAATAAAATGATTAAATTATAATCAAGTAGGGGCAATTGGGGTAACTGTGACAAATGGGATAGATGTGGCAGTACCGTCATTGTAAATCTGTATAGATTTAATAATAATTTTAATTTACCTTGAACAAAAGAATTTTAATTTTTACAAATAGCAAAGCTATTTATCCCCAAACTACTATTGTTTTATAAGAGAGAGGATTTTTTATATAGGATCATATATAGCCTACCGTACAAAAAGTTGACAGAGAAGAAAAGGAAATTGGACATAAGAATCCAGTAGGTAATAGTAGATCCTAAAAGAACGGTAATACTAAAAATTTTTGCCACATTCGCAGCCCAGGGACCAAGATAGACACGACTAAGTTCAATCACTTCGATTCTTTCGTCTCCCCCTGCAAAACAACACATCAATTTATGTATATAATTAAATGAAAAAAAAAAAATCAAATAAATCCATCACAGCTTCGCGCTTTGTACTTAGAAAATGATGTAACTTTTTAACAGAGTTACTCTTGCGGGTATCTTTGAAATATTGCATCCACGATATAAATGAGAAAAGAAGCCATTGAAAAAAGAAACTATTGAAAAAAAGTAAAGCTATTGAAAAAGAAGTTGATGAAAAACGAAGCTGCTTGAAAATTAAATGTTGATTTAATAATCGACCGTGATGTTTATGGACTTGTAGCAATTTGTGGGCAGTGTACAGACAAAGACCACTCATCATTAAAATGAGTAGAATGCCAGGGATGAGTCCGGCCATGAGGATACCCCAAGGCATTGTTAACAAAGACGATCCCAAAATTGTGTTCCAGATGGAAAATCTGCCAACAAGAAAATGAATTGTACATTTTCAAACTGATATGGCTGAAGTAAAATTTCTAATTTTTTTTCTCCCACGACCGCGCACATACGTTGTGAAACTGTGCAACATGATTAACATTATCTCACGCGCGCATTGTCTTTATTATTTACAATGTCTAACGGGTCATTAATAAGTACACGATAATAATAATTAATAAATGTGATTGCGAAAATATAGCGTGATACTTACATCGTTACAATTGAATTTTGTTTTGGCCTTGTATCTCTCAACACCGCTGTCTGCAAGTCGTTGCATTTTTCCTCATTCAAAATCTTAAATCAGTAACACAATTGTCAACATTTTTTTTATTTTTCGTCAGATACATTTTAGTTTCAAGCGGGCAATGAATAACTCATTTTATTTTTGCAAACAAAAAAAATGATGCCTGATTTATGTCAAGATCGAAGCCATGCATCGTATCAATTCTGCGGCACTTTTTGGTTCAATTAATTTCTATTGATTATATGAATAACTCGATAATCTTGTATACAAAAATATATCAACTCATCTGACACCTTGACCAGATCTATATTGTAGAGATCATAATATCTGTCCTGCAGAGACTGATGCTGCTTAGAAGTATTTTTTTTTGGCAGTAATATATTGTTCTTCTCGTTACCACTTTTGATAGCATTATTTATACTCTTGATCGGCACCGGCGAAATGGTCACTCTCGAACCATCAACACTAGAACTTTCGATACTACCGTACCTTTTCACACACAAACACACACGAGCGATTAATTTTTATATATTAAATATAAATGATTAATTATACTTAAATTACAACTTATATATAAATTATAAATTATTATAAAAAATTGAAATCGAGTATTAAAATTGATGTACCAGGAAGAGGACGAACCAGCTTTTTGACTCAAAGTTTCAATCAGCCGAGTGTCTGAACTTTTCTTCGTATTGCTATTCTCATCATTCGCGAGACTCATCTTCAAAACAAAAGGCACGGAGTTTTGTTTACTCTTTCAAGTTTCGATTAACACTGAAATTGTTTCAGCCGAATGTTTTGTAAGCTCGGTGTATCACACGTCCTTGACTCATCATCTCCCCCACTCCGAGCTTATTCTTTCAATAGTGCAAAGGTTTAACATTTGTTTATAATTATTAACACTTTAATAATGATGTTTTAGAAAAAATTCGGCGACATTTATCACAGCGTCTCCTCGGGGTCTTATTTTAAACTTAATGTCTTCCACGTCGCTTTATGTAGATTATATAACCGTTGCAGAATGTATTCTGGATGGATTTTCAAGGATAAAAGAATTTTTTTTTTTTTTTTGGAAAATGCAAATTGCAACTGACTAAAAGATTTCGCATTTTCTTGTCAAACTTTATTCTCTTTTTGAAGAGTGATAAATTTAGTTTGCCTTAAAATCACATTTTTATAAAAGATGATAACATTTAAACGCTATACAACCAATTCATGGTCTTTAAGTGAATCTAATTTTTTAATTTCCCTTAACAAAAATATGACTCGTAAATCTTAAGTATAATACTTATTCTTGAAATTTTTAATTTCGTTGGTGTTTCAATTAAACGACGGTTAAAGACACATGCCAATCCATGCGAGTATGAAGCAAGTTCCTCCCATGGGTGTGAGCTTGCCCAATTTTTTGTCATTGGTAAAGGCCGAATGGTAAAGTGATCCACAAAATAGTATAATCCCAGAAAGCATCAAAGTTGCAGGCTGAAAAAATGCAATCATTTAATTTCAACAAGTAACAACAAATAAATCTATTACTAAAGCACGAGTTTAAAATACTTACCACAAATTTGTACTTAACAAAAGGAATCCCTAGGATTGCAATCGTATGATAAAAATGGTACTTGCTTGCTATCTCAAATGTCTTTTGTCTTTCTATAATATTCTCCCTGTTCTCTTTGTCGTTAAATAGTCCTGTGACAAAATAAAATTGTGAGTTCAAAGTTCCATCTGTTAACAACTATTTTTTGTAGTTTTTATTTCATACAGTAGGTGGGCTACTTACGGTGACTTGCATATGCACCTATGCATACCGCAGCAGCTCCGCTGAGAGCAGCCAATTTAATATACGGACCATGGGCTGCCGCAAGTTCGTGCAGTTGAGGCGGAGGAACTTGAACTATATTTTGTCCCCTTGAGCCTGTGAGACCGACGGCATTTGTCAACTGTAATATCATTAATAACTATTAAATTAAATTAACATTTTATTTGAGGATTGTGTTTCTCAATGTTTCATCATAATGTTTCATTTTTCAACAAACATCAGAGGGTGGAACAAACATATTGACAATTGTGACTTGACCAATAAAAACCTCCGGTTTTTAAAACAAACAAACAAACCAAAACATTCAATTTTACACTTACGGCTTTCGCGCAATGAAGCGCAGTTGAACTAACTGGGTTTCCAATTAACGTATAATACACAATGTCGTTTGCACTCGGCATCTTCACTACGAGTGCGATATTCTGAATTGTTTAAACGACTTGGTGCACAATTTCAATTACTTTTCTATATAAGCACGTGCGATAAACTACGTTCTCCCGTCGTGTGTATATGCAAGTTGTTTCGATTGTGATTCATTTTTATTTATCACTCTATTATAGAGGGCAGTAGGTTATGTCACGTGACATCGAACCAAAATTCAAAATTATAAAAAAAAAGAAACCATCCGAGTCATTTTCAAAACTTTTTTTCTTTCTACAATAATTGATTTTTCGTGCGAATGAAAAATTGCGTTTATCAGGGTGATTGTGGTGCAGGTATCATCGATAGGTTAGGATGTTTCTTTCGACACTGATTATTCTCAGTTCTATAAAGTGTGGGCGTATAAAAGCAGGTATACCTTTTTGTACTTTCTCGCAGTGACGAAACGCATTTTAGCCATAAATGCACACGAAATGTTTTGACAGTTTTGAGATGAAAAGAAATTTGTTCCTCGAGCTATAGTTTAGTTTATCAGCAGAGCAATAGGAATTAGGAACATGTTTGCTCACTGATGAATCTTTAAACAGGGTCTTTACCGACGGTATAGTTCCAATTGAATCAACAGATGGCGTTAGTTGTCACAAATACGATTAATTTATATATTCCAAATAGTATTAAAAAAAATAACTACACAGACTCAACAAAATATCGCGAATTTTGAACTTAACAATTTTAGTTTTTTTTTTAAGGTTTTAACATTCAAACATTTCTGTCTTAAAAAATATAAAAATAAAAGAATATTTATAATTCCAATTTTGTTTTAAAAAAATTACAGTTATACTTTTTTTGGGTAATCCAACAATTATCAGATCAGAAAGTCCACGTGACTTTTATGGGCTCAGAGCAATCCGGGATCGAACAAGGTTGCAGCGGAGACTCGGAAAGAATAGTTTATGAGTGGCGCGTGTTGGCTGCAACTTGCAACCGCCCTCTTTGGCGCTTCATGTTGTTCCTGCGGTGCAACTTAAAACAAGCCCTTACCGGGTTTCGGTGCTGGAGCTTCCCTAATACTACACCCGGCAGCCATCCAGCATACGAATCGCCCTTGGCAATGAGCTACACGTTCTACGGGCGCGGAATAGTGATGTACTCGCTAACATTTTGAATGTCGCGAGAGGTACCGGGTTGAAATATAAAAGTTGCACGTGACGTTGCTGATAGTTAAACCCCCTTAAAGGGCACTTTATTATGCACTATTTGTCAACTTTGTAAAGTACATAGTCCGTTGACAAAATTGACAAAGTAGAACAAGCAACAAAAAAGAAAAAAAATAAATAAAATAGAAGACCAAATAAAGCTAAACAAAATGTAAAAAAGAGCAAAAAATTAGTCGCAATGAAAAAGCGTTGTTTGATGTATAAATAGCGTCCGGTAGGTTCGTTGACACCTGCAAATGCGAAGCAGCCACTGAAAAGAGCTCGAGCGAGCATTGATATTCGAAACTTATGAATATCGGCTTGGAACGTGGCAATCCTATTAAATTGAATTTACATAAGTTACCAATTCATGAAACAAAGAGATTAGCGCCGCTTTTAATGTATATTGTATGTAACTTGCATGATAAATATGTTTGCTGCGTTGACGGTATATAATATATAATGCGAATAACGAGTTATCGGCGACGACTTGAATTCGGTACACGAGATCAGAGAACTGTGCTGCCAATGCGAAATCAATAACAAACAAGAAATAGAGCGTAATCTTTAAAAAGCCCCCGATGTGCCTTTTGTCATTTTCATACAAATGCCAGGCCGATCGATATGGAAAATCGCAGTTTGGCGCGAGTGCTCGGCTTGAAAGGAGACTCGAACTGGATCAAGTTGCATTTTCATTTATTTTTTACAGAATAAAAATATAAACCGAGTTTACAAAGCAGTGTGTACAATGCGTCTTGTCGACAAAATAATACAAAAAAAAAAAAGAAAAATAAAACGGAGAGACATTACAAAATTGAATACAACAGGATAATAAAAAAGTACGAAAGTCGATAAATACGCGTTTGGATAAAAACTTTTAGAAAAGAATTGAACAAGTTTCATCGAGTGTGAATTTCATTATTTATTCGATGTTGCTGTTTAATTAAAAAACATTCAATTTTATATTTAATTTTTATATCAACTTATCAGTTTTATTAGTCTAAATTTAAATTCAATCTTGTATCTGAATTAATCCTAGTTTAATTGAATTGAATCTGATTTACTTTGTTATTTAAAAGTTTCATGCTCATTGATAGTCTTTCTCGAGTGCAGCCAAATCCTCCCTGGCTTTGATAAACTCTTGTTCATGCTCTCATCAGCGTGTCAGCGTACGTATCAGAGAGCACCACGGTACGAGCTAAGAAAAAGTCCCGAGTAATCACGGTTTAAATTGTAATGTTTGTAAGGTAAATACGAATCGAGATATTGGCAGCAAACGTGACCCGGGTGCCTAAGCTGGTATTACTGCGTTGCAGATTTGGATATGGTCTCTGATTCATATTTTTGTGCGCGAAAAAAGAAGCTTAAGTCGACTGTCGCGTTCTGGGATTGTGCCTCAGTCGATACTTTCCAATAAAGGACGATTTTCAAAACTCCAAAAACATTACATCCCCCCGACTTGTAAATTGACTTGTAAAAATGGAATGAATAAAAGCTCTTGAAAATAAAAAAAGAAAAACGATCATGTTGTTTATTTTTCAGCCACTTTCTCTTTTATTTGAAGGACAATTCATTTAAAACGAGAAGAGAAAACTCGATTTTAATCACTACACAATTATCGTCCGTTCGTATTTGATTTTCAATTCATGTTTTTAGTTCATTTTTTGTTTGTTCAACTCGCATACGTTTTTAACTGCTCCTGTGAATTCGCTCGGCTGAACAGGATCTTACAGTCAAAGCGTTTTTTTACACACGCAACCGGTCGTTTCTCTGCAATTGAAAGTTCCTTTTTTTCGTATTTGTTGTTTTTTTTTGGGATAGTTTTCTCGAGGGCCATTTTCGGTACTGGGAAATGGAGTTTGAAATTACGCGGACGTGTAGGCTCGCTTACCAAACACACCGTCGGATTTGCGATTTAGCCTCTGTGAGAGAGCTTCAGCGATGGCGGTTGTGTTTGCCAGGCATTGCCACGGCTCGTTGCACCTTAGCGAGGCCTCTGCCAGGAACGACGGCCGGGGGCTGATAATTGATGCCAACCTAGTTTAAACGTTGCATGACATTGTCATGTTACGTACACACAGTCGTCACAATATGGTTCATATGCACCCCAACCGGTTACACCATTTAATCCAATAGTATAGCTTTCACCGTCGTTCGTAGTGATCCAAATGAGTACTTCCTGCATTGGGTCGTTAATTAAGCAATTCGGAACAAGTAGTTAATCTAATTTAGAACCACTAAATTATTTTTTTTTTTTTCAAAAACAAAAAGTTATTGAAGTCTTGAATTTTTTAATAACCATTTGGACTAAAATCTTTTTGAAAATTCAAGCTATTAAATTCTTGTTTAACTTTGGGAAAAGTGTCATATTGTTTGAATACCTCTTTTGGAAAAAAAAGAAAAAAGAAAAGTTTGCTCTGGTGGTACCAGGTCGTTATATCCTGTTCAGGATTTCGATTGACGAGATCAACCAACTTCCCTCTCTGCTTGGAGGCAAGTTACCTTAAATCCTGAGGGACACCGGTCGACAAATTGAATAGAAACTTTTGGACTTGATGTCTCCGATCGAAGAATTGACATGTCTGGGCACAACATCACCTCGGTAAATAAGCAGCAAGTCGTGTTGCTTTTCATTCTTTGGATTACAGTTCGGTCATTGAATTGACTTTATATAAAAACGGTTGACAGGTTGAGGACTGACGCATTTTCATAATGTCAAAAGGGGAAGTCTGTCCTGTCGGACAAAGGGTTCGGATTACGCGAGCTAGATAATACTGATCGTAGCCTAATTAGGGAGATTAATTATCGGAATAAACTGCACTGTTCTGTTTGACCGATTTGTATTATCAAAATCGATAAGCGTCTTGATAATGTATTAGTGATATTATGCAGGTTTAGTTAGCATTAAGGGAACTCGATGATTACAAATACCTAGGTGGATTGTGTTACTATATTAGGAATTTGTAATTAATATTCGAATGTTACAATTTTTTGTATTTTTGATTATACATTATGCTTATAATGATATACTATTTATTATTTATAATTTCGTGTTTTTTACTATATTGCTGATATTAAACAATTGATTAATGAGTAGTAAATGATTCATAATTAACTAATTATTTGAAACTAAAAATTGTAATTAAAATTATTATTTCGAGATTATTATTTAGGGAAAAATTGAAATCTGATAAGATGTTGTTTCCAGTTTTGATTACATTATGTTTAAGTTAGATACAAGGTTTACCTAGGATAAGGAACTAAATTTGTCTGAAATTTGGTAAGATCAACATTCAAAGCGCCATCGAAGTAGAGGGAAGTAGTTATCGGGAAAACGATCTGGCCGATGAGGTTCGTGTACGTCGGTCTTTCAATATCCAAATTTCGCCCGCAGATATCATAGATAGCCTCGTTGTCTACACGAGAAATGCACTCGGAGGTCGTGCGAGAACGGCGTTATAAGGTTCCACGACAGCAGTTGAAATTGATGGCGAGAGATAAATGGCAAACTCGAGTTTCACGTTTTTTTTTTATTATAAAGCCATGAACAGTCCTTTCATTAATGGCGATATAAACCCGGATCCGGGTGAGAATATGAGGAATCCCCTCAATTGCACACATTTGTCTTTAGTAATTGCATCATTTTTAAGATTAATTAACACACTACATAAAAAAAAAAAAAAAAAAAAAAAAAAAAAAAAAAAAAAAAAAAAAAAAAAAAAAAAAAAAAAAAAAAAAAAAAAAAAATTTGAAATACGAAGTGAACATTGTAAATGTTTGTTCTAGGTCTGTGAAATGAAGAGAGAGATAAAACAATAATCGGGACCATAATTAAGATAATACGGTTCAAACAAAGATTTGCAATTCAGTGGACATGAAAAATGTTGATAAAGAATTTGATCTGCTACCGAGTTATGAACCATCCGTGAAATGAAATCGATTTTCAAGTGTATATCAACTACACGGCATTATACAATACATGAAGCAAGTATTTCCTTCAGAAACTTCGGAATCTTCAATTTTGCCTTATTTGCATGGTCTTTGATCTCGCGCCTTGTTGTTCGTCAAAGAATGCTGGCGCGTTGAGTGCGGGCGCAAATGCACGCTATTACTTGCCGATAACGGTAGGTTCTGCGCGTCCAGATATATACACAGCTCGGGGAAACAAATTTCCCTGAAGAAAGTCTAAAGGCCCTCATCGTCCTTGCACGTCTGCGGCGGAAGCATGCCATCGGGATGAATGCCGTACAATTCCCAGCAGGCGTTACCCATCTGCACTCTGCCCTGACCGACATGAATGGAGAGGAGAGAAGTTCGCGCAGTTAAACAATTCATCTTTTTTGTACAACCGACTTATTATGCCTCTGGCAATCTCATATTCAAGTTTTGCTCGTGACAAATTATCCCTTGGCATTCATTTTTGCTCGCTTCGTAATAGAAATTTGCTGATCTATAACGAATTCAGGAAATTAAAATTTATTTGTCATCAGATTTGTTAATACAAATTTTAAGAGTTGCATCTTGTTGCTATTTGAAAGATGACATTTTGACTGTCTCGCCAGAACCAGCATTAAATCTGACGAAGAAGTGAGAAGCAGCGACGATTTTAAATTAGAAGAAAAAATCTTATTCAAAAGAGTGTGGCAAATCGGAAAAGCTCGTGGGTAACTCGAACGGCAAAGTTTAATTCAAAGTAAATAGCTCCCATTGATGCTCATTTCGCTCTCAATTCGGTCAACAAACCTCTCTCGCCGTCTGCGTCATGTTTTGATAAAATTTTATCCGTACCGTTGCGACTCTTCGCGTTTTTTTTTCTCTCTTACTGAAGTGCGCTTCTGCGACATCCATTTTTCCACGTCTTGTGCCCGACCGCTAAAACATCTTTCTGTCTCCCCGAAGGTACATCATTTATTTATTCAGTCGATTCTTCACGATTCTCGCGAATGTATTACTTTCGGGATGAAGGTTCGTAAGGTTCTCTAAGATAGATGTTTATACAAATAGCACCTGCTTCGGCTGACTTTTCCCTTTCCTAAGGCTTTGTCTTCTTTCGTCAAGAGATGCGCGTTGCACTTTTCGAACATTTTAAATAAGATCATTGTAAAACTAATTTTTAAATCATTTGAATAAAAATGATTAAATCAAATTTGGATGCTTTTTTGTCCAAATAAATTTAATTCATCAAATTTAACATTTTTGAATAAGTTTTTGTTCCATTTGAAAGTCAACTTTAAGTTTCATTCAATAAATAAACTTTAAGCTGATTCTTTAAAAGATTACGTCATTTCAACATCGCGAGAAATATGTTGAAATGTTTGCTCTTTGTGACAAGTATAAGGGAAGATTATCCCTCTTAAAATATCAAGTTTTTTTTACTGAATCGCGTTCATCACGAGAATTAAAAGGGGCTATAAAAACACATGTATTTTGACATCTCGACTTAATCTTTTTCTGAAACAGTAATTAATATTTTAAAAGTATCGATATACAAAAAAGAGGTTGTACGATTTGGTTAAAAATCGTCCTGCTCAATCTAATCATCCTTCGAATTCTAAAAGACGTCAATAAAATTATGATAATCGGGAGGAGAAGTGTCAGAAAAAAGATCTCGCAGTGTAAAAATCAGAGTCCCTTTTTTTACTCCGACTCAACTGCCGTCCCGACTGGAAATTGGTTTCGTTACTCCTGTTATCATTGCGCTGGGAGGTCACGTTCGCAGGTCTCTGCTTTTTCTTAGATCTTGGACGAATCATTGCAGCGCGTTTCATACACGTATTGTATAGTTTGTGACTTTTTTTTAATGAACATCAGAAAGACACCGTGGATTCTTATTAATTTTGCTTCCTTGCAAAAAAATATCTACTTTCGAAAGAGAAGCAAACGTCTGAAACGACACGCCTTTTGTATTAAAAAAGTAATAATAAAAATAACAGAAAAAAGTCAGAGATTATGAAACACGGAGAAAAAAAAACGCAGATCAGTTCTTCATGTAATTGTTCATCCGTTATGTAGCAATTAATCACTAGTTTCTAAAAAGCGGTATTTTCAACAATCGGTAAAATGAAAGTTACGGACGTAGTATTAGCAAAACTTGCAATTTTGGTTCCTCGCAACTGTACCATGTCGAGGGACTATCAGTGCGAAAGAAAACGGAGCTTTTGTTTTGTTGTTGGATGTGGGTCAGTAATCACCCGAGTTGGCCTCTTTTTCTATATACTTTTTGTTACAATTTTGCACTGAAAACGTTCCACCTAATGGTTTACTTTAAGCTCTTAGTATTGTTGTACTGTGGAATCATTTTCAACGTCAAAACCGATTAAACTTTTTTTTTTTATCAAGAATTGTTTAAATACCTTTTAATGACATATAAATTTGCTTTTTCATATTTATATGTCAACTTTTTCAACATGAAAGAAAAGTTAAAATGAAAGTTATTGTTAAATTAAGACATTTTAAATTGTAAAAAAAAACTATTGTGGATTAGTTGTATAGAGACGTCAATTTTTGAAATTAAATGGAAACTTATTAAAAGCATATCAAATCTTAGATATTTTGTTATAATGAAGCTAACCCAAGCGGACACATTAAATTCCCTTAATGGTATACTTCCCATTTTGCACAGATGTGTGATTCCAGGTGCAAAGGTGTATAATTATTTCTTTTGGAATCATAAATATGATAGAAATAAAAAAATAAACGTACAATGTTGGTACGCTGAATTTATCTTTCAACGAAAAGACATAAATTCGAAAGAATTAAAAATAAGAATTGTGAAGATTAGAGTATGTCTTTTGTAAAAAATATATAAACATTTTGTGTTAATTATGGCACGTTTTTACTACTATAATTACAGTAATAAAGACAAATTTCCAGCTGTTCTGGTAAGCCAACAAGAGCTTATTACAAAAACAACTCCCTGTGATTAGGTTGCCTAAACCACATTTGATATTTTCATGGGTTTTGCGTTCATATCTCTCTGTTATTACCTAAATCTTAGATTTTATTTAGGATTTGCTAGTTACAAGAAATTTCACTTGAAATAATGTTTTAATAGTTAATCAAGTTAAAATCAAATATACAAAAAATCTAACAAAATGTAAAAACGTTATAATAATATGAAACATTTACAAAGTATTTTAAAATTACATATTAATTTTTTGTTCTATTCTTGTTAACTTTCACTTTTGCACAAAAAATATAATTATATCAAATTACTTTCACTTTCGGAACACAAAAGTGTTCTCATATTTTACCAGGTGATTGTAATTTTTTGTATAGAAAAAAAAAAAAAAAAAAAAAAAACAGAATAATTTTTTAAGTATAGATAAACCGAACTTTTCGATAGATATTATAATTTTTGGGCGACAGTTGTGTTCATCTCAACACTTCAGCCTGCAATAATTATGGTCATAAATTTTTATAAGGCGCAGTATCTTTTATCTGATTGCACTGAGAGAATAGCAGAGGTTTTGCTTAGCAGGTGCGGATTAAGTTGAAAAGTTTCTTTGTATCAAAAGTGCATTCGAAAAAAAAAAAAAGGTTTTACAAGACGATTAAACATCGTCTTGGCTGGATAAATTTTTTGCAGGGACTTCTTGCAAATAAATTTGAGAATATTATTTAAAATGTCCAATTCATTAATATTTATTCATAATAAAAGTACTTTATTTTATATCAATGCCGGAAATTCTAGACATAACACACAGTGACATATGATCGTAAATGACGTTTTCATAAGATTCGCGGATAAAAATAAAAGAATCAAGAAAAAAAAAAAGAAAAATAGTTATCTCATACATAAAAGTGCTCGAATAGCATCTGGCCTGAGAATGAATTTATTATTCCTATTCATCATCAGATTCAGCATAATCAAGAGTTAAACTCCATAGTCACTTTAAAATCGTTTGCAACGTATAAATGTGTTCAGTTAAAAAACAAGAAGAAAAAAGTGAGTTTGAATTTGCGCTTCAATATTGCAAATCACCCTCTTATTATTATTTTTAAAACTTTTCGTTTCGCAATTATTGCGGTGTGAAAGGAGTTATTTCGAATGAATAGTAATAAATAAATAGTTAACGATTGAACGGTATAAAAATAATTCAGACATTATAGTATGCTAATGAATTAGATTGTGTACGACGTTGAAAATCGGCGAGTTTTTCTGAAAAATAAATCAAGCGTGAAGCGTGCGGGAAACCACGTGATCGGCAGGTGGGATTTGCGTCGATCCGAAAGACCGCAGCGCGCTACTATTACAAAACCAAGACCAACAAGAAGACGCAGGTCTTTCACGATACATAACGCACCTGCTCGTTTCAAGACTGTGTCACGTCCAGAGCGTACAAAATTTCAAAACCATCCAACCACAAATTAAAACTTAAAACAAGACAACTTTGGTTATCTTCCGTAATTCTTTTTTCCCTTATACAATGTTGTTAACATCGAATCATCTGCATAATTCTGCTCCTCAACTAATGTATGAGATGTAATTATACTAAAATTGATTAACTCAAGGTGGCGAATTGAAAAAAAATTGGTCAAAACAGTTTTATTCATGAAAATTATTCAATTTTAAATTTTACGTCAAAAAGTTTCGATCGCAACTTTTGGCAAACCTCAGCGAGAGAGAGAGAGAGAGAGAGAGAGAGAGAGAGTGAAAGATTATAAAATTACGACAGATTCAACTCTAACTTTGATGTAATTTTCAACTTTTTCCCGATCACTACTTTGGTCGACGAATTTGCGACTGAATGCAATTTCATTTGGTCGAACTTTTTTTTATTGAGTTTGTTTTCTATATTAAAGAGAGTGCAAATCTAGTGGGGGAGTGATTTTCAGAGTTTTTCGAACGAAATTTTGTACTTGAAACTTTTGGTGTGGTACGAAGAGTTGGTTAATTATGAAGAGGCACGAGTCCTTATTTTGAGATGACCCCCGAAGGAGGCAAGCCCTTCGAATCTTTGGGGAGACACTTGGATTCTGAAAACGAGGGCCCAGCGCGTGCCATCTGCCGACCAGTTCTACGGGTCCGGTTTCCGCAAATGACGCTCTCGTCTGTGTGCGAGAGTGTGTGTTTGCCCGCTCAAACACGAGCGAAAAGAAAGGCACAAGAAATCGCCAGGACGACCTTTTAAAACCACTTCGGCAATCTCAGCCAGCTGCCTCCGCTTTCGGGCTCTTGATGTTCTTTTCATGTCAATAAACGAACTTTTTGTCTACCAGATTATACACGCTGGACAATGAGAATAAACGAGAAAAATATATAATAAGCTTTTCGTGTAAAAATTTTTTCAATTTATGCCAATTGATCGAAATAATCGGAGAATAAGAATTGGTCCAATATATAAATTGAGCCGTTATGATCGTACCAATAAAGATTATATGGTAAGAAAAATAAAATAATTCACTCCGACAAACTGTTACCTTAAAAAAAAAAAAAACAATTAAAATGAAATGACGTTAAATATCGACGGGTTTTATCGAACGGAATTTCAACGAGAACAGAGCTTGATTGAATTTTTGTACCCAATCAACTTTAGGAGAGATGTTGGAGTTTGCAAAAAAAAAAAAAAAAAAAAATCATCACCACGAAAGTCGACCAATTTTCAGAACTAACGAGCACCATTTTTACTTGGAATAATTTTACCGGTGAATCAAGATCAAATGGAATGATTAAATTCAGTCGCTTTTCAAGTGTTAATTCAATCATCACGACATCACTTCAAATTTGAGGGAACGTCGGTCTGTCCATGACTTTTAATTTCTGCGCGTTTCGCGCGAATGAATCATTTTGTAAATTGAAGCTAAATGAAATGCACCTTTGATATATTTCCGTCCATCGCTTACGCCTGTCGAAATGATTATACAAATTACGTAACATCAATAAATTTCGAGTGGGGCTGGTGGAGCCAACGGCCCGAACTCTCTTGCGTGTATTAGTAATAAATGTCATAGAATATTACAGAGAAGCCAATGACTTGAGAAGCATCCCCTAAAAACGAAGATACGCATCGAACGAAGGACAAACTGTAGGATTACGAAACGTAAATGAAACGCACAACTTTCATCCAATCATTTTTTGCAAAATTCAATTTAAATTTAAATTCACATTTTTAAGATGCCTCAGTTTCACTTGGAAACAAAAAATTAAAATTTGATGCAAAATTCGAATAAAAATGACTGAATTGTGTTGATCTAAAACTTGTAAAACTTGGTTTACCAAGTAGATAAAAGTGTTGAACGAGCTGAAACGTTCTCAGAGAATAGAGTCGACACGTGTCATGATAGAGCTATATATTACACGAGTACAAAAGAAAAGTTTGACACAAATGTGTGTGCATTTTTTGGTCGTCAATTTGCACCAGTTGCAGTACTTAATTTTGATTAACACGATATATCTGGGAAGGAGCGATGTCGTATTCATCCTCACGTTAAATCACAGCGAGGATAATGCGTTGCAGCTGATGTGTGCGTGCGTGTCATGTGCATAAGCATCGCACGCGTGTGCAAGAGTATATATTGACATTAGGAGGGTTGTTTTGCAACCCCCGGGTTTAACGTTCGGCAATAAAAATGAATGCGGTCTATCATGATCACAATATTACGACAAACATTTGTATAGGTGAAAATGATGAGCGCACATAATTTCGACTCAAAACAGAGATCAAGATTTTGATCAACACATTTTTGAATCAAATGAGAATAAAGTTTAGACAAAAATATTCAATCTGACAGACGAAAATGGATTAACTTTTTTCAAAGTGATCAGAAGATAGCACACGTTTTATTGAGAACAAAATCATACGAAATTTACCGGCTTGAGTATAATGGTGCACCGGGATAAAATATGAGAACAGTTTTATATAGCCGCGCGGATTCATTTTTGCAAACGCCATTGCCAACGCTGATCTAATAAACTGTTACTCGCCGGAAAAATGACTTCATGTTCTTCCTGATTCGTCCCGAGTAAAGGAGCACAGTTTGAAACTGTAACGTTAAGCTCAATGGCCATGTCAATACAAACGTCAAGCGCACTGCGGCTTTCAGTTGCCTACTTTTCGCATCGAGCATCTTCATTGTGCGCTCCTCTCGTTTTATATATCAAAAATCGATTTTGCCGATGCACCCAATTCAATACATCGAGCATATCCTGTTACGAATGCAATTTCGCGCTCAACAATTGTTTCTAATTTTCGATCAACAAATGCAATTTACGGCTTATGATGTTACAGTAATTTAAACAATATTTCCGCTAAATATATCCAGCTGAGTAAACACAGTTTAAGGTTAATTTGTGATGTTGATTTTTATTTTTCTATCAAATAAATTTGAAGAAAAAGAATCAATGAACGGAAAAAGTTAACCTGACCCTTGATTGCATTTAAGTTAAAAATGTTCGTTGTAAAGTTTTCACAGTATAATTGCTTTCAGGTATGAGAGGTCGTATAGAAAACTTCGATCAAAAGTTTCACAGACCATTTTAAATTCACAGTTTGAATTTATCAATGTATCTCTTTTAATGTTACTGCATGAAAAAGTTGCACAAACTTTTAGCCTGTGAAAAAGATGAGTCGTAAAGTTACGTTACAATAAGCACAATTTGAATAAGGTTTGAATTCATTTCCAGATGATTTCCCTTAATATTTTTCGGTATATAAACAAATTATAAAGTTTATATAAAGTGCACATCATAATGCATCTAAAGTGCATCTTCAAAATGTATTAAAAACATTTCAAAGTCTAATAAAGTGCATTAATAAAATACATATATAAAATAAGAATATAAATGCACTTTGATGTGTATTTGAAATGCATTTCAAAGATTTTAAATCAAAATATATTTAAACGTTGAAATCTTGTTTTTTGCAGTTCAAACAAAAATTGTCTAGTTATATTTTATTCTTAAGATCATTCAGATTGTCTCCCCCAGCGTGAAACATTGTACTGATTTCGACGGGAGTTGCAGGTGTAATTGCGATTTTTGTGTACCTCTTCGTCACTTTTAATTTTCATGCTCAGTGTATTATCAGGGGAAATATACGTGGACAGTTTGCAACAGTGAGGTCTCAATGATTCTCGAGGGAAAATTATTTTTTATGAATTTCGCTATACAACTGAACGATCGATAAAAGTGAGCATCAAGCAATAATTGAAACGCGCCACCCTGACGAACTGTTTCAAATTTAATTAAACGTTTCTACGCAATTTATATTGACATAAACGCGACAAACCAATTGTTTTTCATTATTTTTAATCCGAAGAAATTCAATTGTCAAATTCACCTTTCGTCTGAAAAAAAATACCCATTTTTATTTATCATACTGTTTTTGTGCTCTCATTAAATTAACATTTGAAAATCAAAAATGTTATTGCAATGAAAAAGCATTCGATGAAAATGTATGTTTGGAATCGAGCATAATGTTTGATTGTCCTGTAACTTTCCGTTGCCTCACGAAACTCATTTTATAACCACAAAAGAATGCGATTATTTGCTCAGCGGAGCGAGCAATAAATAGTTCACTCCGGTCAAATAAACATTATAAATGAAAGAACACGAAAAGAGTCAACAGGGTGTCGTCAACACGCGAACAAAAAAGAGAAGCAAAATTCTAATTCCGTCGAGGTTTGCCAAATACGCTTTTGGGTAATGGATAAGGTGTGTATACGTCAGTGCGCACGTAAAAAATTTAAAGGGTGGTCACGTCGAGGCAAAGAAACGCTGCGTGGAGTGTGTCACGCTTAATTAATCATGAACAATCCGACCGAACAAATCCGAGTAAAAGTAAACCTTCGGCGGGATATCGATGCTCCGGGGAAAACGTCGGGCAAACTTTCCTCGAGCGTGTGGGGGCCGCGTTTTTGCTCGCCTCGAAATGGCGTTGTTATTACCGCGTATATCTTCGCCCGATCGAACACCAAGTTTTGTCAACTGGGAATGAATGTATTTCCCGAATGATTCTTTCACAAGCAAGATTAGCTCCGCTGTTCAGATTTTATCACGATTGTTTTTCATGCCAACGTCGTGTCGATCCTTTTTTTTCTTATCATAACTGAAGTGTCTGAGATATGAATCTTTTTCCCATCATAGTAATTACAGCTTTTTTTTCAACCCTGATAGAATTTTTTGACTATCATTTTTGTGTTACAATTTTTTATAATTTGAAATTAATTGACTGGTCCAATTTATTAAAACGCTATTGATGAAGGGGAGGAGGAAATGAATATACTTGTACCGTATGAAAAGTTCTTTGTGTGGATTTGGTGGGCATGAAGTGGCTGATAAAGATAGATTTCAGGTTTTAAAAACAGTTCGACGTTGTTCTGGAGTTTTGGACGCTTCAGAACTCGGCTTGTTCAAATAAATACGAAATGGTTCACAAATGACTTCTTCAGATAACCCACTAGTCTGAGATATAATGAGGATTGTTGCATGTGAAGTTACAATTTTGTGTTGCACCAAAACCTAGAAGTTTTTTTTTAATGAAAACCGTCTGCTCGTTTATTTAGATAACGAGAGAAAAGTGTTGGGTTTTGTGATATGAAAATTGTAATAATTAAAAGAAAATAATGGCTGATCGAACGTGTTCATAAATTTGCGCGAAAATGCAAATTAGGCGCGATACTGTTGGAAAAAGTAACGGATGTTACGTGAAAACGTGTATAAAAACGGAGAGAGAGAGAAAATGTATAGGAGCTTGGCAGTCTAGAAGTTGAGCTTATTTGCTAAATATTTAATAAAGTTTTGAAATTCTTTCGGTTCTCATGGGATTGCAAAATAAATTTTGCAAATTTTGTTTATTCAGAGAAATTGAACAGAACGTCTGTTCAATTTCTCTGAATAAACAAAACAACGCGTTGCAACGAGTTGTTCACATTTTTTTTAGTTTCCTTTTTTTGTTTTCATAAATGTCAAAGTGCGAAGCTCATCATCGTTTTTCAATGTTTTACGATAATCTTCATTAGTCAGTCAAGTGTCGCTTTCTGACGTGAAGAATCACATAGTTTAAAAAATGATGCAAACTTTTCGCATTATAAGCTTAACTGGGGCTCTTAACTCGGGTAAAACGTAAGCTGCTCTTTGTGCATGCTTTATTCTCTTATTGTGAATTTTAATGACATATACACCCGGATTGACGTCAACATGAAAGATACACAATAAAACGCGATACTTTTCACTCAAACTGACTGTAGACATCTCAAAACTTTTTCCGTCAATTAAATTTCAAAAAACCGTGGCTTGAAAGATTTAATTTTCTATAATAAAGAAAAAAAGATTGTAGCGTTCTTTTTATATCGATTCTGGTAGAATAAGTAATGATTGTGGGACCATCAAATATTCTAAAGCACAATTTTTTACTTTAAATAGTTCCCTCATGAGTACTTATTCTCTGCAAACTTTTAGTTCATCATGTTTTTTTTTTTACTAAAAAAAGAGACGTTTGCATAACCGATTTTTGTTCAAGTTGTAAATTTGCATTTTTTAATAATTTGTCTCACTTTTACTTTTCATGCAAAAATTTTACACTGAAATGTATTGCAAATTTATAAAAGAATGATAAAAAAAGCAAAGCTTGTGAAAACACGTTTGAAGAATTCCTCTTCAATGATTGTAGGTCAAGAAACTCACCACTCGAGAAACGATTCACGACGTGCAAAAAAATATTGAATTTATGATTAATGAAATTAATAATAAATTAATAAACGAAAAAAACGTATTAATTTCTCTTTTTAATGTCAGTCACATATTTTTGCTAATTTAAAATTCGTGATTTTTCGTTTTCGAGTTAATGAACTGATATGATTCAGTTTGCTGCGATACAAATATATCAACTGTGAAAAATCTATTGAATACGTGTTTACCAAAATAAACTTCATAGAATAAAGTTTGTCTCTGTTCGATCAATCAATTTCTGTAGATCAGATAAAAATGCGTTCATCTGGGTGATAAATTTGAGCAAAAAGGATAATTTGCTTGTTTTGAATATAACTATATACAAGAGAGGGAAACAAGTTTTTTCACGATCTGGTATAAAACTGCAAATATACGCAACATATGTATTTACAAATACTTACATTATTAATCTTGTTCGGCTCTGCTGTATTTAAAACAGATGTCAATGAAGAAATAGATGAGTTTTACCTGCAAACAGAAAACAAAAATTACTTTTTAATTAATGTATCACAATTATTTATATAAATGAGTTAATATCTAACTTGATTAACTTTTAATAAAATTAAGATCATTATTATAATCTATGTCTCGCCACTAATATGTCAGTTTTTTTTCCAACATCATTTCATTCTTATGTATTATAAAATATTAAAAGAGGGTTTAAAAAGTACCGACGATTTCATCATTTGTAATCTGCCCGTACATATTGACAGGGTACGTCTTTGTCGTGTCATACAGGATTTGCTTTTTTGTTTACAGGCGGCCCTGGACGATCCACTTTCCAAAATAAGATTATCGCATCTCTCCAACTTAATATTGCCAATAAAGAAAAGGCCATTTCAAAATAGAAAAATTCATACTAAATAAAAATAATGAACATCTAAGAATAAAATAGAAAAAAAAAAACAATCAAATGCAAATTTGCTAAAGATAAATTAAAGAGCAAAATGCATCTCAAAATGCAAAAACTTTGCTAAAGCAAATTCAAACATCTGGACAGCAGTTATATCGGTACAAGCTGAAAAAATGTTCTCCACTTTTCAAATATCAATTCTCAAAAAAAAATGTTTTATCTGCATCTTATTAGAACAGCTGACGCTAAAGGTCCGAGACGATCTAGACAAAGCAAAGCAAACGTTCAATCTCAGATCCACGATTATTTTTTACCTGAAGAAGACCACACCAGAAGTGTTTCATCGTCTAAACACCAAAAGATAAGATTGATCATACAAATCGAAGCCCGCGTAAACTTCTGACTTTTGAACCATCGTCAATCTTACATCGGCGCAAATCTTATCGGTGATGTACCAAATAAAAAAAAAAGAACAAAACAAAAAAACTTTCTGTATTTTCTTCTATATCTTTTTAAGAGAGTCGATAAAGGTATGAAAAAAAAACTTGATACAAAAAAGGATGCAAGTACAAAGAAAGTGTCTGAAACTTTCTCGTCTGTTGAGACACGAATTCGTCGGTTGGGCCAGCTGATATCTAACAAGTTTCTTCGGTAGGGATCGTGAATCTCTGTGCTGGACCGAAGCGGCGTCGGCGATCACAAAGTACATATATTACGGGGCCCCTCGTCCCGCCGACGCATACAGATAACGTTACACGCTCTCTGGAGTGGGTGGCGAGGAGCGCGCGTAAGATGCGCGGTGGGGATGCGCGGCGCATGCCCTAATCCACGCTTCTGTCCTCAGAGCGAGCGTGGCTGTCCGCTGAGGCGCGTCGCAAATTTTGTCTCCCGTTTTGAATCACGCCGCGCTTTTCACGCGCTCATTTTCGATTCACCGATTGAACCAATTTTGACTCGCACAATTTCGTCGTCATGTTTATAAGTAATTAAACATACCAATTAAAATTAAACAATTTAAACTATAAGATTTAAATTATCATAAGTAAACCAAACTTGTATTCATATCAAAGAAAAAAAAACTTGAATAAAACTTGAATAAATCGGGGTAAAAATCTGTGTGTGCAAATTTTTTGTTCGGCCGAATTTCGGTCGTGGATCGTTCGTGCGACAGGATTTGTGAGTGAAAAGTTCGCGGGGGTGGCCGTCTCTCGTGATCGATCAAGCTGCGGGAATCCGCGACTCTGACTCCGCGTGAGGTGTCGCGCATTTGTGTCGTCGCGAGTGTTTTCGCGGACTTCAGACTTGGGCCCGCACAATTGGTGAATCTCGTTACCTGCCGCGGGTTTCATTAATCGATTCGCGCTTCCGCCAGTGAAAAGGATCTTACGTGCGACTTGACCTTGAAGCAATTCACTCCGTGTTTCGTAAGATTCCTTCACTTTGATGTTATTTATAAATCTAATCATTTAAATTGCAAAATGTTACTTTCATTAACTTTTTAATTTCAGATTAATTTGTTGTGATTAGTTTTTCATTCAATTTTATTTGAGATACAATTTTTGTTATAGAAAGTAAAATCTGCGGAAGAATTCGATCAGTTTTTAAAATTGAAGTTGGAAGTACTTTTTTGAGACGTGCTTGAAATTGGTTGGTCTATGAAACAATAAAGCTTTTTCTGTAGGGCTTGAGTGCTGCCCTAGCTGCTCTTATATCGAGAGGGAGAAAAGACGTCAAGCCTTCTTCTTGAAGTTACGGAGCCTGTCGAGTGGTATCGACAGCTCCAAGAGCGAACTCGTCATTTTAAATATTTCCCAAACAAATCGTGTGAAATCACAGACTCTGGCAGACGGGTTCTGCCAATTTATCCCTGAATTGTTTGCCTTTCACTCGCTATCGGGAATTCCTTTTTTGTTATCATGGTCATGAAAGCCATGACTTTATTGGGTTTCTAAAAGTCGGAAGCATCTTACCTTCCGCATCGTTATTCTATCGAACAAATTTTGTTCGCTTTTGGTTCGTTTTACGAACGCAATAGGAGATATAATAGACGCGCCATCTACGCACCCATCCCTGTGTCGTATTTTGGACGCGCCCAGTGAGGAATCAGATCTGAAAACGCGAACTAAAAATATTTAAAAAAAATAAACAGACATAATGTTAACTTTTTTTGAATAAAAGTATTCATCTTTTTGCATTTCATGTTGGTAGGCTGAAAACAATGTGGGGCAAGAGATTATAGAATAACAACAGCGAAAAGTTGGTTTTGCAAACGGGGGGTATTTGAAGATTTACTTATCGAATGATAACTCTCACACGTCCCAGTGAAATGTAATTAACATCTGTTTGTTTGAGCATCGAGTGTGCGTGACTCTGTAAACTAATCAAACAATGTTGGCTCAAACCAGATTTTTTTCTATTTGTCAATTGATCTGATCTAGGAAACAGGGTTCGATTAAAAGTTGCAAAAAACATATCAACATTAAATAAAAAATGAGTCATTTTAGTTTTAAATTTGGGTTGTTATTTTCCCTTGGTTTGAACTAAAAATATCGTATTGGATTAAGAGTTTTGATCCAATTATATAGTGATTAGCAAGTTCAGATAAATCCATTAACCATTCCATTGCTCCTCGGAATTGAGTTATCTTCAAAGACATTTAACATTTTTTACTGAAAATTCCACGAATAAATTGGATAACAGAGATCGTGTGCAGTAAACAGTAGCAAGTACTAAATATGCGCCCAAGGCTACAGCACCCCAATATTCGAGTTAGCAGACAACTTTCCTAGTTTACAACTTCGCTATTGTGTTAGACATTAATAAACATTATCGTAAATTTTATCGTCTAAGAAACTTGGTAATTGACCATTGTTAACAGCGAGAGACACTTCCTCGCGAGTATCATTAGCACTGCAAATCAACGACTTAAAAGAGCACGTGGCTGTTTATTATCGGGATTTACTTTTACAATCGCGGGGGGAAACAAGTGTTTTAAACAGAAACACATGTGCGCGCCGACAGTTTCCTTTACCGAAACTTAGTCATTATTTACGCGACTGTCAGCAGCTGCGTCACTTCAACTAAAACTATTCGTCTTCCTTTGTCAAAATATTATGGATGGCTTCAGACAATGTGCCATCGCTGTACTTCTATTTACTGTACCGAGGGTGTTATCAAATTTGAACAAATGGTTTCTGTATATCACTATTTATACCAAACAAATCTTCGACTCAGATAGATTTCAATTAATTGCAAAATGCATTTTCAATGTATCTTTCAAAATTTATTTGCTGTAACTTATATCTGTTTTTGATTGATTATAAGAAACGATATCAAAATTGATTCAGTTTATTGTTTATTATTATTTACACAACAAAAACTTCGTCTAAGATAAATTTCAATTAGATGCAATCACAATTTTCAACGAATTAACAAACTTTATTTTTTCTTATCTACTTTATTTTGCAAATTTGTCTAATTATAGGTACCTCAAATCATTAAATTAGATTCAATGTTAAACGTGATGAATTTACCAATTCCAAGGAAATTAGAACAACGGAGATAAAAATAAAATGTCATTGTATCGAGTTGACAAAGAAAGTAAAAAAAAATAGAATCCGAAACTTGCTCACCACGATGTAACAACTGGCATTCCAGTCGAAAGTATCATATCGTTTTATCAAAATAAAAAAATAGGAGTCACAGTTCATGCGATATCGTTGAAAGCGAGAGACAGCTTGGAGAGACGCAATATCAGGGCGTAACATCGAAATAAATAGCCCAGGTCACGAGTGGAAATGAGCATCTTCCTGTTGAACAATTTCATTTGTGACGAAAAAGTCTCGAATGCAATTTCGCGTCCGAAGGTTTGATGACAATTTTGCACGCGTGATTCAAATCGCACGAAAAAGTTGTGCAGCAAAAGAGAGAGAAGGCCGGCCGCTCTTGAAACGCGCGACAACTCAATAACCGTATAAATCGTGCGTTTTCATGTCGCCAGCGAAGGTCGCGATTTTTCATCCGCCCCGAATTTTTGCGACGTAGTTATTATTATATATATATATTTTTTTTTTCGATACTGCATCTTGACTGACGTCGCTCGCTCTCGAATATAATTTAAAAAATGCGCTGTTCCCTATTTTCGCTATCGCAAACGGACGCTATTTGATCAAACATTCTGCTACGTTTTGCCGATATCCTTTTGTGTGCAGTTCAATTTTTATTGATACGTTCTTTGAATTTGCTTATAATGGAATTATTTCAAATCCAATGGCAAAAAATCGATTTGTGTCTAAAATTATATTTAACAAAACTCACACGTTTGACATTCCATTCATTCTCCAGTCCAACAATGTGATTTATTTTAATGAAATTTTTATTTTAAATCCAATGGTTTGTAGTTTTTGATATTGACTAATTAATCTCTTCCATCAAGTGCGATGCTTTCAATGATCCGTTTTTCAACTGTTTAATTAAACAAAATTATGCAATGTTGTAGATAATCAACCCGTCGCGAGTTTCGAATAATTTATAAAGTATGTTCAAATTAATGTGCGTTTAATGACGCACCAATTTTTTTTGTTCTTTTTCATACACGTTTGCCGGCAAATTAATTTTTGTCGTTCTATTTGTACGAAAAGTTCTCGGTAACATCTGGACTCGGGCCAAAATCGCACCCGAAGGTATAGTATATTTTTCTCAATATTTGTGCGTCTCAAGTTATAGAACACGACCTTTCCTGAACTTCGTGTCCACGAGAAATAATTTGTGCACGGTCCTCATATTCGGACTCGCATGCGTTAAATCCTGTGCTGGCAAATAGCGGGCGGACTTGGAGTTATTCATTTCAATAAAAAGGGTTTTTCCCCCTTCGTTCTCTCTCGAGAACTCGGCAGCAGTGCCGAGTCTCGGGTATCAAAAGCTTCGCTCTGTAAATCCTGCCTAGCCTGCCGGAACTACGGAATCCCGATTTAAGCCTCGCTCGTCTCATCTCTCTCTTGTTCTCTCTCTCCGTTTCTTTTTCTCCTATAACGAAAAAATGCATTTTTACTGCAAAAACGACGCCATAATTTTTCATTGTGTAAATACACGCGTCGATCCTCGCAACTCAAATAACTAATGTACGATTTTTTTTATTCCCGCTTAAGTTTGTGTTTTTCATACACCGACTGACATTTTTATGGACTAATGTATGTGGACTAAAAAATGTCGTCGCAAACAAGCTGTACTATCTACTTGTAACATTTTCATCTTTCTGAATAAAACAAAAAAATATTAACAGTTGTGTATACAAATGTTTCACATCATTTTGATTTAAAAAAACGCGATCTGTGCAGTTAAATTCCTTATCTGGACTCATAAAAAATGTAAACAATATATGTTTGATGCGATTTCATGCCTAATCTTGCATCGTACGAGCAATTTCATTATTATTGCAACCGCGGGCAGACTGTTTGAGACGGTTCATTGATTCAAAGCGAGCCGTTTTAAATGGTTCATAAATTCACATCTACTTTTGGTTCGTTTGTATATAAAAGATGCTCCGGGTGGTTTTTCAAGACTTTTACGAGCTTTTGTTATGTTTGAATAATAATTTAGATGTTAAACTGGACATTAAAAAGAATGAACAAACAAATAAAATGAAGTATCGAGGATTAAATTACAAGCAAATTTTCGTAGAGGTTTATTTAAAGATCCTTTTCTCAACCGACTTGTCATCCAATGTCGGACTCAATAATTTACAACAAAAATTGGACATCAAATTGTGCGCTGCATCGGGGAGCCGCGTGTCTCGCATAAATTATGCACGGACGTTCTTTTGGCCGGCGAGTTGTCCAAACAAATCTTACTCACGAGACAATCTCAATCTTATTCCTGAAACGGGGAGTCATTTATACCGAATAAAACATCCTGTCTGTCGGCCGCCGCTGCCGGCGACGCTCTCCGCCCGCCCCATCTGCTTATCTATAGCTGCGACTCTCGTTGCGCACTCGAGCGAAATGAAGCGATGTCTTTGCTGAGCACCCCGCGAGTCCCCAAGATTTGCACGACGTTCTCTCTCTCTCTTAGCCTGACAGGTAGAAAAGGGCTCAAGTTCTCGATACCTTTGCTTCAGGAAGGAAGGCATTAATCTCCTGTTTTATTCAGCGCCCTCTCGATTTTCACTTTTCTTTCAAGACGATCTTTCATATTCAAAATGAAAACTGTCGCCCTCCAGGTTTTATTTCGAATTAATATTTTATTTTGTACGTTTTCTATGTTTTGTAATTTTGTATATGTCATTGTAATTATAGAACACGACAGAACATATTTGATAAGGTTTAATTGTCATCTAAAATGATGCGAAATTATAACAAAAACTGTGTAATTTTAGTTCGGTAGTGTAAAATTTCGGGATGTAACAATTTTCTTGATGATGATAATTCACTTGCCACCGGAATATGGTTTCAACGAAACGGAAATGAAGTTAAAACGCGTAATGAAATGAGGCGACGACACTGCAAAATGAATAATGCGATTTTCGGACACGGCGAAATAACATCGACAAGTTTGCTCGTTTATGCCAGGGGCATGCGGGTCCAATTGCATTTCGGATCACGTTCAAGGTCAGCTTGGATATTGCGTCTGTCGCATATAATTTCGCGTAATCACTTTCATTATCTCGCAGGATTATTCATGCACCGATCCCGCGGCGTGGGTGGCAGTCCGTTCTCCACGAAAAATCCGGCATCGATAAACCCACCGATCAAACTTGACTTGCATCTTTAATATCAACAAAACCCGCAGTTTTCTCAAATCTGATACTTTTATTTAAAACATGATCAAAGATAAAAAAAATACTGTTAATAACTGTAATCAAATAACTGTGGAAACAATAATTTGTCGCAATCAAATTTTCTTCAAGTGCGTAATTTTATTACTTTTTATCCTCCGCATTAAGAATTTGATCCGAAACTTGATCCGAAGGTGTATTTCCATCTCAAAGTAAAATAACGTGACAACTTACTTTTATTGATGAAACGTAAGAGAAAAGAAAAAGTTTTCGATCATGCAAATCATTGTTTATTATTCAGGTTTGCTTTTTTCAGAGGAAGAGAAGAAAAAAGTTTGAAGGAAAAAAAAAAAAAAACGAGCCTGGAACGAGTTAACGACGTTGGTCAGGGGAGAGTGAATTTCAGGTGGCAATTATTAGTTGTCGGTGTACGCCGTGGCGATCAGATAGTGCTCGTACACGTGAGCCGATGAGGCAGTTAAGCTCTCACGCGAAACGCGCGAAATGTACTATGCGGTCGGCATGCCGTCGCACGTTTGCGTGGCAGTATCGCGCGTCGCAATCGCGCGAATTACTTTCACGAATTCTACACAAGCAGCAGCCATCACACATTCCCGATCGGCAGATTAACGACGCGGACCGGGTGCAGAGCCTCCGCCCGCTAATGGCTTTGTATTACGCCAGCCGAGACGAGATAAAAGGTGGTTCTTCGCACAAAATAGCGCCATTCGCAGCTTTGCGTTCGCATTAGCCTAATCTAATAATGCCATTGTAAATTTTCCCACCGCCAGTTTACCGGGTTCAATTTTCCGTTTTTAATGCGAGCTTATTTCAACTAAATTACAAATAAAAAAATTCACTCTCAATAAAGACATTTACACTTTACATAATTCAATGTAACAAAATAAATTAACAAAGAAGTTAGCCGGACATTTCATTCACAAATTTCATTGCAAAAAAGGAAATCTTACGTTTAATTTTGTCAGAAGGAACTGCAAACTTTTAAGGAGGATTTTTCCCTCCTACCTTTCCTCTGTCTTTCACTGTACTATTTCTTTTATTGAATGTAATCTTCAGCAAATGAGATCTCGTCCTATTATATCCGCTCTTAAAAAAGGGGGCATTAATTCCGCGCCAGTCCGTATACGCATCGAATGTTCTTTAAAAATGGAATCAAAGAAATTGGTCCGAAAGAGCCTGATCTCCTATTCCGTGCCGACCGCAAAATAAATCAAGTCCCCGGAAATAAAAAAGTAGCGTAATTAAAAGGAATCGTTAGGTATTACGCCTTTAAACCGAAAAGTACATTAGAGCTCGGGGATTGCGGCCGAATGCTCCGTATATTTATGAAGCTCCGTGCGTGACAGTCACGCGAAACCTACGCGATAACTTATCAATGGGCAATTACTTTTGCCACGTGTACAGGTTACGGTTTGGTTTGTTCTGTTCAACAATACCTACACGATAAATTTGCAAGTCTCTACGTTCTATCGACGAGTCTCGTTATCAACACAAGTTGCAAATTTATCCCTTCAAAAATGTCAACTTCAAAAATTTGTCTCTTGAAGAATTTCGACTTGAAAAATTGTGACTTTGCAGGTGAGAGATGGAACAAAACTTTTTAAATTCGCAACTGACAAAGTAATTCTGGTCGGAGGGAGATTGTTTCCGTGTGCTTTTCTTCTATTCCCTTGGACACCATGTGTCGAGCACACGCGTAGAAAGATGCTAACCAATCTCATTAGAGCACGCACAAAAGTAAGCGTGGAAAAAGAGGAACACGAGAAACGCGAGATAAAGCGAAAGACGAGCTTCAAGTCAGTTTTGTCCGTTTGTGTATAGGTGCTTTTGGTGTTGGTATGTGCGTGCACAAGTCGAAAAAAAGGGAACATAAAATTCATGCGGTTTGATTAAATACGGCTGGAATGTAAGAAAACAGCATTCTCGTCTCTTTAAAGAAGATAAAAGGGAAAGATTAAGTCTCTTTTTGTTTCGCGCTCTTTTGAAATTTAAATAAAAATAAATTTGAGTGAGATGGAATTTTGCGATGGATGTTTTTTTTTCTTTCTTGAGTTAAATAATTCTCTCGTCAACCGCATTCATCTATCTGTACGGATGCGTTCCGATCCGTATAGGTGTGTTCAATATATAGGTGTACAGAACACATCTAAGTGTATATGCATTCAGACATTCGCATTATATAAGATACCGGAAGGGTCGGATCTATATTTCAGTCGGCTACTACACGTGGCCTCGAGTGCCTCAGCAGTATTATAATGTAAAAAGGGGGAAAAAGGACGTTCCTCTCGGAACTAGTGAGAGCAGGTAAAATCGATATAAAAAAGCTCAAGCGACTCTTAAATTACGTGATTAAAATGCTGCCTAATTATTAGCGAAAAAATTTGGCGGACTGTATTTTGTTGAATTAAACAAAAGAAAAGTATACCACGCAACAAGTTAACACAAAACGGAACTAGCAGTACTTTGCTGTTTTTTTCAGATCAACTTTGGTTCAAGTATTTCCGATTACTTCACTTTCGAGTGTTGTGTTACATTGTCGAGAAAGAGAATTTATTCGCAAAATTAAGTGCTCGAACAAAAAAAAATGTTATTCACTCTATTCTTGTTCATTGACACTGCAATTTTCTTTTTTTTCTTTTTCGCAAATTAAAATCTTTAACGTTGGACAGAAAACAGACCTGTTTGAAACAAGAACAGAAGAAAGAAAAGTGTAATTTAAAATTTTAATTGGATGTCTCGTGACAAAAAATAAGATATCGATCATAGTTTGAGCCAAGGCACATCTCGACGTTCAGGGAAGCTTAGTACAGGAATCCATTACCGAATTACGCCAGCGATGCCACTTGTGGGGTCTTTTAGCTTGGGCATACACTTTGAACTTAATTAATTCGTTAATTTGTTGTGATTTAATTTATTGAAAATAACAAAGGCTAGGCTTCGTTACAGAGTATATATAGATTGTCTCGACGGACTAATTGAATCGTAATTAGTTTTCGCCTTGCCTCTGATTCGGCCTTATTTAATTGAAATTGTAGTATAGAATGCTGTTATTCTGATCTGTCTTGTGTAAAATTTCCCTCTGTCTCTGACTACTTTGTACTTTTCTGTATTCACTCTCTTTTATAAATTATTCGTCTGTCGAAATTGTCCTGATTGTCAGTGAAATGTAGGTTACTTGAATCATCATTTTATATCGAACACAAAACAAATGAATAAACAAAAATAAAGAAAAAAAAAAGAAAAAGAAAACGAGTAGGTTGTGTAAATATATCATATTCCGGTTTCGAGCGACTCATCGCGTTTGAGCATCTGACATATTTCTCAAGAATGACTAATCAAAAGGCAAAAATGTAGTCGCACCACAAAAACAGTCACGCAGCATATAATCAAATAAACCATCGCCTATTGAAACCAACAAAATTGGCAATTCTCCTCGGCAACATACTAGCTCAAATTAACGTGCGCCAGCTTAAATTATGAGCGTTACAAAGAGCCGAAAATAATCGGAGGGGTGTGTTTTATCGTCGGCATTGTTCGAGTCCGGTGATTGACACTCGCGTTTGCCAAGACCCGTAATCCCGGTAACTGAATACGGGCCGTCGATTTTCTTTCAGGCCGAACAACGGCGCAACAAAATAAACCCGAAGCTGCACTCTGATAAGAGCAGCTGCGTCGGTTAAAGCATCCACGCCTCCGTGCCCTTTTTCTTTTCGCACACGCGTTATCTGTCGCGCGTCTTTTCGAGCTGTAAACTTTTTCTCGATATAATCGCTCCGTTATATTGCGTTCATGTTTTGCGTGCAAATACTATCTCGGGGCAAATTCGTACGTAATCTTGGAGTGGCGCTTTTGTAACTAACCTTTTTGTTGACACTTCCTCCTTTTTTGACGCCCTGGTCTCTCGATTTGCTCACGTGCGACGTGGAAGCAGATGTGCAAGAAAACTCTTTTCAACGTCAGACTCTGGATAGAGTTGAATTCGGCCGCTGCACATGCCGAGCCAAATGGACGTTTCATTGTTCGCCTCTCTTCAGATGAATCAAACTTGGTACATGGAGGTTTTTTTTTTTTTTTTTTTTTTTTTTTTTCTGAAACATTATTTGACACATTAGTATAATTGGAAATGTAATTTTGTTTGTATTATTATTTGTCAACTGAAATTGTTATGCAAATCATAATTGAGTTGATTCATAGTCAAAATTTGCATACAAGATGCGCTCATAGATTTTACTCATGACCATATCTCACTTCCGCCATAACGCCGCGCGCATTATATATCAGTCATAAATTTTTACGTGCCGTCACAAAAAATTCAATATTCGAGGTGCAAATTCGACTTCTTTCCTTTACCCCCAAATAACCTTTCTTGGCAATAAAGAAAAGCTCCAGGACACCTTATTCTATATCTCTTTTTTTCAGGCCCATCCTTCATTTTTATAGTTTTGCTTTCATCAAATTTAAGGTTTTTTCATATTGCTTTTATATTTAATACGAACGAGATGGGGCAACGAATTGCAAAACGTTCAATGCACAGTTGAGAAAGAACGAACGTGCAAAAAGCATCAACGCGCTAAGAAATGTCAAATCAATAAAGAAGCCCAGTAACCTGAAAAGAAGGAGAGAGAGTAACTCATAAGTCAATAACATTGCGTACTTGGTTGAGCAGTAGCGCGATTATCCGGTTGTTTGAATCGCACAAATGTCGCCACGCGTGATTAAATTGTCGCGTTCAAGTTTATCCGAGTTGCGTCGAGCCTTCGAGTTTACGCACTCACAGAATATCCCGAAGAAACGAGATCTGCCACCGTGGCAGTTATTTTCGTTTCGGCCACCCTATCTGCTGGATAAATTTATCACTCGACATCATCCACCGAAAGCTCTGTACCATTGTCCTTTCCGACGCTCTCTCTCGCTCTGTCTTACTTGCAATAACTCACATGACCTGAACGTAAAATATGTACGATGTTTCGGCTGTCAAAAAATATATATTTCACCTCCTCTCGAAATGGAACGCAACTTATGATTTATTCAGTTAGTTCGGCGCAGTCGGATTAAAACAAAATAACCGCGTTTGAGTTATAACACCGATGCAACTATTTTAATTCCTCTATATGCATCTGTGTTAATTCCCATCTGCATAAAGTCGACGATTTCATGTTATTATACTGCGTGCTGAGGGTTTGATTAGTTTATATAAAATCATACAAAAGTGTCTACAAAATGGAATGAACAAGTATAAAATAAATGAATTTTAAAAATAGATAAAAACAGTGATTGAAATTCTAAATTCCACCACAACAGGGGGGATTGCATAATTTAGTGTTGAACCCAGATGGAGCGGTGGCGATGACGGTTTTGACATCGTTGTTTCACGGCTGCAAAACAACGCGACCATCGGGGCTTTAGCAATTATAGAATTTTATTCATGGCAGTGCATCAAAGTACCGGTGTTGTTTCGCAAAAGGCGTTAATGGACGAGATTCGCGAAATTTCGCATGCATATTCATGAGATGCAATGAGATGAAGTTTTCGAGCACGCTGTTGTCGCCTACACGCGTGTGTCATTTCGATTCGAAAACTGTTCCTATCCAGCATTATCACCAGCCTTGCTCGGCAAAGTTTTCAAGAAATTTGGAAAACAGTTTTCAATGTTTAATATCAAAAAATAAAACGTCTTATTTCGCAAATCCTGTAAGTGTCCTTGTAACAAACCGGATTAGTCTGGGATTTTGGTTAGAGACAATTATATCTGCTTCTGATCGATGAGAGGTTTTTCACTACGGTCGCGAATAATAGAGTATTAAATGTACTTAGTAGAAGGCAACCAGGCGCTCCAATAATGAAATACGAGTCAGATCGAGCAGGCAGCTCATTCGAATAATAATTGGAAATTGCAGGATGTCTCTCTTTCATTTCCACCCACCATTCCCTACGAATTCACTCGCTATCCTATAGTCAATTATTAATTATAATACTATCCCACCTACACCACTTATATAGGCTCAATTCATCTTTCAATTATGCACTCTCAAAGAGTTCAATTGAGAGATTTATTTTTGCAAAAATGAAAAAAAAGGTGTAAAACTGATAAGACCAAAAATCATAAACACACGTACGCAATCGTTCAGAATCCGTTACTTTTGCAAAAACGTATCCTGACGTAATTCAGGACCGTTTTTGTTCAATGCAGCGGCAGTTTGTTGTTCAGTTCATTCTTTTGTCGAACATCACGTGCAAGCACAATGCGAGTTACGCATCGTTTCTATCATTCCTTCTGAATTATAAACATTCGAACGTATTCGAGTGCACGTATCGCATTATACACCCAGGCAGGAATATCTTAAATTTTTCAGCACATTGAAGAAACGCTGTCAGACTGCTGTATGCATTGCGATGCACATTATGAACACCGCCTTGAACACGCGTGGAGAGCGGTTTCGACTGCATATTGATGCACCGATATGTACAGGCCCGGACAGATGTGTGTCGTCGCTTTTTGCCATTCCGACGATGATATTTCACTGTTGGAACCATCAAGTGGATGGAACAAAAGCCAATGTCCACAACGGAAAACGATCAAGAGAAAACCAGATGTCGGAAGGTACTCTGCAAGCTGTCAGCTATAATCAGATTTTAATATCAGCTATGAGGCGAGGAACTTTGTGTTGCGCAGTACCTCGGAGATGTTTGCAAAGTGAAAAACAAAAAGTTTCGAACGATGAAATTCAGCGACAAGGAAACGGCTCGCGGGGTGTTTCATCAGATTTCAGATTTAATTACACTCGTTTGAGAGTGAAAATAGAAAACTTTTGACAATTTTGTGTTTCCTTTGACGATCAAAAATGCCTGTCAGTTTTCTTTCTGACGCTAAAAACAATAAAATGCAAAAAAATGTCAAGGACTTTGATCCGGTTAAGCTCTCTCGCTTCATCACAACATCGTTTTAAGATGCAGCTCTCGGGTTCCGTTATGCTTTTGGCGAACATTGTACTTGTGCTCGTGTGAGTGAGTGCACGTGCAAATGCGTCGCACGAATTCATCGGCGCGAAAAAGACCGGGTTTGGAAACTGGCTCCGAGATCCGAGAAGCAGCACCTGCTCCCCAACACAGGTACGCGTTCTTACGAGCCTTTTCCTCAAAACTCAGGCACGCATCATGCCGGAGTCATGCAAGTGCAAAACTCGTGCACCGGATGCCGGGCGTCGATTCAACAAAGTGGTTTAGGCGCAGCCTTTTTATTGCCAAATCGCGGCGTGTTTTTTTTTCTCTCTCCCTCTTTTTCGACGCCAGTTTTGTTTTACGGGCGCACGATGCGGAATTGAACAAGGGGAGAGACGCGATATGAAACGTGAAGTAGCCTAGGGGAAAAGTATTTTTGCGCTGCCTGTTCGAAATGTCAGGTTGTTTCCTAGTAATGGTTTACTTGTTAATTTTAATTCAACAGTGATTGATTTTTCTGTCCCTTTTACTGTATTTACTCATTTTTTTATTAGTTCATTTTGCTTTTTCCGTTCTTTTTTTTTCATTTTTGCATTTCTTTTAGTTTATGAACAATCGTAAAATTGAATAATAGAAACTCTCCTTTCGATTGAAGCCAACGATGAAAACTTTTCTAACGACGCAGACCGTGGGGTAATAAAGTCGGGAAGGCAAAGTAGTGAAATTTCTTTTTTCCAAATCTTTTTTGGTCTGTCATTACCTGATATTTGTCTGATGTGCGGTCGGTGGTTTTCAAAGGACGACCACGGATTTTACGCGTACCGCACGATTTTGCGGGCGCGCTTGTTGGTCTAACTTGTAGACCCTTCTGAAATGAGTTCGGCATATTTGGCAAACGAACTGGAATCCCAGCGCCATTAAACGACACGCATCCACAAATTTCCCAGTTGTACAATAAACGTTAATTTTCATTTTACCGAAACTTGTTAATTCGACTGTACGACCAACTTGTACATTTGCTGTCTCTTACCATGAAGCGCGTGGGCGACTCAATCACGTGATTACTGTCACTTCTTAAAACGTATAGCTAATGCACTTACGATTAAAAGCCAACCTGTTTGACAGTTTTTATAGTCACTTTTTCAACATTGTCTACTAAAATAATATCTTCATTCAAAATTTTTTTTCATTTCAAATTTCTTAAATCAAGAAATTAATTTTAGATTTAATGACAAGTCTTGCTTTAAGATAGCATCCAGAAATCAAACAATTTTAATTAACTAACGAATTTTTACAAAATGTGATTGCATTTAAGTAGTAGAAACTTCTAATTTGGCTTCTTGGTCAAAATAAGGTAATGGTTTTCTAGCTTGGAATGCAATTTCAATTACATGTTCTTATAAGGATGTGCAAATGCACTTCCAAGCATGTGATTCTATGCTTCCGGCTGGCAGCTTGCATCATGATTAGACGAATGATTTATCGGCAAATGTCTATGTCGCTCAGCGGCGTGAACATTAGAGGTCTTGTGGTAGAGCTTTGACGAGTATATACGCGCTGATAAATTATGCACGTGCACCCCCAGCTTAGCGGATTTTCGATCCATCTTTCCCAACGTCGCTTTGAAAAGCGTCTTCGCGGGAAATTCTTTTCTATTGCCAAACCGAAGAATGTGGTTGTTCCAAGGCGGGGCCTATCGGTGTGTAGCTGACGAATTCGCGTTGCGGTTTCGACGTTGTTAAATTACTTTATCCGTGGTTATTGAAATTTTGCAAACGTTATGAAAATACATATTTCGTATCGTCTAAAATCTCGACATTATCGAAGTTCTGTAATTAATTTTTTTTTGGCTGTAAAAATGTTTGCATCATCGGACAAAAAAGTCAATTTAGTTACGAGATGAAACTTCTTTTTTCGTTGTGATTCATTATCGGATAGTATCATGTTGGCCAAGACTCATTAAACATATATTAAAGAGCGCTGACGATTGTTGTTCAAGAACGTGCGAAGTTGCGATAAAAATGTACACACCGCACACGCATCAAGTCAAGATTTATTATATACAATAGGTGATTTATCGAGTCTGGCGATATCAGCTGATTGATCGCAAGTTTGCTCAGCCCTCGTTACTTTTTGCCCGAGCTTTTCCGAGCTTCCAACGAAACTACTTTGCCAGGCTGTTATTTTTTCTTTTCGCAAAACATTAGTATTTACTTTGCTTCCCGGGCGGGCAATATTTACTGCCAATACTCAGATTTCGCCCTCCCAGAATAATTTTCCTCTGCTAAATTAATAAAGCACTGAAATTACATTGGTTTCATGATTCCTTTTTTGTCCCTTTTAAACGTCGGTGGAAATAAAATTTGAAGTTCAACAATTTGCGTTATAATTCAAGTACCGTTTTGATCTGATTTAATGTATATGATTCAACATTTATAGTTTCTATCTATAAATAAAATTCAAGAACTTATATATTCAAATTAAAACAAATTACTCAATTTTACATTAACAAAATCTAAAAATATTGTCAATAAAAACGACAACATCTTCTCACGTTTTCAAACTGGTATTTAAATGTGTATTTTTGTATAAAGTCGTAGTTCTTTTCGACAAAATATGATCATCGAATAAAATGCCTTGTTATGACGTGTTACATTTAAACATTAGCGATGAAGTGCTTCGCAAGAAATAAAAGCATAAGACGGATAAACTCACATAAAATATGATTTCAGTTACGTCACGTCGTTGTTATGACGATAGTAGAACCTTGACAATGAAACCCTGGCCAAAAGCACCGATATAAAGTTTCCTTGGTAATTAAGATCGCGTCGTCCACAAGAAGCCGTAATCTCGACCAAGCGTCGCAGCTTTGCCGAGGAAATTAAGAAGCTGCTGGGCGTCGAGACAGAGTTAATCAAGAAAAAGAAAGCCCGAATTTTTCGTGAAAACGTGTTTTATTGCGTGGAGAAAAAAAAATTTTTTTGTTCCCCGTTTCTCGAGCCCCAAAATGATAGTGTGGGTTATTACATTTTGGGGGAAATTAATTGTGCTTGGACAATTTGAGAGCGGGGCTTCTGACAGAGTATGCTGAATTTGTTTTCAGTCTGCGCATACGTAATGAATCGTTCGAGATCAATAATGATTCGCGCTGCGTTATTAATCAACTTACCACTCGCACAAATTACGGACAAACCAGATGGACAAGAGAGGACGAACCGTCCGCTGTAATCAGCACGCGTTCGAGCGCACACGAAACTCGAAAAACCGCGACACACTGTGTTAACATAATTTAACCTCAGCGGATAGCAGTTCGGAGCGTTCGTTTGAGTTGACTCGTGGCCCGTAGATAATTTCGTTCGATTTGTCACCGAACGCACGCGCCGGGCAAATTAAATTTTCATTTCTAAATCACCAATTTGGTTCGTGCAATTATTTTGAATTAATCGAATTCACCGACGGAAGGAACATCGCGATTGTCTAAAAACTATTTCAATTGTAAATTAAAAACAAAGATAATTTTGCTTCCGGCGTAAATTAATCGCGCCCTCTTTTTTTTCACTCTTTCTTCTCTCTTTTTTTTTTCTCTCTCTCTCTCTCTGACGTTTTTGTTTGTCCTGTAATGCAGTACAAAGACTCAAAGCTGCGTTAAACAACGTTTCGTTGCAAGTGACAAAAGAAGTATTTTTCGCGTACGCTCGCGCGCTAAAGTTATTTACACAATACCATTTCCTCGAGAAAAAAAAAACAAAAAAAAAAAGAAGAAGAAAATATAAAACAAAACCCCAACAGTCGAACATAAAACGGGAAGAAGAAAGTGTAAAAGTTAATGTTTAGAGTTTATGTGTAAGTTTAATTGACCGCAGGAAAATAGTTGGTGCATATAAAAATGCGAACAATTTCGCGACGTTTTATCAGCGAGATGAACTTGAGTGTACGGTGCATTTTCGAAACTGGAGCGCGCGCGTTATCTTTGCGCGCAGACACACGAGTTCTGGACGCGCGGTATCTATTCAACGTCGGTCGGTCTGCGAACTTTGCCGACGACCAAAAGTTTATGAAATTCGCGCGTCAAAGCGAGTACAGCCCACGTGTGTTGGAGAGGTCAATGCATATGTAAATTAAAGAAGGACGCAGCAGGCCGCCAGGCTGCTAATTATGCCGCAAATTATTCATTCATGAGTGCACTTTGCCTCTGATATGATTTTTTTTCCCCACAAACTCTCTTTCGCGATAAATTATTCGCTTCTCGAAAACTTTTATATGCATGCTGAATGAATATTTGTTCACCAATTATTAATATCTTTGTTTGTGTACCGACACGTATTACTATATAGACAAACATAAAATTCTTGTTTGTCAGTTGCGATCAAAGTTTGACAGCCAACTTGTTTCAAACTGTCAAAGCATTATGACAAACATGCTTAAGTTGGTAAACAATTTTTCACTGTTTTTCTCTAAAAAGACGCCAGCAAACATTTAATAAGTTTTCCATGCAAATTTATCTTTTTTAGAAAAAGTGCTCCACGAAATTGTTTGGTTTTCACGTGGCCTGTCAACTGTAAAGCGCGATGATCCTGGCGCTTTTCAGAATATGGTAACTGTACACCATCAACTTGACTTGGAGGCATTCGTTCGAAGGCACCCTGGACTGGATGCTCACTCTCGGGCCATTGTCTCTAGACAGTTTATCGTAACCCTACACTTATTGCACGTCCGTCCCTTTATTCGCAACGTGTTGTATTATATTCGAGGTTCGTTCACACCACAACAACTCATTGTCTAAAGCTGTACGAGTCGTTAACACGGAGTAGCCTGAAAAGGGTCATGTCGGATCTACCATAGTTTCGACTACGAAAGTTGCCCATTCTTCTGACAATCAATCCCACTTTCTAACATGACGTCCTTTAACAATCTCGGCCCGACCGGAAGCAAAAAGTAAAATTAGCTGGATCAACTATATTTAGGTTTCTGTATTCAATTCGAAATCTAATTTTATCTGATGTCGTAGATGTAATCAGTAATTAGTTTTGTTTGGAATTTAAATTAACGTATCTTGATTCATTTTTTCTAACATTTTTTTTTCATTCTTAGTCTGAAAATTGAAATTGGAAATGTTAGGAACATTGGAAGAAAGAAATAAGCTGAGAAATTGTTGGCAAGTAAGCTCAGTGAGAATGTGGGTCAAAGGGTAGAGTCACTTCGAGTTCAAAGGAACTTGTTCTCGGCAAATAACAGCAAACCATGGAGAGAGAGATTCTCTCGTTTTGTCGACGCCTCTTTGACGCTGTCACTGACATAAGTAAGCGTCAGTGTCACCGCAGTTCATCGCAGTGTGAAGGGCGTGCTTCTCTGGCACTGACTTTGATCTACTTGAGTCGACTAATCTCATTTCGATGACTCACAAGACTCGAATCTTAACAACGGCCTACCGCAAACTTTTCATTTCTTCTTTCCAAGTTTAAGCTCGGGGAAAACGGAAAGTGAAATTCCGAACCCTCGAGATTGAATTGTATATTAGTACTTATTCTTAACTGAAATTTTAAGGTTGAACAAGATGTAATAATTTTATTACATTTTTTTTTTCAATGGATCGTTTATTATTTTGTATTTATATCAGGTCCCTCGGACGAGTCAAAGCATCCGGTGCGATACGAGATAAAAACGTTTGCACAAAGTTTATACTGTGCATCACATTGTTTTGCTCGGCTTATCTTCGATGATTAGACTACACTTTTCGTAGGCGTGCATCGAGTGTCTTGCAATTGAAGTTTCATCAAGACATTACAATTCCATCAACAAATTAACAAGAACAATCCGGTGATTAAACAATCAGTCTGTCGTCCAACGAATTGTTGCAATCAATTTAATAGTTTATTATTGTTTGAAAGGCTGAACTTGAAAAAATAGCATTCAATTTCAGTCAAGAAAGTAATTGTATATAATCAAAATAAAAAAAGTTGTAGTTAAAAAAAACAGGTTTAAATATTTATAAAAATAGTAACAATTGAAGAAAAGGTTTCAACTGAACGAACAAACATTTTTCATTTCTGTTGCAGATTCATAGTTGAGAGCCAACCGACTTGGAAAAAAGGTAATACACAAGCCTGAACATACGTTTTCGATGTAGAAATATTTATTGAACCTAAAACCACTGCAGTGCGAAAAAAAAACAAGTATCAAACTTATACCCGAACGATTTTCACATTCCATTAATTTTATGCTTTTTCACAAGATTCGAGTGCATTTGGTGGTAACTGTAACATTGTTTCAACCTAACTTGCTGCGACATTGCACTAAGTACATCGATGAGTTACGGAAATAAAACGAAATCATTCGATAAGCTCTCCACGTTTTCGTTTCTCGGTCCTGATATATGGGTGCAGTGATGCAATTCACAATCGAGATCTCTTGCTTCGAATGTAAAAGTTGAGAAGTGTCCTGAATATTTTATAGATTGAATAAAAAATTGACGAAGTCATATGATAACAAAATTAAAAAGAAAAAAAAAACATTCTGAAAAAATGATTTAAAAGCAAATGTAGCAAAAAATTGAACAATCTGTTTTATATTTTTTTGCATTACACCTCGAGGAGCGAATTTATAAAAAAAAGCCAAGTACATCGGAATAGGCAAGTGGGGTATAAACGTTGATAATAATTGGAGTACAAAAAGAAGCATCAACGAGCTAAAAAGCACGCGAATTTAGAGACTTTTTGATACGCCAATGGTTGTTTTCATCGTCGCTCGTTCTGGTGACGAGTGCAACGTGTTCCTATGTGTGTCCCAGCACGAATACACGCGATTGAAATACTGTCTCTTGTGTGCATCCGTCCACGTAGAAACACCGCGCCAGTTGCGAATGTTTACCTTTCCGTTGATTTGACGCAGTCGAGAGAAGATTCGCGTATTGTTTGGCTCCCGTCATCGAGATACGTATATTTATATGCTCAAACACCGTGGTCCGTGCCGTCTAATGAATTCAATGCAATTGGCCCTCCTACACCACTCACACTTCTGAGCTCTCGTTGTCGATTCAAGTCACGTATCTGTGATAAAAGAAGTTTTTCCGACGGAATTAATGCCAATCATTGTTCGATCATGTGAACATTCTTATTTCCTTTTATTACTCCAGGGAGACATCCGCAGGGAGACATTTTGAAACTTACAAAAGGCTCGACAAGGGTTAACTAAGAATTTCGTTACGTTACAAATTGCAAACGATCTTAAACCAGCTTCGAAGTCAAATCGAACTGAGGTGATGTTTAAAATTACATGCCTCAAAGTTTCCTGCTCAATTTTGTACGTCAAGGAAACTTACAATTAAAAATGCATGTGTGGTTAACGTCATATCACAGTTCGCAAATGCGCCTGGAACTTTTTCATGAAAATATTAAAAGCACAAAAACTCAACGTGGGAAAAAAAACAAAGTGTGAACAAACTCATGATAATCCCGAACCAGCTGCCATTATATAATGGAAACTTCGGTTTTTCGCATTTTATAAAACTATCGGTCGAAACGGTCGTGCTGCAAATTCGCTCATTAAAACTTTGCCCTCTCTCTATTGTTAATCAATTAAAAATTTGTTTGACAAAGTTTTTGCGCTTATCCCCTCGACTGGCGCTAAAAATTCTCGTTTACACTCTCGTTTCGCGCAGTTTATGTTTAATGAGTTTAAAAACGTGTGCTGGTTAATGTGCGAATCAAAAGAAAAGTGAACTGAAATAACAAACGGGTGCTAATGGCTCCTAAAATTATATGCTCAAACGATAGCGTTGCGAAAAGATGGCGGTTCAGACGATTACGCGCGGTTTAAAACTGGCGGTGTGAAAAGTGTGTCGACAGGTTTTATTCGGGGTTTGCGTTCTTTTATTTGCTTTTTTTTTTAAAAAAAAAAAGCTTCTCCATTTTTCTGTCATATTTTTAGATTGCCGTGCGATTTGAAACGTTCGTTCGCTTTTCGATATGTGCTGTATAGTTTTGTTTTTACAACGTTTGTAACATTTGCCACCTCGCTTCTACGATGTGGCAGCGCTATAACTGTTATACCACATTTTCGACATAACACTGTTGACTTGATAAATGAAATGCATTCAAGTTGACGCCACCGTAAGAGATAATTGGATGCTGATGCGGTTCAGGAATTAGAATTTATGTAACACCTTCGTCTCTGCTCAAAATAATGTGTGATGCAATTATAATAATGTTTCGTGTATATCTCAAATGATAAATAGGAACTACAAAATTGGTAGACGGTAATTAATCTTCCAAATTCGCCGGATACTTATTGTTTTCAAAGTCAGAAACAATCATGAGATGATAAAAGAAATTTCAGTATCTCAGTAAAGTATACGGAAAGTCGCTCTGTCTGAGCTTAAGAAACAGATTCGAGAGAATCTCTGTTTTGCAGAAAACATCGGTTGGAGTTGATTTTAATCTCATTATTATATGTTAAAAAACTTATCTCCTAGAGACAAAAATTGAGCGACTATTATCCAACCGGGTGTAATTAAATGACAAAATTTGCGACGTTAAACTAACTGTCGAAAGTGCTGAATTCGTCGCTTGAAACCACTGAGCTACAAAACTACCGCTTTATAATTAACACTTTCAAACAAGCTTTTGACATGCTAAGCAAATTTGTACTTTAATACGCATGTAAAGTACACGTTCCTGTTCATCTGTATATAAACGACAAAGTTGTCCAAATCCTCTTGATAAAACTACAAAATTATGTCAAAAACAGTAAAAGTTGTATAAAATTCAATAAAAATGAAAAGAATCGACTATTTGAAAATTTCAACATTGAACACAATATTGATCTTTAAAGAAGAAAAAAAAAAAAAAAGTTCTCATTCGAAAAACCTAAGTCGGGGCCTATTACCATCATAAAGCTCCGAAGTTTGTTTCCTCCAAAATCACATTTATCATAATCCTTTTGAGGCGCACGGCAAAGGCCATTATTCGAGAGCCGCAAAAGATACTCGCAACGAATTAACGAAAGTATTTGCATGCATACGGAGGGGTTCGCGCTCCCTCGGAATAATTGTCGCGATGCAAGTCATCACACGAGGGAAAACTCAAGTGGCTTTTGCCGCGCGGTCAGGCTTAGCTGCGGCAAAGCCGGGATTCGCGTCGAAACATTTCGACACTCTCTCGCTCCCTCTTTATCCCCCTCTCTCTCTTGAAGGGTGAAAGAGAAGTTTGTCGCACCAGCACGCAGTTAGCTTGAAAACAAAACTGCCAAGAAGTGCGGGTGTCGCGAAACACACAAGTTTCTTCTTCGCTTCTTCATGCATCCACGTCAGACACAATTGTCCGGAACACAACGCACCAACTTAGCCGCGCGTGCGTCGCTATATCGGTCGCTGCTGATGATTTATTATTTACCAAGGTTATAATTATAAGCTGGGGACAAACGTAATAGCTGCTAAGTGGGATTATGCTTGGATCGTACGGATGAAATAAATGAAGCATTTTTCTTATTCTTTTAAAAAAGATTTAGCAAATCTGTTCTGCAATAAAATAAAGTTAAACATTTAAAACACGATAAACAATTTAAAGAAAAATAAATGGTAATGAGAGAGAACTGCAATTTAAATGAGTTACAAGTATTTCGAATTGAATTGTACGTGTTTGATTAATTGAAAATCGTCAATACCGTTTTCCTGTTTCTAAATCTAAAGTGAACGAAATCATGCTTGAAAAGTGATTTCCTCTTTATCCGTGATGTGCGAAAGTGTTCTCAATCCTGATAGTATTATATTGCAAAACAGATACTTGACCCCGGCTGGAGCATTTACGATATCGTATGTATCTTATATTGGTTTCTGAGAAACATTTATTACTTTTCATCTTTCGCAGGTAAAAATATATGAGATTCATCTGATGGTGAATTTATATTGAAACCATTTCTGATTATTTAACTAAAGTATTGTGAAATGGTAATTCAACAAACAAAAGTTTGTATGATACATTTTTTCCATTTATTTGAGCCATTTTGTTTTATTTCTTTTTATGTCATTTCATTTTATTTCATTCGGTTTTATATTTTATTCTGGTTTATTTTATTTTATCCCAGGGTTGCTGAAAAATGATCCACATAAACTAAACGACTTTCCAAGAGGATCTCAATTATGTTTTTGGGTGGAAAGAAAAATAGGTCACATCCCGGTTGCAGTATAAAAAAAAATGCAAAATAAAATATCATCGCGAAATGTCGACGCAATTTAAAAAAAAGCAGCGTTCCATTCGTGTCGGCGCAAAGAATGAGTAATCCGATTGCCTCAGCCACGACTTCCACAAAGATTTCCCGAAGTGATGAAAGTTTGAAATTATGCATAATTACCGGAGACGGACGTGTGACGACGAAAAATGGTTGTGCAAAAAAAAAAAATAAGAAGCAGAAGAAGAAAGAAATAATCGACGCTTGCCATCTTGGTTTAAAACAGAAGAACGGTCGAGCAGCGGAGAAAAGTGACAATCATTTACATAATATTCAATAAACCGAATCTAAATATATTTTGAACTTTCATTCGATTTCATAGTCGAGTTCAAATAAACATCAGACCGTTTTACGGCGGCGCCATTTAAACGAGAGCAAATAATGTATGTTAATTTATTTAAAGCGCACTTCTTCTTATCTTTTTTTTTTCGTCACGCGTTTCAAACAAATTTTGTTCGACCCGTAAATCGAATGCAGCCGAGATATAAAATAAAGTTCCCACCGGGGACGATCGATAAAATGAATCTAAATATTTAAAATTGATTTAAGCGTAAAACAAAATGAATCAACTGAGAGGCAATCTTGTTCCCGCAGTGTTAGCTTGAGAGTATGAAAGTACAATAATAAGTCTGTCAAAGTTTGCATGTTCATCAATTTTTAAAACGTGATTAAAAATTGTAACGTGGTTTCATACAACCGGTGAGATAATTTAAAACAGTTATAAATCTGGTTTTTAAATATGCTCGTAGCGAGCCAACGATACACGGGACACTGTTTGTTTCGTGTTGCAAACAAATTCATCAGCAAAACGAGTAAGGAAGCAGAGAAGCAGTTGTAACAAATGCGTCACAAATGTGCACTGTCTTTGGCCAAGTGACGTGCGCGGAGGTTGTTGCTCAGAATTGGCTGCCTCTTATCAACAGTTTTATGATGCTATGAAATTGTTTCTAGTCACGAACAAGGGGCTGTTTGTAAGATACCGATACTTTCTTCGCCTTGATCCTCCCCTTCGTTTCACCTTTGCCAAATTATAAGTCCAAAGTAAGCCTTTCAGTTTTCAAACTTCCAATCGACTTCTTAATTTTGCAAATTTGTCAAACAAAAAACATGCAAGATTTAGATCAGCACATGGTACATGAAATTAAAAAACAAAAAAATCCTTAGAAAATGTTTGCAAACTTGTAGCTTCAATCGATAAATATTAATTGATCAATTTGAAACACTGCCAATAATAGAGTGAAAAATCGAACGTCTATTCTTCGTGGAAGAAAATGAAAGAGGACCAAAAAGTCTTGGAAATAATTATCCATAATGGGAAGTCGATCGCAAAGGAGAGCCACGTAGATTGCATCTCGCGAAATTGCACGAGGCTCTTTGCTTTGATTCTAGCTAAGGCACTGATTAACTGAGACATGCCACAGCTCTGTTTGCCTTTGACAGAGGCTTTGGATATGGAAAAAGTGTTAGGCAATCGCGTCGACATTACCATGGAAGACGAACGTTCTCGTCTCCGAGCGGAGGATTAAACGGGACGCTATTGCATTGTATCACACCGCGTCCGACAATCGCGCTTGGTCGGAGGAAACGAATTGCATAATCCGATTCCACAGGACGATTCCTTTCCGATAAAAGAAAAGTGGAAAAAGGAAAAATCGCGAAGAGAATTCTGGCCTGTTGTTGCACCCTTCGACTTCGTCTGATTTCTACGGTTCGATTGTCGAAAAAGAGCTGAAAACGATCCCCGACGCTTTCTTTCGGTTTTCAATATCGGACCTGTTTTTATTTATCGGCGAATTTTTGTTCTCCTTTGATATTAAGTTTTTTTTTAGCTACACCAGGTCGGGCGAGTTCCTTTGAATTTTGCAAAAGTCTCTCTCTTTCTACTTGGATCGAAATTGAGTTTGATAAAAATAAATTACATCGAAAGTTGAGCTTTGAACATTTTTGGAATAACCGGATAATTTCAATGGATTTCTTATTGGCTAAATATAATTGTGAAAGAACTTTCTAATCATCAATTGAATGAAATGTTGTATCAAGAATTAAAGAATCTACAAATGTAGCGATGCACAAATTGATGGTTATTTCAATTTTTGTTTTCCAGATGAATCAACCGGTTGATTTATGTACTTTTGTTTTGAACCATAAACGAGGGGTACTTGAGTTTTATATATAGTGCTGAAGCGTTGTTCAATAAAAATAGAACGAATCATATTATGTGATAATGAATCACATCCGAGCTTTTGATAATGTAATCGATAGTTCGACTTGTATTAGTATTCTATTTCAATGGTCTGTACTGCGAACCCTACGAAATTGCAATGACAAAACTTTAATCTCACAACTACAGCGGATGAAAATCAATGACATATTTAAAGCTTGATTTAACACCTTCAAATGTAAATGCAAAGGATAAAGGAAACACTGTCGGAGATAAATTATTTTGCTATGAAGTAATAAATGTAAGCAAATATACTGGCATAAAATCCAATTTAAAATATCAAATCTTGAAAGTACCAAGCTATTTTTGTCATGTAAGTCTCAACGATATCATCAAATAATAACAAATATCTGCAGCTTCTAAAATTAGGTAATCTTAAATTTCCAATTTGAGTTCAACAAACGAATCTTTTTTACGTCATCGTTGCAAATTTATCAGTACAAATTTAAACGAGGTTGGATTTTGGTGTTTAACGTATAGTCTCATATTTATTTTTTAAACATGTTATACTTTTTTTTTACTGATCTGCAATAATTGTTTTAGTATTTTCTAGAATTATAATGTGAGATCCTGATGAAATAAAAAGCTCAGATATTAATCAAATTTTGTCACCTTCGAAGTCCTCAGTAGTACAACGGTCAGTATCTCCGCCTGTCACGTGGAAGATCGGGGTTCGACTCCCCGCTGGGGAGTTTTTTTTCTTCGCAATTTTCAATTGTATTTAAGCATCTGTAAACAAAATAGTATTAACAACATATTAATAACAAATAATATTAAGATAGAAACGAATTTCCAATTAATAAAATAACAGATTTAATTAATTTTGTTCGTAACTAAAAAATTCGTTTATTTTCAAATAAGACGCAATTTGTAAAGTGAAAACTATCGTGAAAAAATGTTTCCCCGTATATTTGACATATTTAGATGGTCTGAGCTTTCTCGCCTCGAAATCCTCAAGTACCCGTGTTCAACTTTTGTTATGAAATGGAGTTCGTAAACGAATTGTTACGCGTAACACTGTTTCACGAAGATTTTCATCTCTATTCAACTTTTCCTTTGTGACTCCTGCGAAAACAATAATTTTATTTGAGAAACTTTTCATCAGTATTTTAGCTAAGAACAGCTGAGTCGAATTATTATTTCTCGCGCGGAAAAAAAATCGCTTTAAGATTTCTCAGCCCGGGCAGTTATGTGAATAACTTTGATGTATTCTCCGCTTTATTGACAATACAAACAAATGTTTCATTTAACTTCTTAAAGAATTGAAATTAAAAATTAAATTAAAAACTAAAATCTAATTACTAAAAACGATATAAAATAAATCATTCGACAAAATTGTTTTTTAATTAACAAATATATATTTCGCCATTCTGAAATTTTGTAATTTTATCGTTTACTGAGAAAGTTAGTGTTAACATTAAATCCAATTTACTCATAATGAAAAGAACATATTTAAGCAATTATATTTCAGTTTCACGAATAAATTTATCCCCATACCGTGCAAGACAACATTTTTTCTTCGAAACCGTAATAAAATACCAATAATGATAATTAATTTTTTCTCATCAGACCAGGTTAATGAAACCCTACGGTCACAAGTTGAATGAAAAAAAGATAACGCGCACCTGTGACACAGCTTGATAGCCTTTTATTTACGGATATTAATTTTATACAATCCAGCTTTCCACCAAGATAAATTACCAAACTTTGCAGATCGAGGTTTCGGGTTGCAAAAGGGGAGAACGGTTTACAGCTCGTTGAATCTCCATGACAAGAAGATGCAGTTACAAATGCGATACATCTGAAAGGCGCGTAAAACGTTACGCGGTGAAAATCGTCTGTAAGAAACCGGAAGCTCCAAATCGGAAGTGAAATTCGGTCTGTCAGAGCGACAAAGCGTTGTATATTACGCAAGTTTTATACTTTATTACCAGTCTAGGGCTGGTGAAACGCAAATATAAATCGATACCTAGTAGTTGTCGACGAGTCGTGCAATAAGAGGCGAACTAAGGCACTGATCGATGATGATCGGAAAATGAAAAACGCGCGGATTTGAAAACTCCGCTCCCTCTCTCATATATCTCGTACTTTTCTGCCTGCACGTTATTGTAGCTAATTTCTCGACTGGCGAAGATATTTATGTTGTATCCCAAATTGCCCGCGTTCCCTTTTTCATCTCTCAGCGGCTGATTTCACAAAACAAACATCTTCAATTTTTGTTTCTCTCCCTAAACAAATACTAATCGGCCATCTTGAATTTCGATGCCTAAAACTTCTTTCTCATGTTCATTCCAGTGTCAAGACCTTTCTTCCTTTTAACTTCGAACGTTTTTTCGGGTCTCAGCAAGAGTAATTTAACCAAGTTCAAAATTACCCCTTGTTTATTTATCAGCCGAATTACAGGCAAAGGAAATGGATATCAAAAGTGGCAGCACGATTGCTGATACACACTTCGTTATACGCAAAACGGTTGTGCGTATCTTGATATAGGATATTGGAGCATGATTAACGCCGAGGGTAAGACTCGGGTATAATTAAAATTTGCGTGTATGAAAAGCTGCTGGCAGTATTGATGCAAATGTCGATACAACGTCGACATGACGGATATGACGTGTATCTGGTAGGTATCAATTTCGTACGGCTATCTTCGGATTGTAATCTTTTGCAACGGGGAGCGAGAGGAAGCGGCAAAAGTTAAAGATATGATGAAATGACAAACGGTGAATAGCGGGATCCGTCGGGTAATGCCTCATGTAACGCGATGGAAAAGTGATCGGTTTATTGACGAAAAATAGACGAGACCTCATTCGCCGTCGCGATATGAAAAATCGTTGAATATTTTTATTTGTCCCGTTCGGGTTCTCTATTATTCGTCGATCCGCGGATTAGATCTTTTTCTTAGACTCTCTTTAGCCCAGACTTGTTTGCCACAGCATTTCCTCTGTCCGGTATAATCTCTCCTCTTTTTTTTTTTTTTTTGCAGACAACAAAATTGTCGTCGTCGAAATGAAATTTTTCTAATGCTTCAAAAAGTGTTGAAAAGAAAAATCTAATTTGATTTTTATTATGAGTATGCAAATTTTTTGCAAAATACTTTTTGCAAGTACTTCCCTCTCTATGAACTCATAACAATAATTCAAACTTGAAATCGAGTTACAAAGTCAGTTTCAACGTTCATATCGTTTTACATGCCAAGCTTACACAGCAAAATCTGTTAACATTGAAACAAGCTTCATTTTACATCGGTCATTCCAGACGATGAAATTGTGTTGGCGTTTGAAGTATAACATTGTGGGCGATATCTTCCACGTAGTCTGCTACTCAAGAAAGCGTATAAGACCGGTTCTTTGCACGATACCAAGTATCCTTAATTCCTTTAGACGTATCTCTTTTCTGCAAAGAAGGCAGAAAGGGCAAAGCCAAGGGTGAAATTCGAAAACGAAACGCTAACATACTTTGTACGTATTCACGGAATGCGCGAAAGAGGGCGCCTCGGATTTCACGTTAGGGTTGCATGGCGCGGTCCAATATTTTTCCTTCCTGGGAGATTAACTGTTAAGGGAGCTAGTTTTTCAGGCCCTAACTTATCTTGTCTTTCCTGTGTTTCAGAATCACTTATGCCACGCGACCGGACAGTCTGACCAATGATAGGTGAGTCTGCGAATTGAATTTCACATTTCTCCACCGCTAAGCTATCCCCTTTCGGTCAAGGGTTCGAAAAGCAAATACAAAATACTCCGTTGGAGTGTATGGCTGGACAAATATTGGCCTGAAGAGTTATGCTTCCATAAATGAAATTAACAGTCCATCTTGAAATGAACTCCGCTGTAAAATGGCTCTATAGCGGTAACGGAAAAGGTGTCAGAATTATTTTAAAATTCCCAACAAATGACTTTTTACTCGTTTTATTTGAGTTTGAAAAATATACTGATGATTGAACATCTTAAAATGGTGATATTTAATTTTGCAAATCAAATTTAATCATTCAAATTGTAAATGTTTTGTTTTTGTTTTCCAGTAAATTTAATTTGAACATTTGAATAATTTTGGATGATGGTACAGATCGAATATAGATCTGTAAAATGTCCGGCGATACGATCACGTTATATTATTATTAAATCATATGTGATTTAACATGCTGCAAATTAAAGATAAACGATCCCATCGGTGGTAATACAGATGAACCTCGCGAATTATCATTAGATTATGGGATGCCCAACTGAAATTACCACAATCGATTATGCGGCCAATAGTCAACCATAAAAATTCATTCCCGATATTGGAGAATTTCTATCCTTAATTGAATCGCGAGCATTATTGCGATTTCGTCAATACCAAAGTTAGCCGAGTAATATTACATCAGTTATATCATGAATCCTTCAAGTAATTTTTTCAATCAAACGGAATATACTTTTCTCTATATATCTTTGAATTAAACAATCTCTTTCCGCGCTTGCTGATTGATTTCTACCCCTCAGCCAACTTTTTTATTTCAATGGTGAAGGGATATAAAAAACTAGCATGATTGAAAAACATTACACCCTCGAGAGATAAAAGAACTCGTCCAATTGCGCGTTCTTATTGAAGACAAAAAAGTCGTTTAATGAACGGATAAACCGGCAATATTGCTGTTCCGTTCGAATGACGCGCGACTCCTTCATAAGAGGATTGAGGCAATTTCCTTCTGTTGCATATAACCCTGAATTATCGTGCGAAACAAGCCGCACACAGGACGCCTGCGCGGATTTTCGAACACGCGATAATTTGGCAAGACAAAAAAGATAAAAAAAGGGAGAGGCGTCAAAGGCTAAATACAACAACCCCTCAGTCTTGATGTATTAGCGCATTATCGGATTTCGATTATACGCAATCATGCTTCATAGACACCCTGATTAGCCCGACAAAACTCTCCTCTCTCCAAGATGAGGATTATTCCTTACAATCGTGCTCTCGTCCTTTTTTGTCTTTTTTTTTTTTTTTAATTAAAAATAGCTTTATTTGAAATAACAATTAATTAATTACTTTATGCAATGTGGTCAATTTTGAAGACATTTTGCAAATTTACATTTTAAGATATTCAATTTCAAATTAGTTCTCAAAATGTGTGTCTTGTATATCTATATCTATGTACTGTACCAAGTTGTAAATTAATTATTCATTTTCAGATGTTCAATCAGTTGTATATTTTGCAAACTCAAATAGATAGAATACGACCAATTGTTCAGAATTTCAATGTAACTCTGAGATTTTTCACTTGTCGCTAAAACCACACTTTGAGGTAGAATTTATATAAAGAGGCGTATAATTAAGATTCCAGAGACTCAATATGGAAAACAATGTAAACTAATTTCTCACGACAAAAGTTATTGCTCGAATCCTCATTTGACAGTATTCATTACAAAAGTTGTATGTTCAATTTTGAAAATCCAAATTTAAATTTGAATTCCAGAACATATTTCATTCATTGAAACATTTGACCTATCATATTGTATGCATGAAAATTTGTTATATAGTAGAATATGAAGTATGATGCATTGGTTTTTCGTTAAAATCTCATAGGTGGTTTCAAAGTTACAACCAGATATGTGAAAAATGTACGACATTTTCTTTCATTTTTATAACTCCCATGTATTTCAATCCAACTTTGAATTTTGATATCTCCTCTTCTAAGTTAGACAAAGTTGCTCAAACTTATCATAATGATTGCAAAAATGTTCGACATCTGAGAAAAAACATTAATGTAAAATGTTTGATCAATTTCCCATGAAATGTGGCACTTTATGATAGTGGCACATCTTAAGCGACATTTAGAGGCCGATTTTGGGATCGATCCTCCGTGTTAATTTGAAAGATTATCATGCGAAGCTTCACCCCTGTTAGTTCGATCAGTTACGATCGGTCTCATGAATTAATTATCAGAACTGCGATTACTGGACCGAAAATTATTTGCTAATTGCACGAAATGTTGATCGCCCGATAGAAAGACGATAATTATTTGAGCGTCGGGGTGTGTGTACATATTTACAAAACCAATTGGCAACTTCTCTTCAATTAAAATAACATCTCCCAACGAACCCGGCGCATTTTATCAGCCAACAATATCTTCCTTTGGGAGAGTTATTTTAAGACTAGACCAGCAATCAATACCTATCACCTTTTTTCCTCAACTGTAAACATCAATTGATTCTTCCACGGTTCACCTCGCCATCGCCTCTCAAAACCTTTCAACTGTCTACCATCTTCAAGTAACAATCGATGCACCATTAGAAAACATCGTTCACACCGAAATGCAATCTCCTCCCCAACTCTAAATCAGTGAAACCTCCCAAATCAGAACAGTAATTAGCGAACCAACTTGTATAAACAATTCCGTAGCGGCAACTCACGTCAAAACCAATGGTCTAAACTCGATATCCTCTAATCGACTTGGAACTTGCATTGTAGTCGGATGGCAAGCAATTTGGAAACGTTTTGAAATGACCTCAGGACAATTACCAATGCCAAAAAGCGTTTGGGCATGCCAGAGGAGCGCTTTTCCGACCTATGACGAGTTCGAGAAGACAATAAAAAGTGCGCCTCTTTTGAAGTGCGACTGGCAAAGTGGAAGATTGACTGCGTTCGTGCGGCGTGCGGTGTTTGGTGTGTGTGTGAGTGTTGTCCGATGTCCGAGTATCGATTGGGCTCGGCCGAGCGTGAGGATGGAAAAGGCGTCTGCACGTAAAAGGGTTTTACGCCGGGAGGACGAGATGAGCTCCGAAGAGCGGCGCGTCATACAAATAGCTGTTCATCTGTTTCCCCTAGGCGAAAAACAAAAAACGTCTGATTGGAAAAAAATCTATCGGATTTTTGGCTCCATCAAACCGCGACCGATCATCTGTGTTTTGTGTTTGTTTCAATTTTAGTTGTAAATATAAAACTTGTGTCTTCAACAATTTGATCTGTAGATGATCGGAAGATGATGAGTAGGAATTTAAATTTGTGAAAAATTTGATCGATTAACGATGATGTGATGTAAAAAAATGTGATTTTTAACAATCAAGTGTGTTGTTCAGGGTTTATAAGAGGCGATATTTGTGTTTGGTTGAACGAAGGCATGTAATTTATGCACAACGCTGGGGCTGACGTAATGACAAAGATTTAATGGCAGGTGGAAGAGAGGGCACCCTTATCGATCCTCGGACTGTGATTCGTCTGAACTTTCACAGATTATTGTTTCGTTTTCACTTCTGGACTCGGTTGAAAGGAAAACGAGGTGCATCCATAATGAGCCAAGGATCCATTCAACGTGAGAAATCGAAGCAATTATTACGTGAATTTCGTAATTCCGAAAAGGGGATTCTCGCAGATGAATCACAATCACCGCGCAGGAAGAGATTAATTTAAAAAATCATCCTTGATTGAAATTCATTCAAGTCAATATAACAATAACAAAAATCAATAAACCCGAACAAATATCGTTCAATTTTTTCTTGATCATTCTTGTTTGCAATCTTTTTGCTATTTCATTATAATGTGATTTGTAAATTTATATTTTGAAGGAGGAAAAAAAATCTGACAAATTTGCTTCCGGTTCGAGAGATAGAAAAATATTACACGTTTCCTTAACAGCATTGTGTCCGATAGGGCTTTGGTATTTCACGTAGCTTCGTCTTGCATGCCCATCTAGCAAGTCTTTCCATTTTCGTGACGCGGATGCACACACATCCGACGCGTCTTCACAACGTGCTCGCAAAAGGATGCGACGTCCGCCGTGCACATTCATGCACGATGTGCATATACAAAGCGCAAACAAACGCATCGACGCGAGTTTTTATATACTGTCGTGTCGCATGCCGTTAACGTTTCGTCCAACAATAAAAGCCGGAACGGTGATGTAAAAGAAAGCACATTGCCCGCACTTGATACACATACATTGCGTTACTTTCGCGTCAAACGACTCGCGGTTTACTGAGTGCAGTAATCTCGGTCGCAATATCAGAATGGGGCTTTTTTGAAGACTGGATATTATGCAGTGCGTGTACTCAAAATCTGCGAGAAAAAAAAATGTACAATCATAAAAAGGGGAAAAAACTTTGAGAAAATGAAATGAACATTTTGTTACAACATTTAAGTACACATTTCAGTAACAAGTTTTTTTTTTTATAACTTGATGTCGAAAACAAGAATGCTGATTAAAATATTGTTTGTAAAGTCACGTTATGTTAACGTGATGAAAAATGCACGAGTCATGACCGCGTGTTTGAGCAGCGTTGAAAAACATAAGCGGTCGTTTTCAAATATTAACCCTTGTGTGCTTGAGTCAAATCATGGCCTGCATCGTTGGGAGTATCGGAGTCCCACGCTGAGAATCAATAATGAAAAGCTAACCCAAATACATATATGTTCTTCCTTTCTTCGGACAGACGCGCGTCCTAGTGAGCCGTGCCAAAATGCGAATCCCGCATTTGGGTCGCACCAAAATCAATGCCCACAGCTATATCAATCCCTCGCATTGATCGCTCAGATGAAGAAAAATTCCAACGATGACCGCTTAACATCCCCCCACCCTCTCGCTGCGTTTATAACCGCCTTTTACCGCAAACTTTTTCTTTCTTCCTCATAGTCTAGCTTTTATTTATTAACGTACAAAGTTCCACTTAACACAGTGACCCCGCTGTGATTTTTATTAAACGCTCAGATTAGTTTCTTAATTAACAAAATTCTTAATAAACGGAAAATCTAGAGATTAAAATCTATGTTGAATGATCAAGCTGAATTAATTTTCTTCATTTGAATGTTTCAAATTGGTCGAACTAAAAAAAGCTTGTTAGTGAACATCTGAGACTCAAGTTTTTGGTGACAAAACAGTCTTCGCAATATCCTCGACATGGTTCGTCTAACGAGATCGCGTCCGCTTTCATTTCGTCGCCTGCAGAGCCGAAAAGACTTTTGTATTGGGGAAAAACTTTTGTCGCACGACTTATCGATTAAAGGCCGACGTACGAAGTCGCTGATCCCCGAGTCTGTAACGGAATGAAACCGGGATTAGCCTTGTCCAAGTACCACGCGCGTTCGCATTAATTTTCATTAGCCAGGCCAGTCACACGTAGCACGCAAGAAAGCTTTCACGGAAGCACGCGCGAGCCTCCCCGTATACACATAAAATTCAACCGGCCCGACGTACTGCATACACACTGCGATTATAAACTTTGCTACGAGAATATAATCTTATCGCCCAGCGAACGAAAATCGTGATCAAGTTAATTTTATTTACTGCTAAGAGGGAGGAAGAAAAAAATAGTTACATGTTTTGAACGTGCCCCCGGGGTTTATTAAAAATCTGTTTGAATATGGGTAATGTGCCGGATAAGGATCTGCTGTGTGTAACAATGTGAGAGAGGCAAAAAATATGTCTGAGTTAAAAAGAAATTGTATTTATATTTCATAGCGTAAAAGGAAGTCGTTGAGGATTAGATTACATAAAAAAACATTGTTCCAAAACGCGACTGTGATAAATTTTTGCATTAATTGGTCTCCGTTGAATTTTTTTTTATATTATATTTTTCAGCGCCTGACGTTTAATTTTAGCTTTCACAAAGTTTTTCTTTGATGTGAGAAGTCAAGAAATATCTTCTGTCGTATATTCGAGCTCTTTTGTCCAAAATTTATTTTCATTGGTTTCTATGAACACACGTTGTAGAGTACATTTGTACAAATGAACTGGTGAGATTAATTGAATGAAATTTGAATGAGGACTGTGAGAATCATTATCTCGTTAGGTGAATTTGGTTCCCGTGCAATTTAGTATCTTAAAACACCCGCATTACTTCGAGTGTAAATCACTTTGATTGTTACATCATGTCCATACATGTAGACAGCGTACGAGAGTCTGTCCACTTTAAGTACCTTCCGACGTGTGCGCATTTATATAATATTCTTCAAACATATCTGTCGAGTAGACGTTTTCCATAAGTACACACGCGCTCTCCTAGATTTGCTATATTTAAACCAGAAGCACGTGCGGAAGTAATTGAGATTTTTATTCTTGTTTGCGGTATGAATTTGCTCGAAATAAAAATTAATATTTCACCCAATAATAAAATTAACGATTCAAACAAATAACAATTAAAAAATGTCATTTTTTATTTTATCGGATCGATTAAAATTTTGTTCCTGCAGACAAGTTTTTTATTTCAACAAACTCGACGGTGCAAAATCTGTTGATTTTACGGATATAAAAGCTTCACCGCAGCGTTTTTATATTTTCTCCAATTTTTTTTTGTCTCGTGTGCATCACACCCTCGAAAAAATCGAACTGCATCGTCGCTTGCTGAACACAAGTTAACGGGCCGTGCGACGAGAAATGCGGAGATCCCCTCTTTGACGCACAGTGTCAAGTGTCAAACTAGCCGAAATACTTGACGGCGCCTTGACCGTTTGGTATCCTGTGTGTTCTGCTTTTAAGTAATTAGACTCCGCGGATGGGAGTGTGTGTGTGTGTGTGTGTGTGTGTGTACGTGTGTGCAGACGCCCGACTAATTTCACCGCGCGCCAATTCGGCCACTTACGCGAGAGCTCCCAAGTGTTTCCCTCGCATATTGCAGTTTCTCGTATTCCCTCGCGTAACAGTTTCCCATGATTCATGCTAATCGACCCGATACACACAGTTCGCGAAGAATATTTGCCGCGCGCCAAGCATTCGCGCTGTGTTTGCTCTTTGAAAATCGAGCGCTTAATTAGCCAAGTTTCGTACAGGCAATTAGCATGGCGAAGAGCGAGTTTTCCAAAAGTGAATGTTCTGCAGATAATGGCTGGTTTCATAAAACGTCGCTATTTTTTTTCCTGTGATTAAAACAGTTTTAGTATGAATGAGTGAAAAATGCAGAAATTTTCACTTGTAATAATATAGAATTTCAAGAAATAATATAATTATTTTTGTTGATTATTAAAAAACTTTGAAAAAAAGTGTGATGAACGATTTGAAAAACGATAATTTGACTGTTTTGCTAGGTATAATAAAATGAGTGAATAATGTTTCGTGCAATTTTGCGAACTAAACGAATTTACGTGATGATATGAAAATAGTTGATCAGTAAATATAATGAAGAGCTGTGTAATCTGCAACAGTCACATTCATTTTTACCATTAACGAGAACGAAAGACAGAAAAAAGATTTTTGGGCTCAGAGTTTATTCAGCTGTAGAGTTTTCGGTGTAATACAAATAATGAATTCGGTTGAGTAAACAAAATTACTGATTTCCGGTATAATGAAGTTATCGAACTCGGCCGACTTAAAGTTTTGTTGCATTACCTCGAGTGTTTGAGACTTCCGCGAAATATAGGATCGTGTATAATATTAGCACGATTATGTCAGTAAACAAGAGAGTTAATTTCGGAATGATAAATTGATAATTTATTAAATTCTTACTTTCAAGATTCAAGTAAGTAAATATTTTCACGTTTGTAAAGTTTTTTTTTCTTAATTTTTGAAGTTCTTTTAAAATAATATACAATTTTTCATTTATTCAAATTGGGTTTGATCTAATTCCAATGAATCCATTTGGAAAAGTCAATTTTTTTAATAAAAATATCTTATGTTTCAAAAGAATAGAAACAGTAAAGTGATTGTCAAATGAATTCCGAAATTCATTCAAAACAATGCCGTAATTTAATTATTCTCAATTACGGTAAAGAATATTCAAGTTCAAATAGTTAGTGCAATAAAATTTGCACCAATGGAATTTCTTGTTTGATGGATGCAGAGTTTAAGGGTATATATTAAGTGAAATTGAACTTGAAGTGATTACAAAATGAATGACACCATAAATTCAACCCCCAAGGTTATCTAACTTTATATATAGTTCCCGAAGAATATGTAATCCCAAGTATTTTGAAACTTAGTTATATTTGAAATATGAAGGTTTAATTGCCAAAGTTTGGAGACGCTAAAAATCTCAAGCCTCAAATAAACTATTGATAACGAAATAATGCAAAAAAATTGCATTTTAATGTGACGAAAAAACAAAAGCAAAATTTTTACTTATGTAATCTCTTATCTTAAAAAGTGTTGTTTTTGTTTTCTGTAATAAATTATTATTCTTCAAATTTACATACATTTTGAATATCCGTGAAATTTCGATTCCTGAGGCTCATGCATTTTTACTGACACAGCTGAAGAGCGCAATCGGTTTCAACGACAGTTGTCGTCAATTCGTTGCTCCTCTCGAAATAACAAGTTCACGAGACGCAAGTCAATGAAACAAAAGTTCTGAATAAAACATATTGCATTTCAAATTCAACGATATGCGGTTATTTGTGTTAATTCCATTACGTCTCATCAAATAATGGGGAGGTTCTCTCTAATTTGTTGCTGCGTTCGACTATATTGATCAATGAATTATTCCGCGAAAGTTCCGATCAAGTTTGTTTATTTATTGGAAAGTGTTTTCAGTTTACAAAGCCGCAACTAAATTTGCCAGGCTGTGTCGGCGAAACTTTTACCAAGATTAAAAGCACAAAGGTACAAAAGGTGAAAGAATCTTTTCAAAGTTCATCACTTATTCAAATTAATGCAAAACGTGTTTACATCGCGTTACAACATTTTCATGAAACGCCATATACGCTGAGAATTTCCGGCACAATTTTCGTACACTAATTATCTATTAACAATTATGTTAAACACGTGTTAGATAACTGTTCCAACACGCCGCAGCTATGCACTTTCCGCGAGGTATTTAAATTCGTATACTAGCAGACTGCGAGAGAGTAATGTAACAAAAACATCATGTCCGTGGCAAATTTTAAACGACCGCGAACAATTACCATGATATACATTTTCATAAAACGAAAATTCTATCAGATAAACAAACACGTTTATAATAAAAGATTAATTAATATCGCGGTATAAGATCATTATAAAATAACGGTCGTCAATTTCAATAGTTGAAATTATTTCTGTTTTTGATGGCACGTGCGAGAGCATTTCCAAAGGACACCGAATTTGCTCTCGGCACTTTTGTTTTAAACGAAGTTTAATGATTTGCGAATCCATAACATCAATCTCGCGAAGATCAATCTCGTTAATTTGGGAATCCAATTTCATTTGACTGAAATGTGGAGGAAATTTCTCAAAGACAAATTTCATTGAAGGAAAAAGCCTCTTAGGCCGTATTTGTTATAGATATATAGAAGTAATATCTAAAGTGATGCGGCAGAAATGTAATTTCACGTAATTATCAATTTCATATTTGAATGTCCGTTAAAAATTCAAGTCAAATTTGCCGCATATTTTATTTTTGCAGCAACATTTTGCAAATGACGAGATAAAATTGATGGTCGGTTGTTCAACATGTTTTTTTGTAACGGAGGATCATAAAAGCATCACAAATATCGTCCGAACCCAGTAATTTTTGTTTATACGAGCATATGAATCAAACGACACGGGTTTGTAAAAGTTGGAACTTTTTGGTATAGTCAAATTACCAATTTGCATAACAACATCGCGTAATGCTCGAAGCGCGATCGTTTTGATTCTGCGACGGGTATACGATGAAAAATAATTACCCGTGCGAACCCCTTTTACGTTGGGCCAATTAACAAAATTCAATGTCATAAAAAACGCGTAAAACCGTCAATTTGGAGGCAGATATCGCGACACCCAATGGGGGTCCCTTCAATCGTGGCGTCCTGCACAAATTGGCCGTTAGTTTTGTGATTACTCTGTCAGGCGCGGTTTATTTAACAAGAAAAACGTGACGGCCCGGCATCAGAACGCACTCTCTGCGTCCACGCCCGGCTTACAAATTATGACATTTAGGCTATCACGTGTTTCCATTTCGCACAAATTATACGCCTCACCGCCCTCTTCTCTAAATAATTAACTCTGATTCCCAAAACATGACGGTATATATATATTTTAAGCAAAACGAAAGATACCGAAACCTGAATTCAACTCAAATCCCAAAATTTACAAATTGTAAACATCCGCAAGGAACAAACTTCAAAATTCAACATTTACAAACTTTGACTATACTTTTGAATTTTAAATTCAATCATTTTCAAGTACATCATAATTTCCAAATTAAGCAAATTTGTAATTGTCTAATTTGTTATGTTTGTTGAATTAAAAATGTTGATTAATTTTCATTTTTTATGTGTGAATAAGGGCGTGAAAAGTTTTATTAAATTATTGGCAGCTTCCGCAGACCCAGCAGCATTGCTTTTAATAGAGCCGAACGAGTCACACTAAAACAATAAATTCGCAGCGATATCTGTGATAAATTTGCTGGCTAGCACTCGAATCGATTGTTCATTCCGAGTCGATCGGCGCCTCCCTTTTTTGTTCTCCCAACTTTGCGTGCCCTGCGGCTGAGGAGAAAAAAGCGTCGCTGCCACATTTCTTTTCATTGTATTGTATTGAATTCAGCGGCTGCCTTTCGTGACCTTTCAGTCTCAGAAAGGCAGATCAGAGCACTTAGCCAAAACACCTTTGTACTTTTTAGAGCCGCTGCTAGCTCAGTGACTATTGTAGCCTACTGCAAGAAAGTGAGAACCAGAATTCGATTACTGCTGAGTTTCTGTATTTTCTCTGGTTCCATAACAGTTGGTCCAAACCCTTTTCCTCCTCTACTGGATCAGAGTAGAGCAAGAACATAATAAGTGGGTTGACATTTCCTTCATTTTTTCGTCACACCTTTTACCTTTTGGGCGAGTCTCTCTTTCCAATTAGATCTTTGATCTTGTTCAGGTTTCCGTGTATCGAGAAAATCTCTGTGATGGTATTGATATTATTTCTGTTAAATTTCATAAGCTCTTTTGATCTCCCAAATGGAGAGCTGCCATCTTCTTGCAGGATCTTCGCTGTTCTGCAGCCATCGTAACTTAACCATTCCAGGTTTTACTGAGTGCGCAGGTTCTCTTCCAGCTAGTTTATGCTTTCTTGTTAGGGTATCATGACAAGTTACTGTTAAGGTAGGTCCAAGCAGGATCCGTCTTTTGCCAACTTGTCTGCTCTCTCATTGTCCTTCCACCCTGAGTGTCCAAAATCCATGTAAGGTTGAGTCTGTTGTTCCCAGTTAATTTCCTCTGTGTGTTGCACTTGTCTGCATAGACATTCCAACTGTATTTAATGATGGTTCCAGATAGGATTATTCAGATAAGCGTATGATCCAATCGTGAAGGTTTCTTTGAGGCTCTCTAATTCTGAATCATATTTCTCGCTCCTCTATTACAGATAGTAAGTTCAAGACTTCCTGTCTTGTCACTCTAAACAAAGGTAGATTCTAATTCTGGTGTGACTAAATACTCCAGGAGATCTAAACCCCTGTCACTGTTATCTGTGTTGCCCAACACATCGCCATGTGCGTTTGCATCACAGCTGACACAAAGACCAATTTTATTTTGTCTGCAGTATTTTACCAGTCTGTCCACTTTCTTATGTTGTGCATTATTTCATGAACAAAGTCCAATATCCTTAAAGCTCTTCCTGTTTTACATGCTTCCTTCAAAGCCAGGTTTTTGCCCTGTCAGTTTCGACAGAGGCCTCATATCGCTTGCGCTTTTTCCTCCTCATACTGGGCCCACTGTTATCAGTATCTTCCTTGTTCGTAGACTCTCGCACTATATTCTGTCCACTAGAAACAACCGATGAAGTAGAAGCTACATCCATCCGGATTTGTTTCAACCGTCATTTGTTTCAACCTTTAAAATTGCTTTTTGTACTGCACCATTGTCTTATCACGAATAATTATTCTCATTCGAGTTACCAGCTCTACTTTTTTTTGGGAACATTTTTCACCGTCACATTAAAAAAAAATCTCATTAAATTTGCTAATGTTGATAAGGTTTTTAGTTTGTAATTGAATTTCGTAAATTATTATCTTCTAATCAAAAAACTCGATTCATAAGATTTAGTTTAGTTCTTGAATTGGAAAAATGTCGCAAAACTTTTTCGAATTTTTTTTAATGAACTTAACAATTATTAGAAAATGAATTTGCGATGATACCGACTGTCTCGTGTTGACAAATGGAAATAGTTTTATAGAAAAAGTTTGAAACTAAAAGTCGTTTCTTTCTGATTTCTAAGATTGGAGTTATACGGGGCTAAATTCAACTTTCTCTTCTATATATAATTCAATTTCGTTAAAACTAAACTCCATGGCTGCGCGAATCTTATTCCTCTATTTAAACTGGGAAGACAAATTTTAATTAGATAACTTCGTGAGATGTTCATATACAAACTCTCATGTCGCATTGAAATATTTGCTCAGCGAGACATATCAAACATTTGAATTAGATCATTTCCGACGATCATCTTTTCTCGCGCGTAACAAAATTTCGTTTAGGGAAAAATGTCATAACATTTTCATCTTAATGGAATTGTATTGAAAAACTTGGAGCAAGGAAATTAAATTCGTCATATTTATTGCAAATTAAAAGTAAAAAATCTCGAGTTTGTAATTTTACGGTTTATTACATTTTTTAGGGTATTGAGTGTTGTTAGATTATTATGCGAAAAACTGATGAAGCAAGTACATCGTAAGGAGGTGCGCGTTGCCATGCTCGACGTAAAAGATGACAACCATGAAACACGATAGAGAAATAAGATTGGTGAGCTCACGAAGCGGAAATATTTGCAGATAAGCATGAACGTAAGACAAGTGGGCCTCTCGAAAATGATACGAATAAATCTTCCTCGCCTGTCTTCCTTTTTCAAAACTTTTCTCAGATTACTTTACAACAACATTTTCGTATGTCGTATACTTTTAAAATTTTATATATTTTTTTAATTTTTCATACACATTATCTCAAAATCATTACAACTTATTTGTATCTCAGTTTATCCAGACGTGTATTTAAATGTACAGATTTAACGACAATGAGGATAAAGGAAAAGAGATAAAAAAAAAACCTATCAAGAGAAAGCAACCAGAATGCCGATCATTAAATGAGTTTCGGTTGCTTGCATTCGGATGTTTCATTACAAGCAAATGATTTGCCCAAAAAAGTAGGAAAAGAAACCTTTTATGCAAACCAAAAAAGGCGCGTATACCCGTTTTCAGGGACATTGATCAACTAAAGAGCATTGTCAGTTCGAAATTTTCATCCGCGAGCACAATGCGATTGCCACACAGAGAACGAACCGAATTTTCCAGCCACTCTACTGTCGGGAGAGGCTGGAAATTTCGCGAAAAGCGCTGGAAAATCACGTACAGAGTTGGAGCATGCCGCGGTTTATCCGCAAATCGTTTCTTTGTCGTGTTGGGGCCGCGACGTTAATTGGATAAACAATGTGCCTCCGTTCGCTCATCGAAAAGGGCGTCCAAATTATATTCCAGATCAAATTATATATCTAAAAAGATGAAGGGGGAAGGTACAACATCGTCGAGGAATGCGCGTTATAGGTTTTGGATTACTGCTTTGCCGCGGGCACGAGAGAGACTCATTGCGGCCGGGCTAACATCCGGGGGTTGTCTCGCAACCGAAGCTGATCTATAGGACGAGGGTGCAATAACAGGGGGTGACTCATCCACGACACGCCCTACGAAAACGCCACGTCTTACAATGCACATCTTTTAGCTAGCCGAAGAATTTCGTGCGATGAATCAGACCGAGGTGACAGTTATATTCTCCCGGCCCCTTGTTTCTGCGCCCCCACTCTGCTATTGCAATTCGATCTCATTACACGGCCTCATTTTATATTTCTCGCTGGCGTTTTTTTGTGACCCACGCGACATCGCACATAAATCGCGCGCTTTTTTGAATAAGCCGGACTGTTATTGGATACACGAGAGTGATAAACTGCGACGCAAATGGCCAACAATACGTGTGAACATAATGCGCGTAAAATAGTTTCTCTCTGTCGATTTTGCGCGTTATCGTTGCCGAGTTGTTGGCACGAATTTGATTTCCAATATATTTGCTTTACAGAGCGCGCCAGAGAGGGGTAGGTACAAACGTGGAAATAGTTTTTTGCGTTTACGATGTGGTCTGTGATGTTGGGAAAAAAAAAGAGGTGATTGGAAATGTCGATAACACCGATGCTCAGACTCTTTTTTTTTGTCAGTCAAAGACGACTGCGACGCTTCTTTGATACTGAAATTGGAATGTTATTGTATTTTCTACGACCAGTGTTTATTCTAGATCTATTCCAATATCACACGAACGTTTTATTTTTGTTCTCTTTCGCTTTATTTATTTTTTTTTTCGATGCCCAAGTGAATATTTAAAATGTTGCAAATTTTTGTACAAATTGTGCGTTGGTCCAGGATGGACGTGATCTAATTATGCGTCGCAATTTAATCGCAAAGTGTGTTTAATCTGAAATAACATCGATGCGAGATTATTTCAGCTCGAGAAATTCGTGTAATCCCCAACTCTGAGGATATTCAAGACCGTGTGCACTCTGGAAACGTCTGCCTCGGCTACATTATTTGAATAAGATATAAATCTTACGAACCATTAGATTTAGTTTCCTGAGCTAATTTTTATCGCTCGAATTGCACATAATCACACAATTGCATTAATATAATCCTCCAAATTGTTATCTACCTCTACAGACTATCTTGTACTAACTAAATTATTATTCAACATTATCCAAAATGGTTAAATAGATCACTCATAATAAACTCGAGCGTTTTAAGAAACTTTGTACAACCTTAAGATAAAAAAATATTTTTTATTCATAAAAAAAATTATTTATTAAAGCGCTGAAATTAACAATCAAACTTTCGACAAGTTGAAAGTTTGTTCTTAATTCATTACAAGATTGCAAAAACAATTGAAAGTTCCAAACAACATTTGAAATTTAAATTCTTGATAGGTTGAAAATAGAGATGAATTGAGATTAATCAGCAAGAACGATTGTGGAGTGTCAAACAATAAACACAATGTAGAGCGGAAACGCGTTTGGATTGGCAATTCATTAGCTTGCATCTGTCTGGAAAAGGGATTTTGAAAATTTGAAGAAAAAACCTGTGTGTTTAAGAAGACGTCAGGCACGCTCCCTTTCTAGAGCGATACGAGGAAACGCGTCTTGGCAGGCAGTAAATAACGACGTAATTGACAAACGAAGGAACACACACGTGCATAATATATGTGGCTGGCCCCAAGCTAGAGGTTGTCGCTCCTTTTGCCGTCGTAGAACGCGGTCGCGACGCGCACGTCCCCCGGTAATTTGGTGACTGATTCCAAGGGAATTAAGGGCCGGCGTTTCCGTACATCAGCCGGCTTCGAAATCTCCGGTGAATTCGAAACCCGAGTCGCCCGCCGAAACCCGAGATGAAAACACACGACCCGGAAATGTGTGCTTCGCACCAAAGAAACAGCTAGAAATTCTTTGCCAGACGGATCCTGCGACCAGCAAAAAGCTAACCGTAATTCAACCACACTTGGAACCAATTAAAATTTTTTTTTATCCATCCAATTCCACCCCTCGATTCGTAAAAAATACACTCCAACCTTAGTTGTCATGCGAGATAAGTCGCGCAAACTCGTGCAAAGTTGTAACATAGATCGAAGAGGCAAAAAAGAATTCGCCAAAAAAGTGGATAGATAATTGTTGGACCGTAATATCCGTTTTTCAGGGGAAAAAGATAATAAGTAACGGTTATCCGAGATTGTGCGTTTTGCTGCTGAAAGCACAAATAATGTATACTTCAATGAAAATGCTCGGCGGGTAATTTTGTCGCGATAGTATTCCGGGTGGAAATCACTATGTTCTTGGGGACGCTGCGAGCCATGTTACACTCGAGTTTTGTTTTGTTACTCATCTCGTTTCATTCGTGGCACGCGTTCGCATCGGTAACTAGGAAATTGATTTATCGGTGTCGGGATAGCGTGTCCCCCCAGCGTGTAAGGCGCTCGCTGTACTTTCGCTGCGAAATATACAACGCGATATAAAACTGAGCTCGCAAGATGATTGGCTCGCACGTGTTTCTTCAAACTGAAATGATATCGTGAAAAAAAAGCAGTAAGAACAAAATAAAAGAATACTGATCATTCGGCGAGGAATAAAATTGACCGTAATAAAAGTGAGCTTTTTTATCCATATTCTTTTCCCTCGCAAACCCTCTAGGTGTTAGTTTTTTTTTTATTTTCGCTCTTTTTACAGATCGATGCACAACTTCTTTTGTAGGACCCAAATGATTGTCAGTCGCATATGAAAAAGGTCAATTAAAATTCGAGTGCAAAAAAGTTTGACATGATAACGGATGTGAAAGTATGCTTGGAATTAACACTCCTTTTTTTCGTCCGAGTGTCGAGTGCTTGTCAATCACCGCGAAACAGATTCGGAAACGCGGCTTACACAATTTTGGCGGCTTTTTACTGTAACCCAATCGCTCGAAAACATTCCAGTCGCGTTTAATAAGAGCCGACGTTTTTTTGCCACCGAACTGATGATGAGACCTATCATTATCTCAGAACTCAGCCTTCAATTTGTTGAACCCTCTTGTTTATCGAGAATCACCAAAACAATAATATGAACACGCTGCGAGGTTGTTCGAAAGATGTGCGACGAAATCACGTGACAAATGCGAGAGGGAGTATTGATCGAATGCATCGGCATCCTGAGAACTTGGTCTTCTGTCTCTCTCCTCCTCTCACCCCCCGTTATCTCTCTCTCTCTCGCTCCCACGGCGGTACTTTTTTTTAAAACGTTTCACCCCCGGACCGTTGCTATCTTCTCATCTGATGCCTCGTCCCATTTTCTCTCATTCCTCGTTCAGATCTTTTCCTTCGCGCGAAAATTTCGAACGACGCTCGGGAAGATCGATCGTACACTTTAGGCCATCTCGGAGTCCGCGAAACACCGGTAAAAGTGCACTCGACGAACGAGAACAACTTTCCTTGCATCTCGGCTTTCGTCGACGTTTTATTTTATGGCTTGGAATTTGAGGATGACAGAGGATGAACTGCGAGAGAACCGGTTCGAGAACCGTCGCTGAGGTTGCCGTTTAATTAGAACAAGTAATTAATAAAGTTGATGAGATTGTTGGTTTTTAATCAGCGATAAGAATCGCACGCCGGACGTGCACTTATTTTGGAGCGGCATTTCTGACGGTGTCCCGCGGGAGAGGCGCTAAACCGGGGTACTTTTTTACTTGACAGTCTTGAAAAACGAGGACCAACACGTCACGCTAATAAAATTGATTAATGTCCCCGACGAATGATGTTTTTGTGATTTTACAATGAAGGGCCGCTGACTCGTTCTTTTTTTTTTATACGGATGCAAATAACGTCATTTTCTTGTAATTTCCTTTCGTGAGGGCAGTTGAAATATATTCAAACGACTGTGAAGTTCAATTGTAGACAAGTTTTTTATGTCTCTGGGATATACTTCAAGTTTGGAAATGACAAAGTGCGTTTTATGGATGATGCTAAAACAAAACAAAAGGTGTACGTTTGAAATCACAATTTCAAATTTTGATAGAAATCGAGACATAAGTTTGTTTCAACTTTTGCATAACGTTGGAATTTGTTTTGGTATTGAATATAATTTTAGTATCATATTTCATATTTGTGGATTAATATACAATCTCGCGATTCAACTGATGCGTATTCATAAATGCATATCGCGCGAATGCAGAAGCCAAGCAACGTTAATGTTATCACATGAAAATGGCAGACTTAGATCATAAATTTCGGTCGCTATAGCATTTGCAACATTGATTTGAATTTCCAAATACATTCACAATCTCGAGGCCCAGGAGCGTTCATCTAATTACATGTATAATTTATCAATGCAAATGCGCATCAGCAGAAATCGTTTATTTGTGGTACGCATAAAAAAAAATTTTTAATTACACTCCCCCCTTTCATGCAGACGACAAAAGACTGCACAAAGCACCATAGAAATTGTACGACCAACAATCACGTATCTTTGTTTATATATCGTTGTTCTAAATGCATGAATCACTGAGTATCTCGAATGATTAAAATATACAGCCGATGTAATAATTAATTAATCCTTATCAAACGGCGGCGGCAATCAAAAAGTCGTCCCTGACAATACAATGAATTAATAATAATGATAATCGATATTCAAAGGCCAATTTGCAGCGAAATTTCGCATTGGTCTCGGGATTTACGCTGTAAAAATTAATCATTCACGTGCGATAGCAAAGCACAGAGCGAATGTCAGGCCACGAGCTAATTTAACCGTCTTACTCTGAGTGACACCGCGAAAATGAATAAAATGTTACGATCGCCGAGTCACCGGCATCATGCGAGGCTCATTGTCGTCGCTCAAAGCCCGATGCACTTTTCCAGCTCGTGCAAATTAACGCCCATCATACGTTATTATTGCATATTCTCGATGCGTTCAAAACCAGAGCGCCGCATAGACGCGAACCTGATCATTGAAGTGTTCAGTGGCATGACGGGTTGCTCGATTTGAAAATTAAACACGATGCATAATGGACAAATGGAATAGACGCGCATTGTCGCTCGTTTCCAATGGTCCGAACGCGGACGCTACGAAGTGCTAAACATCAATACAAAATCAATCCCCCACTCGTAAAGCAAAGCTCTCGACAAACAGTTTTTATTAATTTGAGTTGGGAGAAAACTAAAAATAAGATGTGTAAATTGATTTTGTATATTGATAACAAAAGATACATTTGAATTAGATTGATTGGATGTATTTTATTTTATTTTTGAAGGTATAAAAATGTAAAATTTGGTGAAACTTTGTAAAGCACGTTTGTTTACTCCGGTATAATAATTTATTGTCAAACTTGGGGCCGTATTTCATCGACAAAACTTTGGCTTATCATTTGTGATCAGTTTTTGTTTGAATCAACTTTTCTTTGTAAGAAAATGGACAAACTTTAACTCATTCAGAAGTATCTGTACTTGTTTCAGCGCTAAAATATCAAGGGGCCGTTTTCACAGCTTTGCAAAAACGAAAAGTTTCTGAGATATTCAATTACTCCACGGATTACATTACTTTTAATGTTCAGTTATATAGTATATTATATCCCTTTGGCAGTAAAAATTCCCAACTTCACATTTTATTTTCTCAGTTTTTTTTCTGTTTAAGAAAACAATATTCTTTCCTTCAAGTTTCCAACATGACCGACATTTTTTTTCCTTTTTTTTCTCATAACGTTACATTTTTATAAGATGTAAATGATGTTGGTTAGTTTCAGAAAAACCAATTTGACTGTGGGAAGAAAACAACCGACGAATCATATCTCAAAATATGTTCGAATAAGTAAAGCTCCCCTTTTTAGATTATTTTTTCATTACTCGCCATCTGTCGAGACTGTTGGTGTACATCCATATATAAGAATTTCCAAAATGTATGGTAAGTTCAAAAACCACTTATCCCCCCGAGTAATTCCTCACTCCCTTGGAAAATATGAAAAAAAGTTCTCATGAATAGGGAGGCGGCGTGAAAACCCGTTTTTTTAACGGCAAAAGTCAATTATCGCAGATTCGTTAATAAGAGATTATGCATCCCCTGATCGAATTATGGAGAATTTCATTGACTGAGTTATTCGTTATCAGACATAATAAAAATTTATATTCAAATTTCGCGTATCCTAAGTAAAAATCAATCAATGTGTGACAATTATGGCTGCATATATAAAACACATTGCTGAAATTAATTAATTTGATACATTAATAACAACTTATTTCTAACAAATATATATTGTTTGCGAGTTGACTGTGAACAAAATGTCGCGTTGACAGAGACCAAGGTCCGCATAATTTGATAGCCGCTAGACTGCGCATCTCACTACGAATAATGTCCGAAACCTCTAACGCACGCCAGTACATCTCGAAACTCAATCACGAAAGTCACTTATTCGGTCGCCCGACAATTCTATTACCGGGCCGAATCGAGCTTGGAGGAGAGCCCACACAAACCACACCTGCCTCTGATACTAGACTAGACGCGCGATGTGTGGAGAAAATGAATCGAGCCCGGTGTGTGTATACATTACGATGAAGATGCGAAGCTTCCATTAAGTCTTGTTGCGTTGTAATATATTGTACACCGGGTGTCAAAACCACTTCTCCAATAAACGAACCGCGCAAAGCTCCCCGGGCACATGTGTTGCGTTTAATTTTGTCGCGCGGAAATTGTTGAATTTACATTAAACACAACCACGGCGATCATTGTTTGATTATCAACCAGATAATTGTGTCGGTTTGAATTAATAATATGTTGTACGCTGAGAATAGGTTGCGTGATCAAAGTCCTTCTTTTTTTTTGCAACATTAACACTTGGATTGCGTTTTCTTGTAAGTGGTTTCACTGATTAAAAAGAAAGTCAGATCACCTATCGCAGCCAATTATATTTCAGAAAACATTCATTATTCATGATTTCATGATCGAAAAAAAGAATGAACAAAAATGCTTCAGCATGATTTTGATCAGTTAGTTATTGGAATATCAAATCCTCAATTTATAGACGTTGTGAAATTAAATCTTCTCGATGAACGATTTTTTGCTGTTAATGCATCTCTAATTTACTGCAGAGACGATATTAAAAAGAGATCGCGCGTTTATGAGTTGGCCGTCCATTTTTTTTAAATATGGTTCAATGACACCCGATAAATTGATTTCCGATAATAATGTTTATGAACTTGCACAATCTTGTATAGTTCAGTGACACGTCTGATAATAAGATACGTCATTACATTAAATTACAATTCAAAGTAAATGATAATTGTTAACCGACGTATGAACAAATTTATACTTCTAATCAACGCACTAATTGGTCTCCAACGTTTGAGAACAATTTTTTCAGTACCAAACAAATATTACTCGTTTAAAAATGACTCCATGAAAAAGAAAAACAGAAAAAAAATCAGCTGCCCGTTTCTTTGTATTAATTTCCTTTGTCCGTTGAAATTGTTAATGTAGATCAAAGTGGACGCAAAAAGCTGGATGGATCCGGTTGTATATTAAATTTCAATTGAAAATATCAGAGCTACATAATGGAAAGGTGGAAAATGCCCCCTGAACCTTTGTAAGTGAGTGTGCGGTTATTTCAGAACGTGGTCAGTCTTGCGGAGATGAAGCTTTGAGCGGGCAACGAACCAGAGGGGCAGATCCGAGCTCGCACATCACCGCCGATGTGCGTAAATAGCGCAAGTTCAACGACAGTCCCTTCACACAAAATGCACACCGTGGCAGAGGCTGTATTTCGCTAATTTGCTCTCCACGTATCGCCGTCACACGTAACTGTCATTCGAACGGTGTCATCAGAAACTATATTATCACCGCCCAATTACTTTGCTATGGTTACAGCCTGTATTATTACGTAACGCTAAACTAAATGACGCTAGCGCAAAATTACTATTCCCTCGCGGTTCAAGAGGTCATTAAATGCTGAGAAACTTACGTGAAAAGTATATCTAGTTGATTCGATAATTAATATCACTTAAAACTCAGTCATCAAATTTATCACCAAAAGTTTGTTCCGTACAAATCGTGGAGATGAAATATCGTTTTTCTTTTTTTATTATAATAAAAAAGAAATTATAGAAATGTTGATTGGAGAAAAGAAGATGTAAAATTGGTAGCAATCTCATTTCTTCCATCAAAATTGGCACGATGAAATTTGCATTTGTAAAATGATTGAGTTGGCTTGAATTGAATATTCGGTCGGTTAATTGACGTATTTTGATGGCGGTTTTGCTACTGACGAAAATTATCTCGGAACATTACTCACAATGTCATTTGGCTTTTATCTGTAAAACGGCAAAGTGCAACGTTCTCCTGAGTCACGACGAAAAGTTGGGAAGATGGTGCGTCAAGATGAGAGAGCAAGAGAGAGGGAGTCTGCGGCGATGAGCTGGCGCTCGTCCAATAGCTTTCCGACTGAATCAGCCACGACCTTTAGTATTCGCGTTGTTTTCTTAACTGTGATGATGAGAAAGCGTGCGGCCTTATCTGCAAACAATTCAATCAGTTTCAATCTACATTTCGAAATTTGAATATTCAATTCTTAATTTCTCGCTTGCCATATAAAAAAATGAAACAATCAAAACAAAAACTAGACAAACTGTAATCAACATTTAATAATAATAAAGTTGTGATATAATGATTCAAACATTGAAAACGAAACTGGGCAATTTATTGGAAAAACGTGAACCATAAACATAAAATGGAAACATTGCAAATTGAAGAGGAGAAGAGCCCAAGTGATAAAAGCGAGTGATAAAAAAACGTGTTGGTAATAGAAAAGGTATCCAATGGGTTTTAATTTCGGGTGCCATCAAAGGGAGGTAATAGTCGTCGCGTTATGAAAACGCGTTCTTACAGGACCGTACGCGTGTGCGCACAAAAAAAAACGTTCTCGTTCGGCAGTTAAACGAGGCGGGCTGATCGTTTTCGGTAACAAAGGTGTATTGTCGATACGGGTATTACCAGAAGCGAATACGGCCGCAAGGTGATTGGAAAACTGATGACTGTTGGCTGCCACTGACTGGCGGCCTGCCAGAACATAGACCGAACGCAAGTCGTCGCAGTGGCGTGTGCTGAATGAAGTGACAAACAAAGGATTTCGCATCACGAATAGTACCAGCTGCAGCCACACGTCAAACAGACAGTTTTCAACTCAGATAAGACGCAATATGATCGGTCAATTATTTAACACCCAATAAAACTCATGATTCGGGTTAATTTTTCAACAATAATTTAAACTACACTTTTCTATAAAATCATTTGACTCATTTTTTGTACGTTTTCTTATTGCTGTTCGTCTTTTGTTTTATTGAACAATCTTAATTGAAAGTACTCGAGTTAAGACGAAGGGTGGGGAGGTTAAAAGTAAAATTGCAATTAAAAGTTGTGCCCGAGCTTTTGGATTGCATTTGTTGGGAGTGTTGAAATTGACATAAAGCCCTGATGTATAATTATATAAGACGCGCTAACTGTGTTTGCAAAGTCCACTGAGTTTGAGACATCAAACGCACCGTAGCAGTTTACGGCCACTCTACAGTCAACCAAGTGGTTTCGTAGCCTATGTGGTCAGACGCCGGGTCCCCGCCAAGTCAAACAAATAAGTTCTTCAATCAAACGCAATTGTAAATTTCAGCTTGTTGTAAATCAACAGATTTCAACATCATTTTTCTAAGTTTCAATTTTTCTCTTACTTATGAAAAAAGAGCCCAAAATCTGTTTACCATATAATAGTATTTGATTTATATCAAGATTTTCGTGGGAAATTAGATCCTGATAGAATATAATAAGGTTTTAATACAAAATAATGTATGGGCCAGGTTGGATGGAGGAAGATATAATCAAAAATGATATTTTGAGATTACATTGAGAGGTTTGTGTGCAAAGTGTGAAATACAGGCACTATTGACTTAACACGAAAATATTTACATGCTCTCCTGCGCGTCGTGTATACGGTGTATGTATTTATCGTATATATTATCAACCAATTTATATACGTGAGAGAACAGAGGAAACTTTAACCAGGGCTACGTGCTAGGAATATCTATGAAGATACAAAATGTTGAACGATTTATTAAATTTCTCTTTCAAACTCGACGGCCTTCATTCGAGTGCATTCAAATTCATCGGAGCCATGTGTAAAGTTTATGATAACAACATAATCCGCTATTGCGTTCAACCCATCAACATGACTTTATCATCATAGTTCATTCAGTACACAATTTCTATTCAATCAAAAATTAACTTTTAAATAAACGGCCCAACGTTATTTATCATTAATTTCATAATCAATCTAACATTAAATGATTCCTGTTGTCATCAACAAAATTGTCAGATAAAATTGTTTAAATCCATTTGAACTTGGAAAATTGTTAAGTTGATTTTGGATAAAAGTTTACATCAAACAAAAATGTTTGATGAGACGATAAAAAAAGAAACAAAAAACTAGTTTTAAAAGCTCGAGTTGATTAGTTTTTACCGGGCAGCGAAATCTACACTTTGACCACGGCATTTCCGAGCTCGTCTACCGCACAACTAAACCTGACTGCTTATTACACCCACTAGTTATCTACTCAAAAACCAGAAACTTCCATCAACATTTCCCGTTCTCATCTTTCATTGCAACTACACCATCGTTCACTTTCCTCTCTGTTGAAGATCTTAAATAAAGTTGTTCTTGCGTCGTCATATTTTTTTTCTTGTAACCATCACTTGGGACCTGCAACGAAATTGAAAAATTAACTTAAGAAAGTTAACCAGGAAAAAAAACTTGGTCGACTTGACATTTTCTTTCACAAATCATCTTTAACAAAATTATGTAACAGTTTTTTTTAGTCTTGGTTTATTTGACTGTTTTATTTGTTTATATTTATGTTTTGCTATTTTATTATTCCATTTCCGTGGAGGAATAAAATTTGCAATGTAGTCTGAAATTCATAGCCCCGTTAAACTTGACTCTAAAAATGCTTCAATTACCTGACATAATCAGTCCGTAAACTACACTATCAACAACGAAACAAAACCGAATTAAAATAACCTGATTGGGAAGCGAAGTTTTATTAAACAAATAAGCTATTAAACAAATAATATTGGACTCACAAGCCGTTGTTTATACGCGCAATAAACTTTATTGTCACGCTCGTTTCGCACAGATTAAATTCGTGAACAAGCGCACTTGATATTTCCGCCACGCAAAATTCAACATGCGTCTGGCGGCCCTCTCTTTTTCACCTTGCGTGGTGGTGGTACGTGTCTCTGCCAAATGTCTCTACGTCTCTTCGACTAATTTAAGCGAGCTCCTTAACGACCCTGCCTGCTCCTTCAAAACCCACCCGAAAAGCCTACCCAAAATTTTCCGTATCTTTCTTCTCGTCTGCGACACCTTTCCCTCATTAATACACGTCAACTGTTTGCGCACTTGAGTTTTATTTCACGGAACCCTGTTTACTCTTTCGGTAATACATCTCCTCCCTCAGCTAATTTACAAATTAATTTGTAAATTCAAATTAATTGATTTAATTCAAATTAATTACTATGATTATCAAAAAATAATCACATCTACCAACATTTGAAGATTATTTTGAAATTTGAAATTTTCAAACACATACACAACGTCATCACATTCATTTTTATTATTGTACGTGGAGCCTGAATAAAGCGAATACCATCAATTGAGAGTTGACTTCAGGCGCTAGCTTTATATCTTCGCTCGAGCGACCGAAGCAAAGTTACGCTAACGAGTAACATGACAAGAGCAGAGGGCAAACTGTTAGGATTAATTACTTGAAGGCAGTAACCTTACACTTGATGATAATTTTGTAAAATTATAATGAGTCATAACAGACATCAGATAAACTGACGCTTTTTTTCTTTTGTTTCTCAGGTGTTCAGGATGCCTGATCGCTGTTTCAACAAACTTGTAAGTAATTTAAAAATTAAAACGTTTTTAAAGAGCACTAGCAATTAGCAAAAATTAATAGCAAAGATTAGCAAGTAAATGTTGTCCAACCATTTTGAGATCTAAAACTAGACAGACATATATGTTCGATTAAAAACCTGGAATTATCCAAAACCGAAAATATTTTTATATAATTGTCACATGGAATAAAATAAAAGAATTGAATAAAACTTCGTTCGATTAAAAATTCAAATCGAGCAAATAACAATTAAAATATAATCCCGCGATAATGCCTGGCCATGAGTTGAATAATTTCTCTTGTCGGTGAATATTCAATCGAGCGAAATCAGTTTTATCGAATTACCAAGCAATTATCGATACTGTCGTTTCCGCGCAATAATAAAAAAAATTTGTCCAATTTTTTCTCCCTTTTTTTTTCTCATCAAATCCGAGATAAGTGTCTGCGTGTAACGTGCAGTCCCAGTAGGTACGATCCGTTGCATTATTCGCGACGAGTCATCATCTACGAGCCCGATCGTATATCCCCAACTTTTTTTATCCCACTTGATGTTGCCCCCGTGCAGAATAAACGCGCGTCTCTTAATTCGTATTTCCCTTCTCTTAAAATCTACCCCGCGGCACTCGAGGCTCTCTCTCAAGACAAGGCTCTCGTCTTGGACGAGAATTAATTAATCGATACTAATTCATTTGAAGAGGACTCAGTGAGGATTCTCGATTAACTCAAATCATGCATCCTTTTATCTTTGGCAAATTACTCGTACAAATTGTATCCATTTTGTTCGAGCATTAGCATTTGGTCCTCCCAATATACTTTCATTTCAATTTTTCCTCTTTTAACTTCCAGTCCAAAAGTTGTCAATAGAATATTTTTATATTACAACTTAAGTGGTAGAGACAAAATTGGAAGTTTCCAAGATGTTTGAACAGAATAGCACGGAAGAACATAAATATGTGCAAATGTATATCTTTTGGAACCGATTTGTAGAGACAAACAGAGAGTCCGACATAAATCGAAGACAAGCGCGGGACGACCGAAAGAGCCATTTGAAATGGAAGATTTACGAAGGATAACTGAACACAATCTTATATTTCATGTTCAAGCGCAGTCCAAAGCCCGGGCCCGTAATGGCTACAGAGGGCACGCTGATACGATCGAACTGGGGTGGTCCATAATAGCCAATGATTTTATTGCTCAGCGCTCTGATAGGAAATGGGAAACGGTCACTTCCCTGCGTCAGTATCGCAGCCCCTCAACGTACCGCGCAATTTATATCGTACCTGGGAAACGCGCTTAACTCAGCCGTCCATCTTGTCTGACAATTTTTGTTTCTAGTTTGTCGCTAAAACAGTGGTGTGCTTTTATGGTCGAGACATCGTTACCACTCTTGGACGAGTCCTGTTTTATGCGATCCTGTGTATATTTTCAACACGTTACGGTAATGTGGCTTGAAGAAACATCTGCAAGCAAATTTATGAACCTTTTGTTGCTGACAAAATACTTAGTTCTCGGATTTCTTAGGTACATTTTCCCTTTTTTTGTTCTCGACACACACTCGCATCCAAATCTTGGATCTTGTTGGTTGAATCTTTGATTCGCCAGTGATATTTGCATATTATTTTATTCATCGCACTATCCGACTTACACGTGCCCTCTTTAATTAAAAATTAAGGAATAAATATTTCACCAAGTAAAGTGGAAAGCAAGCTTGAGATAAAAGCAAAAGGGTTGGCCATAAAGTATTCCACTCAGTCGCTCATTTACAGGTCTGCGTTACTTTTACAAAGTTTCTGTTTTACATAAAAGAACACTGTACAAATTATTATTAAACATTTTGAACTGATTGAAAATTTTATCAATTTATAAACTATGTATTTTTTGTTTATTTGTCCTGAAATTGTTTAGTGACAAGGTTCTGAGCTAATGAGATGATTTGCAGCTTGCATATTGCGAGCACCGAAGCACACATTGTTTGACCACGTTGAGACAATAGGCCACGAACATTAATCACACCTTGTTATCGTCGTCTGTTTTCATGCACGTGAATGGAGCTTCATTAATTTTTACTTGACACAAACGGGCGCTGATTTTGTACGCCTCCCGTCGAATAACTATGTTTACAATCAATTGAAACAAAAAGTGTATATCCTCCAGAAGGAAACCGTCAACTGCAATATCGCGCCATTGGATTAGATCGTGCGACTGTGAACGCTGTCATTTGGTATTTCTTGAGCTGTAATCTCGTTTCGATTCAATTTTATAGACGCAATAGACAGCTTGCAGTTTGCGTTTCTTCGCTATCTGTTTATGCGATTCAATTCTTACGCTTACAGCCAAAGGCCATTTGTAACTGACAATTTAGTAACAATCTCCTAATAATAGGAAATAATAAAAAAACGTCTAAATTTACAGAAATCGATGGCACTGTTGGATACGTAAGTTTATTTTCAAAAAAAAAAAAATAAATAAATAAATAAAAGAAAATTAATAAAACAGTCGAAAGAAAAAAAATGTGTTTCGTTAAATAAAAGCAGACTTCGGTGATTATTTTTAGAAACTTTTTAATCACACGTTTTTTGAACCTGATGGAAATTCGTAATCAAACTTTACAATTGTTTTTATTTCTCCACCGCACTCGAAAGATTAATTTTGCTCTCGGTGAAACAAACGGGATTATCTGGTACAGGTTTTTTGCCCGTGGGGCAGCAAGTGATTTTTCTCTCGACCCTTTCACAATGGATTTTATAAAATTATCTTGGTCAACTCTGAACCAAAATGAAGTCGCTCTTTGATTGGTGTCGGCCGAGAGAGAAAGAAAGAGAGAGAGGGATTCCCGTGAGGACCTTCTAACCTTTTTATGGAGCCGTGATAACTGTTATCGTGCATTTAATGGAATGTATGTTTGTTGCTGTCACCCTATCCTGAGGGTTTTCAAGTGTTGCGAAGAATAAATGACCATATATTAAGTGGCTTATAAGCCTTCGTACATGTTTTTTTTGCCATCTGAAGTATTTCAACAGGTCTGACCGCTCAAACAATTAACTTCCTCCTAAAATCTATCTCTTCCTAAGGTCAAAACCTTTTTTGGGGAAAAAGCTAATTCAATTAATTTTCTTTCAAATTGCATTTAACCTAAACCTATTATTATTTTCATTGAATGAATTTGATTGCTTTTTAATGAAAATTAATGTTAGATTAGAAAATGATCAAAAAAGTTATAATTCAGAAGACTGACTTTTGGTTAAATACCAGAGCGATTCGTATAAATAACATTGGCATACCAAAAGGTATATATTCTTTATGGATTTTCAGCGGATTTTCAATCCCCATTGACTGCGGGCATTTTAACGTACAGGCTATTTTTCAAGAGGCACTGATAATTTTGAGCCTCGCTATCCAAACCCGCAACTGTATTTTTAACACGACAAAATGTAACATTTTGTTGGTACAACTTAACGGTTTCCAAGTACCTTCGGTATCAAAAAAAAACCTTTTTTTATCATCGACACATGTTATTTTCCATTCTCGTTTATATTCAACAAACAAAAGTCCGTAGAAAAATATCATGGCCCGTGTATTGTGCATCGTACATTCGGAAAAGCTTTTTCCTGAATTATCTTTCTCCCGCGAAATCTGATTACGCGGATTGTTCTGCGACAAAAGGACTCGAAATTCTCCGTTACATAAGACACCGTGTATCTTAAAAACATCTTACGGAATGGAAAATGGTAGAAATTATGTGTTTCTCGTTCTCGGAATACATTTTCATTCATTCTCTCTCTCCGGGGTATACATTTTTTTGCAATTCGCTAAATTGTTATTCTCCTCTGTCGTGTTCTTTTTCCTGATGCATACCCGAAAACAAAATTACCACGATACGTTTGAACAAATAAAAGTATAGTTCAGAAAACAAAAAAAAAGAAAAACAAACAAACAAAATACAAAACAAACTCGACAGCAAAATAAAAGAGAGAGAGAAAAAAAGAAAATTTCCTAATCAATGATCGACTTAACAAATTGCTGACAATTACGAGAAGAGAAAATTCCAATTGTTTCGCCACACCAGGGTTACTTCGCTGTCAATTCAAATCTGCCCGCAAATCATTCGAAATTGTTACCCCAAAAGTAGTTCGACTACTGGGTTTCATAACCAATCAATCAAACTCTTTCCGATTAATTAGGTATTTTCGCAAAGAGCTCATTTCCCTCTTGCTTTTGTCAGTGAATAAAATATCGAACGGATTTGCAAAAAGGTCATATCAATCGATAGCAAAAACCTGTCGATACGCAGTGCAACGTAAGTGAAGAGCGTTTCAGTGTTCCGGGTCGTGTCGCGTTTCGACATCCAGACCTTGTACCGATAAGTGCACGCCGACTACAAATGCAACCACGAACAAAGAAGCCCCGCAAACTGCTGTGCCAAGATGCAGTCACTCCTGAACATTTGCTCCCGTGTCTTATTGTTACCTCGCTTTTAGCTAACAAAACAATGCCGGGCGCATAATCGAGAGCGGCGCTTTGTGCGCCACATTATTTCCAACGAAACAGGATTTCCCCAAACGTGTCTTCCGGATGTCACGAAAAGTACATCTATCGGGGGACAAATTTGTTTTTGCTTCGTTTGCTTTGAAATTCACAATGTAAAAAATGTACATCAATTAACATAATGCAAATTACATCATTTTGAATGAAATTTTACAAAGTAATATAAATTGACATTTTAATCTATGTAATTGTTAACGAACTGTTTTAAAAGTGAGAGATATGAATACAAGTTATTCAGTTTTTTAATCCCTTTATAATCAAACAGTTTAGTAACAATTAAATAAAAATTATTTTTATTTTCTTGCCGTGTAATTTTGTATAAAAAATGTTAATTGTTTGAATTGATAAATTTGCAAAATGTATGAATTATTGAACGTGAGATTCTTGAAGGTAAAACAGAAACAGCCGGCCAATCTTAGAAGCTCCGACAAATTCTAAGCGTCTCATCAAAATTTCAATCTGACGTGTTTCCGTAATTTGCTGTTGTTTGAATGACAGCTCTAGCATAGTTGATTAGTAACTAAGTTTGTCCCAGTGAAAATAGAAAGATGTAATGGTGCAAAAATGCCATCAACATTTTCTGTGACACGAGTTTCAACGTTTGCGCAAATTAATCACAAGATGAACATCTTGTTAGGTTGTTAATCCCAATGTCGCAAACAGTTGGTACGATGCCGTTCATTCGTTTTGTTAAATCATCTTGTTTTCCTGACGAAAATCAGTCGAAGGAAAGGTTTTGCTAATTGTGAACGAATTAGGACGAGAATCGCGACTGCTGGTTCAACAATTATTCAACATAACTCCGAGTGAATAATTAATTTAGAACAGGGCACTCTAATGCTCGCGTCTTTTGTTTTTAATGATGAAGTCGACGGAAAATGCAAGAATTGCAGAAGCTGGCACAGGAGCCTTACGAGCTTTCTCTTGAAAATCACTATCAACATTTGTGAGAATGCGACGAGATAAATATGTGTCAGTGACGATTTGCGAATTTCTCATGAGATTCCTGCAAAATTGTTTGCATGATAACGTTTTAATGAAGTGTTGATTGTTGTTATGACAATTAACACGTGCCTCTACTACAACAACTAGTGGTTTAATCACTGTCGTTGAGTGATTACAAATTAGTGGCAAGGCAGTTTTTGTCTTGGCACTATAATATGCTTTTATATAATTTGCATATACACTTCAAACTGAGTCGATTAGTTCCAAGACGTTCAAAATAGTTGTGACATTTGTGATAAAAAAAAAAAAAAAAACAATTTGAAAAATGTTCAAAAAAGGCATTTTGGTTAAAATATACGATTGACTTTAAAATCAATCCAGGAACATATTTGAACGTTTTCCAATAACCGAATATTTGACAATTAAAAACCCTTTTTTTAGAATTATAAATCAATAAAACCAGTCCCACACTCGCTTTTATAGACTCGCAATAATGTTTCAATAATAAATAAAATGACAAGATTATTTTAACAAGGTAAAAATATATGTTAAATATACTGTAAGTAACGAAAAAGTGATTGCAAGTTGAGTCGATGGAAATGATTTGGAAAGCTAAGCAGCTTTCCATGATGAAAGCAAAGTAGCATGAAATTCGGCATCTTATCTTGCACATACACTCGACAATGAATAACCAAAATTACACACTCAGATGCACGCTAAAATAACTATAATTACTAGCACACTTCGTATCATCTATTTCTCATTTCGAGAGCGCTGTTCATTCTTCGTTTTGTATCTCCTGGCACTCGCCAGGATCTTATCTCGCGCCTCATTTATACCCGCAAATTATGGATTATTCAATTAAAGAGTTCTCGCGGTTATTACATTCATAATACAATTTCGGCCGAGCTGAGCCAAGAATGGCCCTAACGAGATAGTACAGGCGCGGTGTTTCGCGTTTTACATTACCTCTAACTTTCGGAAGAAACAGCCAGTGCGAAATTTGAATACCGCACCTTGAACTTCCGCAACCCGAATGCCATTATCGACGCCTATTTTAATAACAAAAGAACTCTCGCACAGAAGTTTCTTCAGGAAGCCCCTTTCTCTTTCGCAAAATTTTCCCATCCAAATCAACGTTGTAACAAACTTTCTCATTTGGTACCAAAAATTCTTTCCGACCAAATAATAACTTACACGCTAAAATGTTGTTACAACCAAACATTTTTACAAGCTAACGATTTTTTGTCTAACAATAAATTTGTCGGATACAAACAAAAATATGTTACAAAATTAAAACAGATGATTCAGCATTTCATTTGATCGCTGGTGATTAAAAATGTGAAACTGTAATTAACATCCGTCTGGGCAGTCTTATTACAATTTCCTTATTCTTCTCGTCGAACAGAAATTTTTTTAATATCACTCCAAAGGCAATCTTCGGATCTGCAGGAATGACAGCGTGACTTAATCAGTTACAAATGAATTCACTTCTTCATCATTTATTGCACCTGTCTTTTCGCCGAGTTAAACCCACCGCTATTTAGAGCGAAGAGCAACTTAGCATTCTCGTCTCTGCCCGCTTCCTTAATGATGTTTACGAAACCCTTGAGGAAATTCCGTAATAATTAATACCGTTTCTCAAAGCCCGCCTCGTCATTATTCCCATTGCCGCGGAAAAGTCCTGCTGGATTTTTAATCAGCCGAAACTGTGCGCCATTCTGTCGAATCATCATACGTTAAGGTACTCTCGCGCAATTAGACGCTCGCCGGTTCTTTACAAAAATTCCCGCGTACAAACTAATTTCAACCCCCCGGTCGAAAGTAAAACAGTTCCTTTTTCATTCAACCACCACTTGTAAATTTATCTCACTTTCATACACTTGAGCGATTTTTTCACAATTCGTTTTTTTTTATTCACACCATAATCTTAAAACCATACAGAACAGAATAATACAATTTTCATTTATTCATTCACTTTTTTCAATTAATTTTTTTCCAAACTCGTTTGGTGCTTACCAAACATTTATTCCCGTACTTGAAAGAGAATTTCTTTTCTTTTTTTTTTTTTTTTTTTTTTTCATCGTGTTACAATTCAATGTCATGAGCGAACTTATGCATTTGGGCTGCTCCGGCTATTTATTCAGGAAGGTCGCTTGTTCGTGCGCGACTGTCTGTACTTTCAAGAGTCTTGATTCGACGATTGATGCGAAACGAGTCGTGCTGAAAAAAGCTCTCACTTTGAACTTTTGCGTCGCGCAGTTGCAATATGCCGCGGCATTTCGATTTGTTATATTACAAAATCAACATTCATCTGGCTGCTTTTACACATCCGCAGTATTTATATTCTGTGGCTTTAATTTATTATCTCCGGCAAAGCGTTTCTCTTTTTGAAAATGATGACACAACAAATTAGACGCATCATAAAAATTGGCTGCACAATTTTTTTTTTTTTTTTTTTGCAAGTATGGAAATTAAAAAATAAATTATTTCACACCGGCGGTTCTTACAAACGAGAGAACGCGAGCAACAGTCACTTGTTTGAAGTTTAATTCCAAAATAAACGAGAGACGATTTTCAATTTGAAAGATAGCGTGCCTCGCGACTTCAAAGGTCGACGGATACTTTATTGAATACTCTGAAGGGAAGTATAGAGTCATCAACGCAATCGCGATGTTTATCTAATATTCTAAGCTTGCGCTAGTTGAGACGGCGTTTTGTTTGTGTGTCTTGTGCCAATATCAAATGATCAAATTTTCAGTGAAATCTCTGTACGGGTTTAGTTTCGAAATTCAAAATTAGATTCACAAATTGCAAAGTTGATTTTGAAAATTGAACCAAAAACTGAATCCCACCTGTCCGATACAAAAATTGAAACTCATTTTTTGTTTCGCGTCAGCAGATTCGTGCTTTTGAAAGCTTTCTGATTGCCCCAAAAAAAACAGCAACGCGTTTTCATCGGCTCCTCTTGATTAACCTCTCGAAGCGGGTTATTCACCCTTCGGAGGAAGCTAAAAAAAACAAAAATGTAATGAATCAGAGAGAGGAGGTCAATTCAAATCCCATTATTTAATCGACTGAAAAGTACACCATCGGACGCGGGATCCTAATTAAAATCATTGGCTGTCAATCATGGATAACGAAATGTCATCGATTCGGTAGAGGATCAATAGGTATTACAAGTTTATGTGTAAAGCTAGACATCGTGTCGTGCACCGACAGATATCACACCAGCACATTGTGATCTATGGAGCATCACAGGGCCGAGGGTGCGACAGGCTCGCTCTCGCATGATAATTCTCCGACGGTCGTAATAGCCCTCGACGCAGGCCCCTTTGAATCCTTTCGTCCCTCAGCTAAACTGCTCGGGTCCTCCATCCCTTGCCTCGCCATGGACATTTCCATGGGATAACAACGGACGGATCGCTGGCAACTCGACACGCACGCCAGTCTCACAATTATTCGTTCATTGGGAAAAGGGTTCGACTACCAGGGCGAATTTCGTCAGCGTGTGTGCGACTGACGCATGCATAACTTTTGGAAAACGCCAGTCCAGTTGACTCATTGACTTTATGAACGAAAAGGACGCTGCTCTCCGAGAGGTGTAATCGACGATTAATAGACTTCCTGCCTTTTATTATACGGTCTCTAAAGATCCGCAAACCGGGCATTGTCTTAATTTATCAGTTGACTGGGCTTTCATTTCAAGTCACAAAAGTGCTTGAATCATTTATGAAATTAGAAGAAGGGATCATAATTATAGGAACAGTTGTGACTGTATCGAAATTAAGATCTACAGAAATTGAAATGAGATAAATAGTTGGTTTTTAACAATTTGGTGTGGTGAAATGGGAGAGACAGCTGAATCAGTAGCTCAAACAATCTGGCATCAAAAATATCCGCTTTAGAATTTTACGTAACGTGGAGCGAGCGATAGGATCGCGACCCGCACGAAAAAAGGGCTTGCAAAACGAGAAAACTGGAAAGCGCAGAATCAGCGATGCTTAACTCACGAGCTCAAATTATTTCTCTCTCTTTAACGGAATTTTTACTCCGAATACTTTCCTGTAAGAAAATGCTGGTAGAATTTCAAGTGATGTTCTCCTTTATATAATATCGTGTTGTTGTAATTCAGCATCTATCCACCGCCTTGATCCATGTTTATAATCCATGTGTTACAATTTCGTCCGATATGATTGATCAATTGGCACCAAATAATTAAAATGAAGAAATTAAAAGTTTCGAAAAATTAATTTAAGGATGATATAAAAACAAAGTTTTTTAATTAACGTCTGGCATTTATAATTTATTTTCATTTGTTCGAAGTTTAAATTAAATCAATACCGAATGTTTTTAAAATCTCGTTATAAAAAAAAGGTAAACTATGAACACCCAATTATTTCCCAACGTCTCATTCAAGTTGAACTTAAATTTCGTACCGTTAGCAGTGCGAAAACGAAAAGGAACGATAAATTTTGCCACGTCGGAGCGTCGCATCAATTTTCCAGCCGTTATCGACACGTGTTCATCTTTTTTTGAACCAAACAACTTTTCCTTCGACCGAGAGAACTTCGTGTCGCCTTCGACTTTATCATTTCGACTTGGGTTATTCGGGCTTGGTCATTACCATGAAAAAGCTCAGGTGCACGTAAAGAGTTAATCGGGCTAATGGCGCGGTGTTATCTTTTCTCTTTGCAGCCGCGGTCACCTCCTGTAAATCCAGGTGGCAAAAGTGGTCGCGGGAGAGTCACAATTTCGTATGCAAATGTAAGCCCTAAAAGCATCCAGACGCCTGTAAATTGAGACACGTTGTCACGACTACATGCCACCCAATAATTAACGAGATTCGCGCCTAGGACCATCTATTTTCAAAAAAGAAGAAAAAAAACAAGTTTCGCCACACAAATTCTAATCTGCTCTCTAACAACTTACAGTGCTAAACTTACGCCCCCTGCTAATAGGATAATTCGAGTTTTCATTTCAAAGAAAGTTTCTAACTCTAAACTTTCAAGAAAACAAATTATAAAAAAACTAGTAGAAAAACCTTATGACAAATTGTGTACTAATTTTACAACCTATTAGCTAACAAATGTCCTGCAGAGCCAGTTGGAGTAATTCATTCGCTTCGAATGTTCTATCTTGTGAAAAATTGAAATTTAAATGAATAAATAAATTGAATTCAAAGTAGTAACTCAGTTCTGATAATTTTAACTGGGTGATTTTTTCGCTGGTTTTGAGACTGACGTTTGGAATTTTTTTCGACTTGCAGGTGCTCTCATCGACAGCGATGCCAGGGCTCGAATTTAGTTATCCAGAAGAGGCCCGCATGAAATTGTAGACACACAACGCTGGCTCCATCTGGGCAAGTGCAACGGTGAGTACATCCAGCGGGAAGGATTATCCCACTTGGGAAGAGAGAATACCCGGAATCGCGAGAGCATTTCATGATTAATTAATGCGCCTAAGAGAATAATAGCGAGCCCGAAGATTTCTTCCACTTTGCCTAGCTAAGCGGCCATTCACCGAGGCTCTTTGTACAAAACGATTATATGACGGATTAATAATGTGTACTTTGCTTCAAATTACACTCGATGTTGTACTCGAGTGAACAGCCATCGACGCGTCGATCTTGATAAACCCTGTCGCAAGAATTTTGCAAACGAGGCAAACGTTTTCATTGAATTTTCTGTATGCGCGTTGAATTTGATATTCAGCGAGGATTATTGTTCTTGACAGAGAAAAGAGGAGGGACCATTTTTACAACAAAAGCAGAGCGCTACACGAAAATCGTCGCACGTAATGTTTTTTTTTTCGCGTTTACTTCGTTTGCAAGGGGAACGACGAACCGAAATTTCATAGCGGACGTTTTTGAATGTGAGCGAATAAATATTTGTTCATAACAAAATTACCATACTTTCACCAAACTGTCATGTCAAGTAACAACTTTTTTTTTATGTTCTTTCGTTTCCATCTTCTATGGAATTTTGAGTGACTGGTTTTTGAACAATCATGTTTTTCAAAAGAGAACAAAATTTCAATTTGAAGCGAACAATTTGTCGAACGGAAAAAACTAATTAAATGAAACAAAAAAAAGTCATCCCATAAAGGCTAATGCAATTATAGGAGGACTTAATGCGCATAATTAGTGCAAATTTTTTTATAACGCCTTGTCGATACGTGTTGGCTCGTATCGATCGCCCGCAGCAGTTGATTGCCTGACATCCACGTGCATGCAAGTCCCTCTGACGCGGTTCTTCATCGTGAGATAAGCATCTGCGTAGACTTGGAAGTTCCCGAGCGTGCGTAGAAAAGGAAATAAAATCGCCGGCCGAGGCGAGGGTTAGATAATCTCTCGCTCCTCGACGTGTGTAGTTTCGTCGAAAGTGCGCGGAGGGATGCCGAAAAAATACGGCCGACCGTAAATTCGAAACGGACCTCTGAAACACCGGAGAATTATAACACCCGCGAAACATGTGAAGCTGTCTCTGCGTCAAGCCGACATTCTCATCTTCTCATGCGAATTATTTAAATCATTTTTAATACGTTACTTTATTAGCTTTGCGAGCTTTCATTTCACACACTATCAACCGACATGTGTTTTTCTCTTCCAAGGTATGACACGCTGATAAAAATCAGATAATCCATATTCTTTTTTGTCTACAAATGTTTGATCTCCATTTTTCTTTCCCACCCGTATAATTCCTTATTCCTTTCCTATCAAAAATAAATTCCCCGCAATTTTTGTTAATCTGAATTTCAAATGACGTCCGTCGAATAGAAATGATAAAATACAAAGAAAATGATTAGCCGTTAGACAAGTTTTATAGCCGGGCTGTAATTGAACGAGACGTGTGTCTGATGGCGGCATTAAAAAAAAGTCAAGCGTAATTGGGATCTAAATGTAATATCCCTTCTTTTTTTTAGGACAAAATGTCGATGACTGGAAGTCTGATGGGTTACGAGAATAACAACGAGGTGAACCAAGCCAAGTGTAAGAAGCCGCTTAAGCCACTTCCGGTGGTGTCGAGCATCAACGCTAGCGGGGTCACAAGCGTGAGCAAGTCAAGAAAATCCAGAGCGCCGCAGCGAAGAAGCTCCCGCTTGCGGGGTCATGTCAACAGCCTTTGGTCCGTGTGGTACGGAATCATCGCAGTTTCACTCCAGACCTACATAGCCTCGAGATGTGTCAAACGATTTTTCGGTAAGGTCATTTAAACTTCTCTTGTAACGAGGTTAAGATTCATTAACACGAAAATAAAATAAAAAAATAATTACTCGATGAATTGAAAGTAAATTGACGTAATGAATTTATGTTAATGTGTGTTAAATGAACGAATGAACTATTCTAGTGATTGAAGAGTAATCGATAAGTTCAAATCCAGTTTATTAATTTTCATTATATTTAGTTACTTTGATCATTGTAAAAAAAAATAATGATGGCAAAAATATTTAGATCAATTGAAAAACGAATTGATGGAATCAAATTTCACGAATAATTCAATCTATAACGATTTTTTTATTGATTGAAATGTATTCTATTAATTTAAAACCGTTTTATCAAACTTTTTATTATTATATTTTGTTGCACCCTGATGAATCAATTTAGACAATTGGTCGAGAAATAAGAGAGTCCATTGTAAAAGCTGCGGGATATTTAATCCTTTTATGTTGAAACGCGATTTTATTTGCGGATCCCTTTTCTACTCAGTGGAAATTTATCTGTTCAATCATCTATTCATACGTAAATGAGTTCAAATATCTTCAGAATCGATTCGAGAAGATATAAAGATATCAAGTCCAAGCTAATCTGTTTGGGATATTGATGAGATGGGTTTTTTTTCACCTGAATAAATTCACATGAGAGTGCGTGTTTTGATATAGTAAATTTTCTTGATTAAATTATAAATGTCAAGTCTTCCGAGGATAAGTTTTATAGTGACTGAAGCGTGCAACGAAAGTAAGAACCCTTAATAAAAATTATTCTTTTATCACCACACCCTCAAAGATAATTTGATAAAATTCATAAGATGATAAATTTTGTTTTTAAAATTCAAAACAAAACTGTTGAGAGAGAAAAATCTGTTTTTTCTAACCGGAGTTCAGCCGGTTAAATGTTTTCCTTCCTGAGAAAACAATAAACCCCTTCAATTTCACATTTATTTCCTGGAGCAAAAATGAAAAGACTAGAAAAGCGTTTCAAATAAAAAAAAAAGAGGCCCGAGATTTGAAGGCTTGATTTCGCCTGCGAGCACAATTATTATAAGAGGCCTGACCTTTGCCTTGAGAAGAAACAAAAAAGTAATACCAAAATTAAAAGCGAGTAAATTAAGAAAGGACCTTGAGGATCGTACAAGCACGTAGACTCAATTACGGAGGCATAGCTTGACGTTCATTTGAGTGGTGGCGGCCTCCTAATATGAACCGCTCGAGTGTCTCGGCCCCTTTCTTAACAACGCGACTTTCGAAGTTGATGTAAGTTCGTCGTTAGGTCTTCGTGTGCACGAACACATGTGCCAAATGGCGCTTCCGGACCATGAGGGGTAGCATCCTCGAAAGCCCTACTTGCCTCCCTAATTGCACGAAAAATAACTTTGATGGAGAAGCAGCTACGTCCACCAACTTACCAACTGGCATTTTCCTTCGACCCAAGAGATTTGACAATGATCGCATTATTCTTCAAGGAGCTCCATAGTGTGTTTAACAATGCATGATGAAAGATTATTCCAAGCCCTCGGAACAGGTGCAGTTTTCGTCGGTGCCGTTTAAAATTTCATCGATTGACGTTCGATGACTTTCCCAGTTTTGCTGAAATGAAAGAAAAAAAAAGTAACAAATCGCAACTACGGGTTTTGAACTGATTTGAAAATCGACCATTGCAAAACCAACGCGAATATATTCAAAGTTATCTCGCAAATGAAACCAACTTTAACCTCCCCCTGTCCAATTTCCACGAGTTTCATGTAAAATAAAAAGTTACGCAAAATTTCATTCCATGAAAGGCAATCCAGTTCCCATCAGAAGTCACGAGGTTTCAATCTCGCGTTAACATGTTATTTATTTGAAACTGATATAAAAAAAAGTCACGAAAATGATGAAACTAACTCGTTTTCCAAAAAGTTTTTTGCAATCTGACTTGCGTTATCGTGCCGGAAACTATCTGTACTTCCATCAAAAAAACACTACACCAATAGTCAAACTAAATGAAGTAAAATAAAAAATTAAAAATAAAACTGCTTTAAAAGATTGATTCTGATTTGCAGCCTACATCTCGTTGCCATGGCCAGCTGATGCACCTCCCCCAAGGATCGAATTGTACGCCTGTCTCATGCTGGCAGGAGCCGGGGTGTTCTTACTTCCGGTATTGCTTGCAGCAGCTATTGTGAAAAAAGGAAATCTGGCCAACGACGGAATTAAACTGGGACGAAATTTAAGCACCTGCTCGCGTGACCCATCTTCCTCCCTGCTTAGTGACAATGCTGAAAACGGTAAATCAAATCGATAAAATTTAACCCTTCATAGAACATTTAATTCCATTTCATATCTTAGAAATACAATTTGTAACAATATTACTTTGCAATTTTCAAATAATGATTATAACTTTAAATTTAGATTAAACAAATGAAATCAATTTTGAAAATACTAAAGATCTGAAATGGATCAGTTTTTGGTCTATTGCTTGTTCTACGAGACAGTATTCGTCCAAAGTAAATGGAAATGATAATAATATAGGAAGGAGAGGTTGTGTATAAATAACATTTAAACGTACCCAACAGGCCTAGCGTATAATTTGTGGAGGCACGGAGGACCAACGGCAGCTTTCGTGCATCTCTGTACGGCCATGTGCTTTCTTCTGCCGACACTGCTCATGGAGGCACGACTAATTCATGCTGGATTCCTGCCAAAAGGTATAGTTGCGTTAGTGAAACAATTTCATACATCGTCGCGGCGGTATAAATAAGGCGACCACAATACAATAACTTATCAAACGGATTCATCGACCATTTTTAACTCGATAACTTTGCGATCAAGTTATTCGAACAGTTGCGTACTTTGCCCTAACCATTTTCACATCGCTAATTGAACGACTTAGAGTTTCGTGACCAGTGTTTTGGTCGTTTAATACCAGTCCCGCGCTCACTCTCTTACTGCAAAGGTGAAACACAATTTGGTCGCACAATCTCGCATCTATTGATCTTCGCTCGTTCATTCTGAATTGTATAATCAAATATTATGACAAAGTTGGCCGCGTCCCCGAGTATCACATAATTTGGATTATTATTCAACTATTCGATGGCCTTACAGATATTAACAAACGGTTTGCATTCAACGCGAACACTATGGCTTTTGACAGATTTGTATTCTAATTGGTAAACAGACACTGTAACGCAACAATCGAACAGCAAACTCTACATTGGAAACCCTACAATATTAAACCATTAAAATTTTTGTTGAACGACCAGTTAGGGGAGGGGGGGGGAGGTTAATTGTGACAATGCGGTAATTGTCTTCACACAATTATTTTCAATTAGATTTAAACACAGGTTTATTAACAATTATAAACTTTTAAAATTTAATCACACAATGATCCTAACACATTTCAAGTATGTACTTTTTTAAAATCGATTTCTAATTATGTTCTCACTGGTGCAGAAACCCAATAAGTTAAGGTTTCGAAACCAGTAAAAAAAAACTGTTCGCAATAACTTGTCCCTGTTTCCGCACCCATTAATAACAACCGAACTTTATAGTCAGAGTCACAAGATAGCCCACCCAACAACGACAAATTTTAGTATCTCAAAAAACTGGAATCGTTTATTCAAGACGAACAGCATCGACAATAAAAATAGCGAGACCCAAGCATCTTCAAGGATAATCCGGATGACACTGAGCGGGCGATGACAAACGATAATTATCATTCCCAATATCGATTCTGAAAACGGTATCGGGTCGCCCTTTTTTATGACCTCAGAATGAATTCGGATGAAGATGCCAGCAAGAGGGATAGAATGCACAAGTTAATTCGCAATCTCGCGGCTGTCGTGCGCAAAGTTTTATCGCCACCTCGGTGATCGGAAGAAATGATCCGTCACGTGTTGGGAACGTGTGCTAACGCAACAACAAAAGGCTGACGTCTTTACGACGAATGAGGAAGAAACAATCGAGCCAATGATCCGAGCGAGGAGCAGACATCCAATAAGCTGCTTTCCAATTGGGGAACCACAGTCGAGGGTATCGAGGCAAGTTCGCAGGATCTGTTTCGAATGGTACAATGCCTGACGGTGTGTATTGTCGCGGAGCACGAAAGGCTCATTGTGGCCCGCACATTGTGCATGCCAAATGCCCGCGCCCGGTCCGCTTAAATAGAAAATTTGACCGAACGAGCGCCCAGGGAATTTCGAAGGGAGGGTGCTCGTTCGCGTTATCTACGATCTGTTCGCCGGCATCATTCAGGGCCCTCTGTTCTAAAACTCTATCCTATCTTGCTAGTCTGATTATACTCAATATCGTTCCTAGTTTTCTGTTGCAAAAAAGACAAAGACGCGCACACTCTTATGTCCCCTCATTTCCTCGTTTAATTAATAATCCCTTCTCTTTCTCCTTGCTTGTTTTCGAGTTTAATTGGGTTTATTGATTCACTCAAATCGATCTGGCAACAAATGAGAATTGTAAAATGATGTTGACATTTTTGAACTTTTGTCTTCAAGTTTTATTTTGATGACGGAAAGCTTGTTATTGATTGATGTGTATTATCATACACAAAGTGCTTCTCGTCGATTGAACATGAATCGTTGCAATTGTAATGCTGGATCAGAACAAAAATCGAGATCTTTCATTGTAAATTGAACTCGACGTATGGCTGTAAAGACAATTTTAACCATTAGAGTTACTGCCTCCTTTTCAATAGCTTATTGTCACGGTATTATACACGCGTTAAGCTTTTACGTCTCACGCAATAAACCGTGAAATATTTGTCGCTCGTAACTTTGACTTATTCCAAGAACCAGGCACAGAGTCAAAGAGGCGAGAGAGAGAATTATACAGTTCTCTCGCAGAGCTTTTTACTTAACAACTGCAGCAGAAAATTCGCGTTTCTGTTTCAAGGATCGATATCGATTGCAAGTTTATGAGCCACTGAATCAGTGAGACGCGCAGTGTTGCAGAGGTGCAACTGGATTCGTTTTATTTTACAAGAATGTTTTAACACCTTCATGTGAGGGAAATAAAACTAAATGGCGACGACTGCCATCTGGCATGATTATGGAAAAAAAAGAACTTCTATTCATCTCATGATTGAAGTGCACTATAATTTTTATGAAACTGCCGTTTCAAAAAGTTCACAAAGTCTTAATTTTTTTTTTTTTTTCACGAAGCTACTGACATTTCCGCTATTAAATTTCATTTTATGAAAGTCGGGGCGAGAAATTCCACTTTAAAATATTGGAGCTATTTCTAATAACGTTGTTGAATAAAAAGGACAGCAGTTTTTTGGTTTATTTTTTGACTTTGAATCAATTTTGTAAGAGCTTATTGGACAAGAGATGAAAAGCGCTTCCAATGGCAACCTGCTAATTATTGTTCGATAACCTGCGGCTTTCTCATATACAGGCGCAACGATTTTAACCGCACAGAGATTTGAGAGGATTTCGTGTCTAGGGCATTATCAAACGCAAACATCAAAATTAAAGCGCCGATTACATTACGCTTGTGAAATCAAGCTACAGTCCGTTACTTTGAACCAGGGTGTGTATCGCGCGTAGGTTTATATGAGCATATTACACCTGACGCATACGTGTCGAAGTGCACACTAACCAAAGTAGAGATTACACTCAAACACAGAGGGGATACCCTCTTGGAAATTCTATTTGCCCGGCTGACTAAATCGTGGCGCGTTAAATACCGAAATCGGAAAACGATTGGACCATGCCCGCGACGGATGAGCGGAAATATGAAGTGGTCTACGTTGATTGATTATTTTAAAACGACCCCGCGATAGATAACTCTGCCATCAAAATCTCGTTTGAGTCATTTGCACTGATTTTATCGATGGTTGTCCTAACGTTTATCTCGCCAAAAAATGGTGATTAAAAGATGATTTATAACGTTGTTTTAGTTGAACAGTCAAATTTATCGTTTTTTTTTTTTTTTTTCATATAAAAAATTCGTTCGCTTATTTGAAAACCCTGAGAAACTTTTGAAATGAAGTTTGAACCTTGTCTTAACCATGTGAGAATCGAATTTTAATAGAATATGTTCGAAAAATTGTATCAACTTTCACGTCGCCCTGTTTTAGATGAGGTCCGTTCCCAGCTGTCCCATGAATTATGTCACGTAAGCGGAGACACACACGTATGTGTACTACATACACGCGTGCTCAGAATCTCCATGAGAGAAGTTTGATTTTGTCGCCAGGTTCGAGCGATTGCGGTGGTTCTGTAATTCCGAACTGCTTTAACGTGTAACCGAATTATTATGAATGTATATCATGGCCTGGAAGAGCCTCTCGCTTCACATGTTAAAATAATCCAATTCTACCTCTGACACCTTTTTAGTTTTGTCACATAATTTATATTTTGACAAATGATTATAACTTATATCTCTCTGGGTAGCGAGATACGTGCCACAGTACGAAATATGAATACAAAGAAACTTTTTTTAAAGAAATATCTTTTCAAAATAATTTCTCAATATGTTTAAACATACATTTTTTAACTTGAATAATTAAATGAAAAGTTAATCATTTTCAATCATTTTTCGTCTCAAACTAAGTCGGATGGAAAAGGAGGAGACAACATAGCAAAAAAAAAAGAATTAATCCTGGAACGTTGAGAAGATAATGAAAGTTTTAAAAGACGTTCAAAAAGTTAGTTTTCTCTCGCCAAACATTTGTGAGGAGTAAAAAAACGTCGATTTAACACTACTTTTATTTTGACTTCAATTAAACTAGTTAGTCTGTTGTCGGAAAGTTTACCGGTAAGTTATAAAAGTGTAGCGAGTCGATGAGCAGGAAATTCCAGCCGGTTTTGTACTAGATGTCCGCTTTTGTTCGGCTCATCTCGAGCAACAAACGATCTCGTTTTTACGTCGTAGCCGCGGGGTTTGATTGTGTTCTCCGCCGAATTTAATAGCAGCAATTAACGGATGTACATACTTCGATACCTCCTCTCCTGGACGTCGGTAAATCCCGCAGACACGTTGACTATTTTCTGCAACGTTTCCCGCACCGACGTCCGGCCGCATTTGCATTGTCAGCGCGTATACACGAGAGCGCGTTTCACTCGATTTTGTACACTGTCACCATTTATGTCATAATCGATCGTTCCGATAGAAAGAAACAAAATGTTTCAACAAAAAATTTTCCAGAACTTTTGAACAAAAATTGTTATTAAATGTTGTTATACGGAAATTACCAAATTTGTCGACTGATAATTCTTTTATAAACGAAAGTAAAACGTCAAAGTGAATTTTTCCCGAAATTTAAAATCACATCAGCTAAGTTTCACGGGTTAATTGAATGGCGGAATAACAGAATTATTGTCCATTGATCAAAGGATTGAATTTTCACACAAAATGCAGCAAAGGTTATTAATCAGTTTTTTTTTAATTATACAAACTCCGTAATTAATTTCATTTTTATTCTAATTGTTTTCTTTTTATTTTCAATTAATTAATGAAATTTGATTTGAATTTGCGACAAACAAGAGAAGACACTAAGTATAATTATTAATAAAAGTATATTTTTCAATTCAATTACCATAAAAAAAAAAGTTCTCATAACCATTAGCGCGGTAAATGGTTTTTCGTTGTAAAGCTCGAGATTATTATCGCAAAGTTACTCGTTACTCTTAACAACATCTAGGCAATCTTGTAAAAGCACGAGCGTGTCCCAGACGAATCTACGAATTATTCGCACATCTTCTACTTTTCGCGCGTTCTAATTAAAGCATGAATAGAAAAAGAAAGGGAGAGCGAGCTGTTGCAACAAAACAAATAAATTATAAAATCAACGTCATCGCGAAAACCCGAGAACATCGCCCCGAGCCGAGGTACTCAGTGCAATCTAAATTTTCATCAACATGCCCTCTTGGCGCGCCTAATTAAAACGGCGACGCACCCAAAAGCGTGTGTTTGTCTCTGCCCGATGGCGTTCATTGAATCAACCACACTCGCGGCTTATTTATATCGCAATCTGCATAAACAATACCCCCTTGCATTCAGCCTCGAATCACAATTTTGCACTGCACATTTTCGTTACGCCAATGGAATTTGTATTCGCGACCCAATTGTATGATGCGCGCATTATTTACCGAGCTGCAGCTTCAACTTGGTGCCCTCAAATTACTGGCAATCAATGAAAACAACTCGATTATGCGGTGACAAAAGAAAAAAAAAACAATTGATCTTCGAACCAAAAAAAAATAGTTCAAATTTGCAAAATTTTGCAATTTTAATTACAAAAGAAATTGCGATGTTTTTTTGAGATAATCGTCTGATCTTTTGCAACTAGATGAGATATAACATTTTCATCATTCGACGAACAATTTGGCCGATAGCGCTCGTAATATAAGTCTCCGCAGAAGCTGCGAGAGTCGTTAGAAGCGTCGAGTGCTCATAACAGTCAAGTGCCGCAAGCGCGACACGAAATTGCTCTCACTCACGCACAAGCCACTCGAAACAGTGTGGAGGACAAAAATATCGCGAGGATGTAATAGCGGTCATATCAGCGCTGCAACCTCGTGTTGCACATGCACGTGCGGATCAAGAAGTCGTTCAATCTCACGCCAAGTCCTCGGCGAAAATTGGAACAAACTTTCAACAGGATCGCAAATGAGAGAGCCCTGTCTAGGATTTAACTCACTCCCCTCCCCCTCCTCTCTCCCCCACTTAGCGGTCCAAATTGTGTGCAGCTTTAATTTTCGCGCAAACTTTGCAAGCATTATTACGGCGAACGTGTGTTCTTGCACTTGAGTTATACAACATTTTGTTCCGTTCCTGTTTCGAACATAGTCATTTTCATGTAAAACAAAAAAAAATATTGTTTTCTTTATTTAAGAGATATTAAAAAATGAAAAAAAAGAGTTAAGATCTAAGAAAATTATGAAACAAAATTAGATCAGAAAAGTCCTAAAAAATGACGTTCGTTCTTGAATGTCGTCTTTAAAATCCGCTTTATTCTCAGAAGAATGATGAAGCAATGTAAAATATTCGTACCAGAGATAGAGCCTAAGAGGATTTTTTTTATGAGTGATAATAATAAAACTGAACTTGCATGACGAAATTGCCTTTGCTAATAACTAATAAACCTAGTCATCCAGAAAAAAAAGTCTGCGCTACCAATGTGAAAAGCGTGAAAGTAGAAAATAATTATGATCCCCCTATTCGTGTGTTCTATCACAATATTTCATGATAAACTTTCTTGCAGGACATTTGGAACTTGCGATAAACTCGACACAATAAACGGTAACGCTCATAAGCCTTGAAATAAATTCGAAATTAAATGATAAAGAGAATGTGAGCCTCAATGGGAATGAATCCTCGCATTAGTGTGCAATCGATAAAAGCGTCAAAAGAACGCGGTGGAAAACGTCTGCTGGTGCAGAAAAAGAAACCACGTGAATATCAGTCAACTTGATGGCAAAAGAATTGTGATACAAAAAGGGAAAAAGTATGTGTCTTTATTATTGTACCAAACTGGATAATTATGGTTACTGCAAAAAAAAAAAAGAATCTTTTTTCAGTTTCCTTTTCCCTTTTTTGTAAATTCATTTATTTGATTTTTTTTCTCATTTGTTCTTTTTTAAAAGTGAAAGAAACATTAGGAGATAAGAATAATGATAAATGACATTGATTAATTAGTCGAAAAAAAGACGGATTGGAATGACAAATGACAGACGTCTTGCATGAAGAGGAGATTGGAGGAATATCAATATCCAAACTTTTGCTCAAAAGTTATTGCGAATCGTAAAACTGATAGGAGGACGTGGTCGTAATTGAGCAGAAATTCGTACTCGAGAACTTATACATCAAAAATGACGCCAACCAATCAACTTGCCTCATTACGTGACCCATCATCTTCCGATCCCATACTTTGGATAAATGACAAATAACTTATGTTAATGAACAACTTCACCTTAACTTCTTTTTTGTTGAATCAAACTTTTTCGTTTGAACAGAAATTCCAATTTTCTCGAATTTATCCAACCTTAATTAATTTACAACTATAAATATGAAACAGATTCTTTAACTGGAAATCAAATTTTTGTTTACGAAATTAATAAACTGGGATGCAAATTTAGTTAATCGATTAACGAGTTTTTTTTTTAACTCTTATGGAAATATCATTCCATCCTTTTATTTTTGCAAAAAAAAACAAGACTAATTGGCTGAATTAAAAAATTTGAATATTTTTATTAAACCATTTATCAAACCGAGCTCAAATTTTTCCCCTACATTTCGGAACTGATCAAAAATCGATCAACAACCTCGGTTTAAATTAATCCCTTACATAACGTCACGTTTTATGTAACCAATACGGCTAAACCAGTTTTTTTGCATTAAAATGTGTATTCGTCGATGCGTTAATTCACAATAAAAACGCTCAATTTAGTCGTATTGTGCAGCAGCAGCAGGGAAAACGAAACGTCGGCAAAGTTGCTGAGCATGTTCGTCCTAACTTGTATTGATCGAGCAGGTGAACACGCATTCCGTTCCTCGTTTGTGTACACCGGCCTATCGGCGAGTCTCATCTTCCTGAAAATCCAGTTCGCCGATCCCAGTTTGGCAAAATCTTTCACGCGGGTCAAGGTCCCCCGTCAAATCATAATCGATTTGTCATACATCGTTGCAATTCACCGTGCGCAATTTTAGTCGCAAAAAAATATCTTTTTGACTTCTCACATTTTACTGGAACCTTTCCAAGAATAGCAATTGTTTTTAGTCTTTCAAATTGGATTGTAGATGAACAAAAAAAAATGATAAAAAAATTACCCAGAAGTTAGTCGTGCAGATAAAATTTGATATTTAAATGTTGACTGAAAAAAAAACACGAGCCGTGTTTTGGACGTCTTTAGACGCTTCGGAATCACAAAACGAAATGGAACGTCGGATGCCGCGAACCATGCCATTTAATGGATTTTTCAGTCCAAGAAATGACGTGGAAATGGAATACGAGATGCACGATAAAAAAAGCGCGAAATTCGGCGTGAGAAATAACTTCGATTCGCACTTAAACGCGTCGGATGATGAAATATACGAGAAAAAAAAATCGAAATTGGCGTGGCAATGGGAGTCGAACGAATTACTTTTCTGAATCGGAATGAATCTTTTTACATGTTCCCGAATGAATCTTTTTTCGTGAATTCGAATTTGTGCAAGGCAATTGATCGATGTTGAAAAAAAAAATTGAGCAATTTTTAGCAACGGGAATTATTAAATTCGTTATCTTTTTAAATCTTTTCAGTATTTTGACAAAAATTAAATCGAAGAATAAAAATAAAACCCGTTATGAGATTCAAATAATGAATAGTCAAGTCGAGTATCAATTATGTACAAGGTTCATCCTTCACGTGTAAATCCGTGCAACAAAGGTTATAAATACGATCAAGTCTCGTACATCTGAAGGAGATTAAACTTAATCCTTTTACTTATTTCAACTAATGGGGATGCCAAAACGCCCGTGGAAGTCACTGCACTCGGTTAAACTGAACGAGAGAAAAGAAAGCTCGGCAGACGACAGAAAAAAAAGTCTACGCCGCCGATGGTATAAATACTCCTATTTTCTCTGACCAATAAGAGAATAATCCTGTTTTGAATCGAGACAGATCAATTCACTAAAACAAAATTCACGAAAAACAAGTTTTTACTTTTCTTTTTTGCATTTTTTAAAACTATAAAAATATTTTTCACTATAAATATTTTTCAGTCTTTTATTATAATTATTTTTGCAAATAAATTGCAAGTAGGTTAACTTTGATAAATAAACTACAAACATATTCGTACGACAAAGTATACATTAAAGTGGTCAGCAACTTTATTTGCATTCTCTTTCGGGTCGGTGCTGATTGCAAGCGCGCTTTTCTGGGTGCATGGTCCGTGATGAAATTAGCCACTAATTAGTTTACTCACAAAATGACGTGTCTAATATAAGGTCTAGAGGCGCGATCGCGCATGCCTCCGAGAGTGCACACAGGCACACTCTAAAACAGCTGGTAATCTACTTACGGCTGATTTAGCCGGCTCGACAGCCGTCGAGGACACCTTTTTTTTTTCTCAAGCGTGGCGCGTGAAACCGGGAAATTAACTTTTCTGAATCACTCGTGATCAATTCAACGCCTTGCAATGAAAAGATGAAAAAAAGAACGTGTCTTATGAATGTTGTGTTGATTAATCCTTGAAAAAATCTTCCAAGATGAAAATCTTCACAATTAAAAGCTCTTGCATTTCATAATCCGATTTTTAAATAACAAATAATTGATGTATTAATATTCTTAAACTTTTTTAATAATTTTTTGAGGTTATTATTTATCAAAACAATTAATATTCAACTATAAAAAATGTTAATAAAAAAACCGTTATTGGAAAAAAGTGATTAGCATTTCTGAAACTGTATAAATTAAATAAGAGAAAAAAAATGGCTCGTACGGGGCAGTTTATCTGAAATAAACCATGCATATTATCCTGTACGACATGAATTATTATCCGCCTTATAATAATATTCGTTAAATGAGGTCGAAAGAAATAGTCGGGGAATGGTATTCCGTCTGACCATTTGGGCTCCTTTACTACTGACTGCAGTCGAGCCGACTCGCCATTGCGGTTTGTTACTCCTGGCGTAACATTGCACGCAGTAATTATTCTCTCGAAAAAGCGTTTTAGAATACATGCGATACTTACATGAGATTATAAATTACCATTCCTACCGTTTTCGAACGCCTGTGATGTTACCGAAACAAAAACGATTTTTGAGCTAATGAAATAGACACGTCCTGGTCGCACAAACCCCTTCATTTAAATATATTTGAATGTTAAACCGCTTTATGAATTTAACATTTTAAATTTCCCTATTTATTAATTTCAACCCCTTTTAGAACAAAAATAAAAAACGATAAACAAAACAAAAGAATAATTTATTGATAAGTAAAAGATTTAAATTAAACTTTTGAAAAACAAAACGTCGCGATTCATAGACGGACGATTAATTATATCTAGGTGTGGATAAACTTCGGCCAGCCAGTAGACTGTAACGTAATCTCCCGAAATTCGCTGCGTCGCTTTATTTTCCCCGTTTCGTTTGTTTCCTCGTTCATAACACGACTATGGCGAAATTAAAACTGGTAGGGAACGCGTTTAATCGCATCGGACGTTGATCCTGCGATGTAATTACGTTGCATCTATTCTTTGACAAAAAATACTTCCACAATAGATTGTCGGGACTAAAAAGACAAAGTGACGCCGCTTTCAACGAACTCGCCCTATTTTTTTATATCTTTACTTTTTTACAGGAAAGAAAAAAACAAACAAAATTTAGCACCCAATGAGGAGAAAAATATTGCCAAAAAAGACAAAGCTGTAAATGTGAAAAAAAAGGAAAAGAAAAAAATTGTGTTATAAAAATTACGCAGAGCATACCGATCGTGACAGAATCGTGAAATATTAGGTTAAATTGCAGGAAAAATCGTGTGGCGAAAGAAGCGCAAAGTGCTTTTATATTACTTTTCCTCCATCCGTCTCAGGCCTTTATGCACTTTTCGTATATAAATCACCTTTATTATAAAACTGACCATTTCACTTAAAACTCTGATCGATATTTCAAACACAATTTTATATGAAATGGAAAAAATGTCTATACTTTACGTGCTCAAATCCTAAATTTCGTTTTATTACACGAAACGAAATAGAACCAATTGGTTTATTATTTTTCGCATCTTAGATAATCACTGATTATTACACGGTTATTAGAAGGTGTTTTTCATCTTTTACGTTTTTCGTTACAGACACGATATGGCGCACTGATCTCGACTGGGTGGTGATCCACCGTGATCGGCTGGTGGTGCTTGGTTTTATGAATCCTCCTGGGAACCTTAGTTTCATAACTCCTCGGTCCTACGTGACTTCCACATTCTACCAGGACAACAACACTGACACCGACTTTGAAACCATTGTCTCAACTGACTCAGACTCTTCAGATGGGTAAGTTAAACAAATTATCATAATTCAGCCGTTCTCATTTGACAACCTCTTAAGGTCTAACAAAAAATTTCCTGACAAATTTCGTCCATTGCTCTTTTGTCACCTCTCCATTATTTTTTTGTTCTTCCTGTCTTTCTACATAATAAATCTTGACAAATTTGTACTTTGTTTAATTCTTATTTCTTTTTGTTTTTTTAATTTTTTGTTTTAATTTTTCTGATGGATAAATTCTACCAGTGGTTAAAACTATTAGTCTTAAAATGAACGTTGCCTGACGCACGTTTGGCTTTGATTTTTAAAGCAGCACGTACAACTCGTTGGACACGGCGACGGTTAACGATCAGCGGCGGAGCGAAAAGTTGTCAAGCCAGTCGAAGCTCACGACGATGCTGCTGCAACCGTTGAGCGAGTCGTCGAATTCTTATTTGTCGACTCTGACAAGTGCAACTTTGACGTCTACGTCGGGAGACTCAGCATCCACATCAACAGGAATCCCAGGCGCTCCGACGGTAAGACAAATATGTAATTTCTTTATCTTGAATGCAGTCTTCAATTTCAATTGCATAGCGAACCAGTGAAATTTTCCTTATTTGCTTCCCTTATTTGTACGAATGTTAAAACAACGTCTAGATCTAATACAAATTTCCATCTAACATTTTTGTCTCTTTTGCTACGGTTTTTTATAACAAAAAGAATCGTCCAAATTACTCGAATATTAGAAAAAAAGAAAAGAAAGTTTTTCATTTTATTCAAACATCTAAAACAAATAGCTCTGATAGCTCGATTCGATAAAATGATATAAAAACGTGAATTTAAATTTGATTTTGTTAGGAAAAAAAATATACAAACAGCCATCATCCGGAAATAAAATTCACGCGATCATTTGCTGTTACGGTTCATGCTCTGAATAGTTTGTATTTATTTGTGCCATTTGCAGGATAACGTGCAGCCTTCAAATAGGATTACGCCAGATATCACGGCGAGATACGAGGAAATAACGAGCAGCACCGCGGGCAACTCGGGCCGACCTCTCACGAGCACCCGTTCGGGCCGAGTCAATCACAAAAACGGCCCGACGAAGAGCAAAACAAGGTCGAGAAACGCCACGAGGTTCACGACGACGACGACTTATAGGCCGCCGGGCGATTCCAACATGACAGCTTATAGCGCCTCGCTCACCTTCAACAGCATATCCGACTTGGACAATCCGAAAAATCTCAATCTCGAGATGCGAAATAGTAAATGCCATTTAAGAATATGTGCCATCTCAAATTACACTTTTTCGTTGATGCTTTTTTATAGCACAGATATAAAATACAGCATAATTCAATCAAATAAGACTTTTTAAAGAATTCATCATTTGACACTATGTATCAAGATATAAATTTTATATCTGTTCTATTTTATATTAAAATATAAATTCAGAGCAGTTCAAATATGACGCCTTACATACATCTTCACTTGGGCATAAAAAAATGCAGCTAATGGAACTTCCTCTCATCGAAACGGTTTTCAATGTGAAATCATGTTTTGCAGACGAAAGCTACGGCCCCATCACTCTGGAATACATGAATTACGCGATGGCTCTGGGCGTGTACTCCGTAAGATATCCTGCCGTTTTCTGGTCTTGCAACAAAGCACTCGGTACTATTTTCAGTCTGCAGCTGGTCGTGAACTCCGCGCAAAGTTTATTGGCCTACGCTGGGATGTCCGTCCTTTACAAGGTAAACTGTTCCGTTCGATTGAATGTAGAATAAAAAAAGAACTTCCTATCTATTTATTTAAAAATCAATAAGTGCCTTGTTGTGAAGTTCGCAAGTTTATCTTCCGTTTGTTTTCTTCTTTTTCTTCCTTCTTTTAATTCCATCTAATCAAGATGTTCAGTTTGCAAATTTAAATCAATGTTTTTCTCAGGTTCAAGTAGTTGGACCACTGAAGGCACTGCCCCTACTTCGACACAGAAACATCGCCACCACCAGCAAGATCTCTTCATTTTTCGGCGACTCGTATTTTCTACTTAATCCACATGTTACGCTCGCGCTATTTGCGCTTTCTGCCCTTTTGGTACTTTGTTCCAGTATGGTCATGTACATGTACGCATACGGGAGGTAAGAAAACAAGTGAAATTCCAGAAGATTGTTTTGTAAAGTAGAAAACAAGTTTAAATGAAATTGCGTTAAAAGATTCGGGATGTAACAAAGAATAGGAGGAAGTAATAACAAGTTTTTGATATTTTATTTGAATGAAGAGTTCGAAAATACGAACTGAGATTGCGATAAGCTGAGTAGCAAAAAGCATGATAGACGAAGAATTGAAAATTTTGGTAAGTAGCTAAACGGTAAAGCTCTCGAGGGGGTCGCTGAGTGTCGCGAGAGAGTGAGAGCAACATTTCTCTCCGCCAGAAATCTCTCGGAGCACTCTCCCGTAATATAACTCTAATCCGCTTTGCTCGTCGACTACCCAAACACTTTGCACGCAATCAAATGCAACGGATGCCACGATTCCCTTCGCCTCAACTAATTTCGAACGACAATCAAGTCCCGTGGTTTTGTCCGCAAAAGAAGATCGTTCATGAAAATTTACATCCTCGAAAAAAGTCTTAGAAACATCCGACCGATCGAAATATGTGTAGTATAACAAAATCAAATCCCTTAACATGAATTTTCATGAGAACTTGCATGAGAGAAAAATTGACACAACTATTGTCGTTAATCTAATTAAAGCCAGATTTCGTTCATTTTCAAATATAAATGATTTGAAAAGCGGAACACGAAAATAGCGGACTTTAAATGCACGATTTTCTGGAGGGATGAATGTTACATCACGTCATCCACGAAATCTCGTTGCGCCTGAACTGAATATATGAAAATTTCAATACCGCGTCAAACCTTCATGGGATTAAAGTATTACATACGCTTCGTGGTAAAACAAACGATTTTTTGCAATTCATCGTTTGTAACGTATTATCGGCATATCAACATTTCAGCCTTTAAACAGAAAAATGTTTTGAGCCTTATTAAGTATTATCGCGGGCTATTCAATTTCAACTTTTGAATAAAACATTTTCGTAACTTTGTTCAAATTACTAAATCAGTAGACGATAATTTCATTTCACTCTTTTTTTCTTTAATTACAGTAATTCAATTAGAAATTAGAGTGTCTTTACATCAATAAACAAAATTATCTCTTCTATAAACAACGTCTTGTCTCAGTTAAACTTTTTGCTAAAGTTAATAGTTATTTAATTGTTAATTAAAACCAAGTTTATCATTAGTTTTTTTTTTTTTAATTGTATAAAATTTGCTCACTTGTTTCAGATTCACTGCATTTATAAACCGTGAAAAAGAACGACGAGTGATAGTTTCAAAAGGGAACCACAGCGGTGGCAACTGGGGTTATTTCACCCACTGTGCAGCTCTTTGTGTTTTCCTGGCGATAGCAATTTGCAACGCGCCCCTGCTTTACGACTACACAGTGGTTTACCGAGGCAGTTTGGACGGCGCGATATTAGCCTGCATCATCGGCACGGTGCTTCACCTGTTCCTATGGCTGGTTCTATGGGTCTTCCTAACTATCAAGCAGAGATGGACTTTCAAGTTGCGCGTTTCCATTGGCAGGGCGACCGTTCGCAGTGCGCGTTCGGTCAAACTCGTCACCGAGGTGGATCTGTTGTCTAACGCGAAGGACGATGAGGACTGCACTAACGCCCCTTTATTGGTCGTTGGCAACGGTCGCACCTACACCATCTCTGACGCCTCGCCCAAGAAAGCCATTATGAGCGTCATCCAAAAAGCTTCCATGGATAAGCGGGCTCGATCGCAAGGTACACACTCCAGTTTCAGCTTTAATGTCTCCAGCTTATCTCCGTCATTTTGTCCTGAAATTAATACACGACAATTAGATGGCCACATTCCGATTACAAACTTGCGCAGACAATTGACAATTTGGAATCTGACTTTACATTGATAACCAGTCGGCTCTTATGTTTCGAATTGTCTTGTAAACCTCGTTGGCTAATTACTCTGCGATTACAACTTTTGCTTGAGGTCAAACTTATAGTTCAGGACTCTCGAGCGATGTAGTCTAATTTTTTAAAGACACTTTAAAATTCTATTTTACAATTATAACTAGTTCAGTTTAATTTAAATTTCAGCTTGATAAAACAATGTTAATATTGATAAAATAGTACATTTAATTTAAGATCAATTTGATGTATGACGTATGACACTGATGCACCGCATATAATGTTATGATTATAACATAGTAATATATTTGTTTTGTACAACCAGGTGGGAACATTGATTCGGTAGACGGTGAGTCGACGGCTGATGTTGACGAGCAAATTTACTGGCTGAGGCCCAAATTGAGACCTTCGCCTGCACAATCCCCTACAGATGGAAATGCCACGTCGATGAGTGACAAGGGCTGGCTGAACAAGAAACTCAAGCCCAAAGTCACCTTTAACGACCTGCCTAGTACGTCAGGCTCGCGGTAACTACTCTCCTCCTATCTCGGTGTCTTTGTGTCTGTTTTTTGCTTGTGTCATTTGCGCGCAGTCCCATTAATCATCTTATCATCACGATCAGCTTAATCACGTTTTGTTGCACCTCTTTATGATCTTCGCGAATGATCATCCCAAAAAGTGGTGATTAAACGCACTTCACCATTCGATGTCGCAACATAAGTTGTATACCCATTAGCTGTCGCCCTTCAGCTTACTCTTTCCTTAGAGAGAAAATGCTAAAAATGTTCAACGAATTGGAAGACAAAAAATTGTCATTTAGGAATTGGGCAATACAGTCGAACTTGTAAAGTATCCATTTTTATATTATCTGATAAACAGCGATGAAAAAACTGTACTCTGGGTATGTGCAACACTGTAAAAGAAAATTTCAAAAACGATGTCCCTCATTGAGAATGAAAGTGGAAATTGGTACAAACTGGAAAGTTGTTTTACAGTGGAACTCTATATTGGAACTAAAATATTTTGCATGTTGTATTTTTTTTCTGGAATAATTCAAGGTCCTTCTAAGCAACCTCACGTCACTGTTGGAATGTTAAATTATGTGCTGTTTGATGTCTGATGCTATGCGACTAACATTGCTCGTAATTACGTTTGCGCCTAACCACGTCTCTAAATTATCAATCAAATATATAATGCGCCGTCAAGTACGCGATACAGCTCTTACTCCAGGACGAAGTTTGCCAATTGAGTTTAGAATATCGTGCGGTGCGCGGTAATTCAATTGCATCGGCTCGAACTTATCGGGGAAATCAATCGGCGCGGCTTACAGATCGAGTGATTTTCAATCCCTTGATCAATTCAGTTGTGAACTAATCAAACTTCCGTAAATGATTGCAACCGTTGGCTGCATATTAATAAACATTTGGTCGCAAGTTTAATCGATACACCGAATGTTGAATTCAAAAATGGACTTTGCTTATGTGTGATGGGTGCGAGATGTCGGTTTTGGGGCTCAGTTTTCGGGGATTTTCTATACTAGCAGTTTCCGTTCATTTAGTACATACTTTTGATGGGAAGCACATTTTGATGAGGAATTTTGGTCTGATATTTAGTAATAAAGGAAAAGCCAGACGAGGCGTTGCCGATGGTGGACCTGACGATGATGGAGATTATGCCACGTTACGAGAGCTTCCATTAATGACCGCAATAGATCCCGCCGACGACTCCACGTCTGAAGAGAACAAGGTAAGATCGATCAACATATGAAGCGAATTTTTCAAATTTCTATAGATACCACTTTTTTAAAAATAAACAATATTTTATAAAGTAATATTTGTTCAAATATAGTAAGGTGTTCAATATTAGTATTACCATACTTAAAATTATAGCAAATATAGATTTTATGTCCAAATTTATCTAGATCTTGAGGAACAATTAAACATGTAGTTGATCAATTTAATTCCTCATAAGATAACTAGATAGTTTTGCTCAAAGTAATAAATAGTTTGATAATAATAGACTTGAAGTAAGCTTAGATTGTACTTTTTGATACAGTGGCCAAGGCTAACGGTACCAAATAGATGTGCGATTCCTAAACTTTACAAAGTAAGAAAGGTTTGATATTGCAAAAGAAAAAAAATCAAACAAAAACAAAATCCTAAAGTTGTTTAACCGATTCGAACACGAAATCGAATAATATAACAGTTTGGGTTTTTTCGGAGTGATGTTTTTTAGCATTTTCGAATTTGATATTATCATGTAAATGGTCGTTTTTGGCATTCCTATCACGACCCGAACTAAATCTCGTTGCTTTTCCATTTTGTCATTGCTCCATAACATGTTTCACGAACTAACTCAATCGATCATTCGTTTAAGTGTACTTATTTTGCATGTTATGTGATTAATGATGTGTATTACTATAAAAAATATATATAAAAAATACAAGCTAAAAATATGTAACAGTAATAAAAAAAGCCTATAAAAAACGTTTCAACTAATTGACATATCAGACAAGAAATAATTAACTTCAATTTTTGTACATTTAAATGAATAAAATTGTAAAAACCAAGTTGATGATTGAAGATTCTGATACAAATTGAATGAAGTTTCTTTGAAATCTGAATTCAAAAAAAAAGGACAAAAGAAAGAAAAACTGATTGGTCACTTGATTACCAACGACTAACTAGCATGTATGTTAACAGCTTTTGGAATGCGTAAACGATGATCAAGTGACGTACTATGCAAGTGGTAACCGCGACCTGCAACCTTCAGAAGGTGATCCCTCCCCACTGCTAACTCCCGACCCCTTGCCTGATCCCGCTTCGGAGCCACTTCCGTTACCACCGCCGACTCCGACATTGGTGCCTGCAGTCAACGACGTTATAACAGCTCCCTTAATCACTAACGTTCAGGTATATTAATTGTGACCACAGTATCATAAATACGTCTACTCCTCATTAACGCTCACCGATGGCCAAACCCAGTGGGTTTTAGTTAGCGCAACTTGCATTAAGACCTCCCTTGCAAGTTTCTCTATTCCCGCTACTACACAACGTTTATCAACTAAACTTTCACAAAGGCTCTCAATTTTTAGACTAACTTTAACACAACTTTTAGACAATATAGCAATTTGGCCTATTTATCCCTTCGTTGTAGATCTCAACCTTTTTTTGTAATTAACATTTCCTTTAGTTTAATTTGCCACTTTCCAATGTACCTTTTTTAAACTACCTCAACAAAGGGAGCTCATAGAAAATTCTGCACGAATGTTTGCAATTTTTGAACCTCGACATTTTTGTGAAAGAAGATTAAATAGATGACGAGATGTTTCAGAATGGATTATCTAAGACTGATTTGTGCATTTTAGATGAACGGCCCAGGTCAGACACCGCGGTGTTTGCGGCGAACAGACTCCGGGATGCCGCACGAGGAGCTGACCCCTCGGTCGGACTCGTCCAACTCGCCCCCACTGGACTCGAATGACGCGATCAGGATCAACGGTGGCAGCAGCAACGGCAGCACCAGCGAGACGTCAAGCGGCGTGCACAGCAACGCGAGCAACGCCAGCAACGACCTGAACAGCAACCGACGAGCGACGAGCGCTGAGGAGCTACCGAAGGCGCCGCAAACGGTGCAGGAGCACCAGTGGCGCAGCAGCTCGCTCCAGCGGGGCACCCAGCCGCCGACCGCGGCCAACTACAGCTTCTCGCCGGCGCAAAGTTACTCGCCCCAGTACGCGAGTCAGGCGCAGCAGCGACTCCTCAACGGCAGCAACGATGCCCTCATTCTGGACAACGCGAAGGAAGCCACCGTGGTGATTCGGCGCCGTTTATCCAGGCCGAAGTTGACTGAACCCATGAACCCCAATGAGGAGCCTTTCGGCCGCTCCACCAACATGAGGATGACCTCGTTCACTGAGAATAACGATCTACGCGCCATCCAGCCGTCCTCGGCCACACTGCCACATTACCCTACCCAGCCGGTTAGACATTGCTTTCAATTCAAACTACTGTTTTCTTTTCTTTTCTTTTTCAATTTGTAATATCGGGACAACATTTGTACATTGTATACAAATTTAATTTGATGTAAATTTACAACATAGCTTGTAAATTTAAAAAACAGAACAATCTATGTTGTAATTACATCACAAACTACTAGTAGCTTTTGTAAAATGTACAATGTAGCTCATGTAAATTTACAGTGCAGCTTTTGTAAATGTACTATGCAGCTGATGTAAATTTATAATATCTCATGTTCGATCTTACAGTTTATGAAAATAAAAAAAATGACAAAAATGGGGAGTTACTAATTGATAATGAATTTCAGATCGTTACATATCCGCACTGCTCGACGATGCCATTACCTCACGCTTCGCACAATAGCATAGTGGGTAATGTGCCAAACGGTCCAGCGACAGGCAGCTGCGGATCCGTGCCGAGGCACATGGCGCAAGTTCAGATCCAGAGCAACGGCACCACTACCACGAGCATCGCCCCCTCGACGGCGACGCACACGACGTTACCCTCGCACCACAACGGGGTCCGGTTGCTGCACGCACCCGCGAACCCCTTCGTCAAACGGTTCCCGCCGGTTCAGGTGCACGCACAACCCTGGCCCTTGTCTGGCCACCACACCTTCCCCCAGCCACCGTCTATGTCTTCGTCAACCACGTCCACGAATAAGTTGCTGATCACGGCTCAGGTCCGGCAGAGCGATCGCGATTCCGCTAACTTCTCAATGGCCAGCAGTGGCGATTCAGATACGTGTTTACCACACTAAGTTGGCAGTTTCTTTTGATTATTTTTCAATGTTTCCGTTTGTTTAGAAATTCAAAGGAAAGGAAAGAGATATTTATTTCGAAATCCGTGTTTGTAACTCGGATTGTTAAATTATTCTATTTATAATTCTTTCCTTTGATTTTTGTTTTTCGGTATCATTTGTATGGGCACCGATATAACAGATTCATAATTGATAGTTACGGATTTATATTGTATAGATCCACCAACCGCAGGTGCTAATCATTTTCCAGAAGCTTGTTTTTAAGGATGCGTTAGTTGAATTAGGTATGGTAATTCGACTGTATTTGTACAGAGCATTTAGAAGCATTTCAAAAAGGTCTTTCGATTTTGTATATTTTGATGTAACTAGCAGTAAGACTTTGTTTTTAAGCTTCGATGAAAACAGCGCGCTTGTTCCTCACACGCGGTGCCTGTACGGTTTTGTCCTCTGTAAAAAAAACCTTCGACTTCATTTCCAATCGATTATCATTTTTCTCTTAAAATGTTGTTTCATCCATTTTTTTTTTTCGAATCATGTTTGTACACTGAATTTAAATGATAAGACGTCTTTCATTCAATAATTTAACTGATATAAATTTATATACCAAAGATAAGTGAGACGGACAAAGAGCGTTGATTTGTCTGCGAATTGTAAAAAAAAATAAAAAGCCTGTTTTTACTGCGTTAGATTTTAAATTGCCGTTTTTACTTCAAGTTTAACTAATTGAATTTTTGGCGCCAAGTCATTGCAAATGATTTGGGCGTGGATATCAACGGAATTGAAAGGTCTCGGTGGTATAATTGTTAAGATGAAACGTTTCCGGAGCGATCGGAAAGAAACATCGCAAGAAACGTTTTTTTCCGTTTCGAAAAGAAGCGCGTGTAAAGAAAATTTGCACTGGCGTAAAACAGGATTTTTCTGTAACTGGAAGACAGTTCATTGAAATGAGTTCCTCTTTAAAGTTGAAATGAAAATTAAAAAAAAAAGTTACAGAATGATCGGTTAAAAAGTAATAACAACCTGGCACGTGTCGATGAATTGGGAAAGAGATTAAAAAAAAGTGTATTTTTCAAAACAAAATTATTCAAACGTGATTTCCGCAGACGATGGAGCTGTCAGACCCACCTTGCTCGAAATCATATTTCAAAAGTAAAAAAAAAGATGGGAAATGGAATAAAAAACCTCGATGGATCAGAACATGTTGCGGGAAACTTTTGTACGTGACGTAGAATTTTGTACTCGTGTATAAGTGTAGTGAAAGAAGCGGACCCACGGCAAAAAGTCACATATCCATATTAACACTTTGCCTCGTATTTTTTGATGCCCTATACATGTACATGTAGACGTATGATAAACATAAGTACACTTACACCTCATAAAGTATTCCTAAACATATATTTATATAAATCCCTTTTACTAAAAAAAAAAAAAATAATAATAAAAATTGACAATTAGAATGAACAACAAACCAAAAGGAAAAATAAAATTATCATAATTCAGATCAGATCGTCGTTTTTCAAATTTGTGAACAGGTTTCATCAAAGTGTGAATAACATATCTCGTTATTGTGATGCTTAGCTTTGTATAATTCTTCACTTTATTCAACGTAAATTAAAAAAATGGTAGTGAAACAAAAAAAATAATAAAAGAATTAGCACTGACAGGTATCTTTGTTTAATTTCATAGGATAGAACTATTTTTGAACAAAATCACGACCACGTTCTGTTGTTTCGGATCATAATAAGGAACCCCCATGCCTTCACCTGACGAATTTTCATACCCATATCTCCGTCTTTGCCTGACATTTGCAAAGGAATCAAAGATACAACTCTCCTGGCATCTTTATAATGAAACGATGAGAATAGCGAATGTTTTTTCCAGTAAAAAAAGAAATGTGTTAACCGATGAAATCGACACGTTGCTCAGCGTCTAAAAACAAGTACTAGTGCCATATTGAAGCGGAAATAATGTAAGAATAATAGGTGCTAGATAAAATGCACCGAACTCAGTACGTGACTCATGAAAAAGCGCATACGGTATCCTCTCGGTATAGTTACAATTGTATCTCGTTATCGGTAAGATAGGTGTATAGAAGCGTGATCAATCGAGCGAAGGATGCTCATTTGTTCCTTCAGATGTATGAGATTTTTGTATGAATTAGAATGCCTTTTATACTGAAAAAAAACAACATTTGAACTTGTATATTTCGTTAACTTGTACCCACGCGATTTTGATGGATTCAAAATAACTGAACGAAACGCGCGGATTCCTCCGAACCGAACAATTCAAATGTAAATCGAACATTTCAACATTCTGATTTCAAAAGACACGATAGACCTTTAGTACGCATATTTATAGTATAAAAATGATCTCTAAATTGTGATATTTGAATATACTGTTGTTTGAGAATTGGGATATAACTATTCGGAGCAATTTTTGGTTTTTATCGATCGCCATTTGAATTGTCAATTGAAAACAACAAACTGGGAGTCTTTAATTTTTAAGACTTATTTGTAAATTAATTTATTTGTAGATTCAATTGATTCACAGAGTAGTAACCAATTGTCATACGCGTTTTGTAATTTATTCGTATATTATTTTGTATATTTATTATCTTGCTATTGATTAAGAATTAGAACATTTTAGTTCGCCTTATTTTGTATTGTTAAATGTATATTGAATAAAAAAACAGTTTTTTCGTATATTTCATACACTACAAGAAACATTGATTTGTCAACATTTTTGAATCGAATACACATAAATGAGAATCCGACAAAATATCAATCAAATGTAAAAAAACACTCTTGAAAAATTTCTGACTTTAAAACAAACTATGTATATCATGTTACTGCCAACTTATAACTGAAAAATTATAGTTAAACTTGAAATTTGCAAACAATTTTGAAAAAAGTTCATGTTTTTATAACATATTAATTATTCAAATCTTGTCACAAAGGAAATGACTTCAGTCACAATCGTAACGCCTGATGCTTTTACTATAAAAAAATTTATGATAATGTACATCCATAATATATGACTGGTTTAAAAAATCTCTCAAAATTGAAAAAAAAAAAAAAAAAAAAAAACCAATTTCGAAACAAAACGTTTCAACTGTTAGAACGAGTATAATTATAGCCTCCTTTGAGGCTTTGTTAAAATACACAAAAATATAACTTTTAATTTTTGTTTCTACTTTTTTCATTCACTTTCTAATTGTATATTGGAAAAAAATGATCGAAACCTAGAAAATTTACCAACAAAACATATCGTTTTACTTTTATTGTCTCCAAATTATTTTGATGACTGTTTAATTTTCTTTTCGATTAATTTTCATTTTAAACTGATAATTAACAAAATCTTTAAAAAATGAAAACTGATAACTGATCCACTTATTATCAACTTATACTCTTTAAGAGAAAACATTTCGAAGGTGTAATTTGTGTTATCTGCAATAATGAAAAAGTAGAGTAAGAAAAGTTATAGGCCATTATAAATAAAATGTAAAGAATGTTCAAGGAACAGGTTTCATGTGACAATAGAAGTGCTTTTGTATGACTACAGGATATGAATATTGTACCGTTTATGCCTACCTCGAAGAGTTAAAGCATACCTCTAAATGTCATCGATTCATCAGCATTTAATGGATAAGTAGCATCATTAAAATTTGTCATTGCAATCAGTATTAACAGTCTAATTCATAATAGACTTGAACGAAGTTTGCTTGTGCAAAATTTCAACATAACTCAATGTAACATGATTTTTTTCAATAATTTTATAAACAGATTTATTGATTTAATATTTAAAAACAATTCTAATTTCTTGTTTAACTCTTATTTAATTGTTTTTTATATTTTAATTTTATTAACTATTCAAAATTTAAAAATAATATTTGTAAGTAAATTTCTTAATCATTTTGAAATGATGATTTGATTCATTGTAACTGATGTTACATGCAGATTTTTATGAGTAGAAAAAATAGGTAACGATTAGAATCACAATGAACAGAATAAAAAAAGTCGAGTTTGACAAAGAAGCGCCAACCTCCGAAGCGAAAGTATTTTTTTACGGTTTAGAGTCAGTCGGCAATTTAATTTTCGCACATTAGACCTGACTAGATTGAATGCTGAAATATTAGAGATTGAGAATAGAGAAACGAGAAAAGTGGCAATACAAAATTGCCACATCCAAAAACAATGTGACAATTCTTCAGAAAAAAACGATAGTTTTAAATTTGTCTTCTGACAAAATTTGTTGATCCGTTGAATTAATAAATTCAGATGAATGTACCGTGCATTGTAAGAATATTCGATTGTATATCATTCTTTTTGAATGTTTTTCTTGATGTGAAAAAAAAAGATCTCAAAAGTGATTGATGAAAAATCCTGTCACGGTTAATTTTAAAGCATTGTAAATATCAAATTACTGAAAAGTAATGTACGATTGTTGTACAAAGACTGATTAGATTAGCGTTATTCACTCAAACATTGGGATTGAGCCGATTTCATTTTCAGATACCGAAAAAACATTTAAAGTTACCGAAAAAAAAATTAAGTATGTGGCCTTTCTTTGCAGTGTACAAAAAATTTCAAACAAAATTAAATTCCATTGAACACAAAGTATTAATTCTTTTCAAAATTCTGAAGCCAAAATTTCTGAACAAACAAGAATTTGAGTAAGATTATCATATTGTCTGAAACTCAATGATATTAACCAAGCATCGTATAATATACAATTGAAATGAATGTAAACTTTGTATATTCATTTATCAGTGAAATAAAAATATTCAAGGATGTTTTCTTCATTTCTTTTATTCCTAAATGAAAATATTAGTTTAAAATCTCATTCCTTTAAATTTTCCATCAAGGCTCGAGCTTTTTTCAATTCTGAAATGTAAAAAAATCAAATTATCAAATTATACATCATTTTATACACAGCATTGAAACAAGAAAGCTGTATAAAAATTAAACTTTTACCTTCCAACAAAACTGGAATGTCATCTTTAACTAAATTGATCGTAACATTTTCCTCGTCATCGTTCAACGATTTTATTTTCAATGCCAATTTAGCAACAGGTGACTTTTCTTCAGTTGGCATGACTTTGACAGAAGATAATTGATTAACTGTAACAAAATAAACATTTAACAGTAAAAAAGATGAATAAACTTTGAAGAAACAACAAATTGTAAAATTTTATTGTGTCCACTCAAAATGTTTACTTCTAAGAGATTGGGCAGTCAAGTTGACCTCCAGTTCAGTTGCCTGTGACTGATAAAGAGAACACAAAAGTTTGCTATGTTCAGACGGCAGTCCCAATTGCGATAATTCGCTTTGCAAATCTGTGTGAGAAACACCATTGCGAGCCGCTGATGTTATTATGAATTCCAAAGCAGCTATTACAGCTTTCACATCGTCAAAATCTGAAAAACAATAGATTAAAATGATAATGATTAAAATTAATTAATGATTAATGATTAATGATCAAAATAATGATTAACTAATGAAGAAAATAACATTAATAAGAAATTTATACACAACATTCAATTACAAGATTTAATTGACTAACCAAAATTTGTGCCTTCTGTGACGTTTTTTAAAACTTCTTCCTAAAAATTAAGAAAACGATTTAAAATGATTTACAGTTATCAAAATGATTTTTTTATATTCATTCAAATACCGGCATTGTTCCTGTAGTCAGTCGTGTAATAACACATCCTGCTACTCTTTTCATTCGCATCAAAGGCTGAAAAGGAAAATGTTCAAGATAAATGATTCTAAAAGATTGTAACAAATAAATTGCACGCTTACAAAACGTGATAGAGTATTTATCTCTGTCAAAAGCCAATCTGGACAGTCTCCGTCCCCAAGAAATCTAAATTTCTACAAACACAAAAAACATTGTTTTAGTCTAGACAAAAAACAAATTAACATATACAGTTGAATAATGCAACATAATAAAAATAATTACCATTTTTGTTCTGTTTTATAAAAATAACTTTTCACTTGCAAAACATAAAACGACCTGAAAATAGCTCATTGTTTATTATAAACTATTATTAAAAATTTTTTGGACTTCAATTGTTAATTCATCAACAACAAACAAATGAAAGCACCAAGCAATTGATTGTTATCGTTCGTTTGTTTACAAATTAATAAAAAGAAACATAACCAAAAGTTTCTCCAAAACTACATACTTTTAATTATTGGCTACGTTCACGTATCAGTTTTCATTCATAAATAAAAATATTGTTTGTCAACTGATCAGTCAAAAACTGACTAAACCACAGCTCTAGTCTTGTTTCTTTTTCCAGCTGTTTTTTCCCATTCCATGTTCCTCCTTTCGGAGAGTCAAAGCTGCCATCTCGTGAATCAAGGAAAAAACAGTCAAAATTAACGAGGGACTTCTACGTCGTCACATGACCTAGTCCTTTACTATCACCTATTTGCAAACGAAACAAACACATCACCGATGACAATATTTTGTCAAAAATTTAAACGAGCCATTGTCACCAAAGGGGTCATTTTAAAGTGATGATTTCTTCTCTCCAAATGCAAAACTGCAAGTTGAAAAATTAAGAAATTCAAAAAGAGTGATTCGGCCGGCAACTCAGTGACATTTGGCAGATTTTCCATCATTTTGTTCGTAGAACCGTTTGTCATTCATGCAAATAAAAAATTTTGGAATCACTGCATCAACTATGTCGACATTAATTGATAAGAAGGTAAATAAATACAAAATCATATGCAAAATATTCCAATAGAAAGTTGGATCTTGTTCTTTGAACGTTTTGTTTTTTTTTTCTTACAGGATACTGCGGAGTTGCAGGCTTTTAAAACAGTCTTTTACCACAGCATAGTCATAATAGTTTTGCCTGTGTTGTGTTTCTTTGTCAGCAAAATTTTTATATTTGATAGTAAGTAATAAGACAAAAATTAAATTGTCAAAGTGTACTTTTTAATGTTCAAAATATTCATTTTTGTTAATTTCAAAAAGAATAAGAGATATTAGATGCAAAAGGATTATTAGATGTATTAAGATTCATTTATTTATTTTTTTGATAATATGTAATTTTTTTACATTCAAGGTATTTTAAGATTGAACACGATAGCCAGCAACGTTTACTCAGCAGTTTTCGCGATGATCGTCCTACACATAGCACTAGGAGCGTTCATCTACAGGGCATACTTCGATACACCCACAAAATCAACAGCAAAAGCGGATTAATCGAATATTTATATTTTACCAGCTTGCGGAATAACGATTATTGTTACTTTCTTCAAAGTACCTTGAAAAATGTTGTGTTCCAAAACCTTTTTTCTATTCCATGAATGATATATCTTTTATGAAAAAACCCTCATTAATCTTGAGAAAAAGTTGAGCACAACAATGCTTGAGTTAAAAGTAAGAAAAGATCTTGGGACGAAATATTTTTTTGTTACTTTTGTCTTATACATTTTTGTATGACGTTTAATTGTAAACATTTGTTAATTAAGTTGGAATACTACTTATTACTGAGATCAAAGTTTGCTTTAATTTTCTGTAATATGATTTAATAAAATTTTATTACTGAAACAAACCAGTTTTATGTTTGTATAATTAATATTATTTATAATATTTCATTTTTAAATTGTATATCTCCTTTTTTAGGAACACTGCAAACTATCTTTGTCTAACACGCGCGACTGTGAGGGACAGAAGGCCGGCACTATTTTCTCCTGTCATTTTGTGCAATACAGGATTAAGTCGCCCAAGTGTGCAGTTTGCGTGTTGTTGTTGTGAAAGAAAAAAAATTTATTCTTTCTTCAGGACTAACAAAAGTAATTATAATTTTTCTTTTTTGATTTAATAAACGTTATCTTATTCTTATATTTAAATTCAAAGAAATTTATGTTTTAACATTCAGAGAGACTGCGTTGAATACTTAAGGTTAGGTTTTACACACGTGGTTTGTTTACCACCTTCGGAAACATTTTAAATAAACAAAATTACATTTTATATGAATTGAACGCGCAATTATTTCTGATTTTTAATTGTTAGAAAATTTAAAAACCAAACATCAGCTGAAATATTAACTTATCTGATAATAAATTTTATTTAAACTAACAATCTTCATTTTTTAATTACAGATTGAATAAAAATGTCGTTTCGAGGACGCGGAGGAGGCGGTGGTTTTCGAGGCCGAGGAGGCGGTGGATTTAGAGGCGGACGTGGAGGAGGCGGTGACCGAGGAGGCAGAAAGTAAAGTCATAATTCAAAAAATCCTGTAGGATTAAATTAAAGCAACAACAAAACCATAAATATGTTAATATTCGTTTCGATTTTAGTTATGACCAAGGACCACCAGAAACTGTGACTCCTCTAGGACGATTCGAATGGACGGTTCAAAATGACTTGGTAGCCAAAGTTGACATCGAACAAGTTCCTTTCTTTAACGCGCCGATCTTTACCGAAACCAAACAACAGATCGGTAAAGTGGACGAGATTTTCGGAAACATCAGAGACTATTACATCTCCATCAAGTTGGGAGAAAATATCAAAGCTGGTAGCTTTGAGAAAGATACCAAGGTAATAATTAAAAGAAAAAACGTGAAATCTAATGATCAAAATTCTAAGTAGATAAAAAACATTTACAATTTTAAGGCATGTTAAAAACTTGATTTATTTTTCAGTTATTCATCGACCCAGCGAAACTGTTACCTCTCCAGAGATTTTTGCCGAAACCACCAGGTTCGGTTCAAAAACGTGGAGGCGGAAGGGGTGGCGGCGGCGGCGGTCGCGGTGGACGCGGCGGTTTTGGAGGCGGACGAGGTGGAAACCGCGGAGGATTCGGTGGAAGAGGCGGCGGCGGTGGCAGAGGAGGATTTGGAAACCGAGGAGGTGGCGGGTTTGGAAACCGCGGAGGCGGTCGAAACAGTTTTGGTGGAGGCGGCGGCGGAAGAGGCGGCGGTCGGGGAAGATGGTGACCTTCAAAGAAAGCTGTACATAAAACTCATGGCTAAAGTAAAATATACTTTATTTCGTTACCAAATGAATGAGTTTTCATACAAGTTATGGACTTGGGGTGGAACGTCTTCAACTGGATGAAACAAGTTTAAACCGCGGTCGAAGTTGAAGATGAACGCAACGTTGACTATTTTTGTATTATCTTAGAAATAATAAACGAAGTAATTTTAAAGGACAAATTTACACCTCGTCGAATTTGATGTGCTTTCCCAGTTCTTTTTCCGCTTTTTTGAGTAACTTGTTCCGTCCTCTTTGATTGACCTTCACCTTTTTAGACAGCTTTTCAGCTCGGTCTGTATGCATTTTTTCCCAGTACCATTTTTCTTCTTCAGCTAAAAAGATTTTCATTTATTATGTATTACTATCATTACTGTTTATTATTTTTGATATCATTTTCAATTCTATTAATTTATCTGATGTAAATTGTACATTACCTGCAATCACAGATGTTTTTCTTTCTGCTACTGATTTTGAAGCCAGTTCCTTAGCTGCTTCAACTGAATCGAATCTAACAAAAGCGGTCATAGCCCCTTCGGAAACATCGACATATTTCACCGAATTATTGCTCCTAAATTCTTTCTATAAATGCAAAATTATTTCAATTAATAAATTATACAAAAATAACAATTAGAGGTATACAAAGTTTGATACAACAGAAATAAAACAAATGGATTCAAAACAACCTTGAAGGTTTGCACATCCACGCAGGGTTGATCCAGATCAATTTTCACAATCAGCCCTGGCGTGAATTTCAAATCACTGATCGAACCACTTCCATCTTGCTTCCCTTCCTGTTTTCCCTCCTCGGTTTCTTCTTTCTCAACTTTGAATTTTTCTGGATTGTTCCACTGATTACGTCTAGGTTTCATCAAATGTTGTTTCAACTGTCGCATCTTGGACCTTTGCAGATCCAAATACTTGTTCCTGAGTTTCTTCCAATCCTTCTTGGCCATGACTTGTAAACCAAGTTCTGTCGCATCGGCCTTCTCAGAAGTTCGGAAATTCTTGTGTCTGTTCTTCTTCTTCTTTCCTTTCGCCACTTCGGATTGTTCATCCTTCTTTTCAGAACTGCTTTCGTCCGACTTTCCGTCCAATGCAGCTACTTTAGCTGGCGGGGCTTCTTCACTTTCTTCCGTCTCAACAATCTTTCTCTTCTTCTTACTCTTTTTGGAATGCTCAACTTCTGTACCCTCCTCGGCGTCAGATCCTTCGGATTTTATCTTCAATTCCTTTGTCGACTCAGCTCTAGTTGTGTCATCCACTTCTTCAGCAATTTTCTTCTTCTTTTTACATCGTTTTGATCCTTCAACTTGTACTTGTTCAGTCTGAGATTTTTCTTCAGATTCGTCCTTCATTTCCTTTGGACATTTTTCATCACTGCAACCCAGTGAATCTGTGGCTTGTCTCTTCTTTGACTTTTTGCCTTCTTCACTTTTTTCATCTTTTTCAACTTTTAATTTTTCTGATTTATTCTCCCCTGTATTGTTTTCTTCGGCGGTTTCTTTCTCGTACGTTGTTATGCTAAGAACATGACTTGGCGAAGTTTCTGACGGAAGTTCGTATCCCTTTTCCCGAAAAGCCTATAAAAAATGATTTATGACAAGCATCAATAACAATAATACTTTATAAAATGTACTTGAAAAATTGAATGAAAAAAAAAAGATTTAAAAGATTCGAAAAATTTTTACCTTCAGACATTTTTCAGCATCCTCAGGATTGTCAAACTCTACAAAACAGAAGCCTTTGATGTTCTGACTCTGCCTATATTTTGGAATCGAGATGTAAGCTACAGGTCCGTATTGAGAAAAGATGGAACTCAACATTTCGTGATCAGCATCTCGTGGCAATCTTTGAACATACACAGTACACTCGTCAGAATTTTCTTTAACACCTTGTGGGGTAACACGACGGACTTTCGTACCATCTTCCGAGACAACCAAAATGGTCGAATCTTTGAGAGCTTTGGCTATTCGATTACAATCTTCTGTCAATGCTCGAATCTTGTTGAATTTTAGAAACACATCCAAGTCCACATCTACAAAAAATAACATTCATAAATTTGTTCCACAATTTTAACTTCTTCATTTTATATTATCTTATTGATTCATTCAAATTATTTGTTTAAATTAAATCCATTCAAGTTTAAAGAAGTAAACTTGAACTAAAAATATTTGTAACGATTGTATTACTTGGATCTTGTTTCACCAAGTTTCCCAAAAATCTATCCCTCGCAAGATTGGCATCACTGAAATAAAATTCCATCTGTTTTCTTATAGCTGCGTGTAAGGTTTTTTTCCTTGTTCTTGACTTTTTCGTTGGAGGTGTAGCTTCTACTTGTTGATTGACTCGCTCCTCAAGATGAATTTCCTCCTGAGCCGGTACCTGAGGTACTGGAATCATCTCAGAGGCTAATTCCATATCCGATTGTTCTTCTTCCGTCACCATTTTTCTAATATTTACAAAAACTAATTAAACCAAGTATAAATTAACAATAAACTACATCATAACAAAACAAAAGAACAATACTTATTACTTACACTTAACACTTTAACTGCGTAATAATTTTTTACAACAATGACACGTCTATTCAGAACTTAATCTAAGAGTTGTTGAATAGAATCTATTGGAAAATCAACAGTCAAATTATACAAAACAATTTTATTCCAAACTCAACACTTTTAGAGCAAATTTCTTCTCTCACAATACCGGTAACACATAACCTCAAACCTTTCTTGCATTTGCAAAACATGAAGGTACGTTTTCAATTGCGACGAAAAAAAAACAAAAATGGCAACCGGCGGAGATAATATTTTTCATTGTTGTATTAAAAAATAGTAAAAATTTGTTTTTTTTTAAGGTTACAAACAATTTAGTGTTGAAAAATTGATAAGTTTTATAAAAATTAGCGTTTGAAAACGACGATGTCACAATTTGTGCACTAAAAAAACTTAAGTTTAAATAAGGAACGAGATCTGAACCAATCAATAACGACGCGCGGGAGATTTGTCGCTAAGAGTAGAAGAAAACGCGTGTATCAGTGACGCCAATTGGGGGAATTGTCAGATGTTCTTTGGCACCGGCAAATAATCATAATACAAGTGAAACAAAAGTTTGATTCCCAAAATGACTAAGTTCAACATTGAAATCAAAGCACGAAGCAACAACTTGGAGGCGACCGAGCAACGAGCCAAGGAAATAAGTGACACAGGCGAGAAAACAGTTATTGTTCAAAAAGATACATTTTTCAACGTTCTAAACTCGTCCAAAAATGGGAGATTTAAGTTAAGGCAATTTGAGGTGAGGCATAATCCGAAAAAACATTATACAATTTTTGATGATGAAAATTTTCTTTTTATTTTGAGAGAAATTAATATATCTGATTTTTTTAGGATGGTACAGGAGTTCTTATTTACTATGAAAGGCCAGACGGGGAAGGCCCAAAAGTGTCGGACTACAGCACAACTTATTTTGACCGTCAAGGTTGTAAAGAGATCTATAACATTTTGTCTGCAGCTAATGGAATACTCGGTGAAGTGAAAAAAGTTCGACATCTGTATATGATAGGTCAGACTCGTATTCACATAGATCGATCGAACTAGAGGTAATTAATAGTACCCAAAAACATTTTGAAATAAATCAAAATATCCTTTCTAAATTATTCATTTGATTGCAGGTTGTCATCCCTGACAAAAGTCAAATTGAATCAGGGACAAAAATTTGTAACGAGGTGAAGGAAAAACTGGGCATCACAGAAGATAATCTCGTGGCCGGGGCTTACTTTGATTTACTTTTACAAAAGATGTAATATATACGTATACAACGTGCAACTCATCACATATTTCATCCCACATTTCATCATTACTAACTCATAAATAATAACTTTTCTAGTAGTTTAATTCCAAACTTATTTTTGTATTGAGTACCAAATAAATAAATTTAGTTGATTATGACACTTTATAAATGGCGAAATAGAGCATTTTTCCGTACCACTTTTTATCAGGCCAGATTTAGAGGTCCTTTGAAAATATTCGTATTATTAAAAAGTTCTTAGTTCTCTTTTTAACTCTGAATCTACTCATATTTTTGATTATGAATGTGTTAAGTATAAAATGTTGTTATTTTTTTGTATAATTATAACTTCTTTTTTTCAATTTATTTTGGATTAGTTTTCGACTGCTGACGGCATGATTTCGTCTTTATCAGCAAAAGGGATTTATTCATAATATGTTCGTTTCTGTTTTCGACGCGCGCCAACATAAAACGTATGTCTCCGCTTTCGACCGCTTGATGTCGTTTTCAGCCGGTGCGTGCAAAGGCGATAAAATTATGTCCCTTTGGCTGTTTCTGTCTTTAGCTTCAAGCCGAAGTGTTATTAAAAAATAAATTAAAACAAATTAAATGAAAGAAAAATAAATTAAAAGAAGACTCCGGCAAATACAGGATAAGATAAATAGTCGCGCAGCGTTTCCTGATTAACTTTGCCTCATTTGGTTGCTTTCGCGCCCCTCAATTGTTCTTTAAGATCGACTAATAATCATTTAACACAAGAGAAAAAAATATTTTATTCTCAAAGAAACAAAAATATTTCCAAATGACTAAGTTCAACATTGCAATCAAAGCACGAAGTGACAACTTGGAGGCGACCGAGCAACGAGTCAAGGAAATAAGTGACACAGGCGAGAAAACAGTTATTGTTCAAAAAGATACATTTTTCAATGTTCTAAACTCGTCTAAAAATGGGAGATTCAAGTTAAGGCAATTTGAGGTAAGAGACATGATTCGAAATAACATAAAACAATTTCTGATGATCCTTTTTTTATAGAGAAACTAATATATCTGGTTGTTATTTTTTAGGATGATTCAGGGGTTCTTATTTACTATGAAAGGCCAGACATGGAAGGCCCAAAAGTTACAGACTACAATACAACTAATCTTAACAGTCAAAGCTGTAAAGAAATCTATAACATTTTGTCTGCAGCTAATGGAATACTCGGTGAAGTGAAAAAAGTTCGACATCTGTATATGATAGGTCAGACTCGTATTCACATAGATCGAGTACTTCATAATAACCAAAAACATTTTCAATTAAAACGAAATAGTATACCACATATTATACTACAAAAGCGCTCTATTAAAGCAAAATATTCTTTCTAAATTATTCATTTGATTGCAGGTTGTCATCTCTGACAAAAGTCAAATTGAATCAGGGACAAAAATTTGTAACGAGGTGATGGAAAAACTGGGTATCACAGAAGATAATCTCGTGGCCGGGGCTTACTTTGATTTACTTTTACAAAAGATGTAACATACGTATAGAACGTGCAAATCATCACATATTTCATCCCACATTTCATCATTACTAACTTATATATAATTTTATAGAAGTACAACTATATACAAACATATTTTTGTATTCACCATATAAATAAAATTAGTTCACTTCTACTGCTTATGGGCATACAAATATTAACTTATGAGACAGTACATACAATTATTTACAGTTGGAAAGTGTAAAACCAACTTTTTAAAAAATAGGATTTTAAACTAAAGATTGGCAGAAGTAAACTCAACTTTGTCAAAGTTAACTTTACAAAAATAAAATACAAGCGTGATTGAAAAGAATATCATTTATTACAAAATCGATGAAATAATATTTTTACAAAAATTGTCTATTGAGTAATTTTAATTCATTTTACAATGTAAAAATTCAATAGTATCTTCTAAGTACTAAGATCTACTCCAAGATCTTTTGTGCTTCTTGTGGTGTCTTCTGTCGGAAGAATCACAGTATTTGTCTCTATTTTTCTCCCTCTCCTTGTCTTTTTTCCGGTTCTTCTTACTTAACCGTTCAGACGAGCTGCCCCGACTCTTGTGTTTCTTTGATTTTTTGTTTTTGCGAGATTTTTCTTCTGGGCTGCTATTGCTACTGGAACGTCTCCTCCTCTTAGACTCCTGACTCGAATCACTGTCCTCACTCTCCTGTCTGTTTCTAGATTGTTTCGACTTTCCACGATCACTCGATCTTTCATATTTATCCCTACGACTTCTTTCTTTACTTGAGTCACTCTCGTCTTCCGATTTTCGTCTGGACTTTTTCGATTTTTTACTTCTTTCGTTCGATTTGTCTCGTCTACGTCTGCTTCTCGATTCAAAACTCGAATCACTGTCACCGCTCTCCGATTTCCTTCTCGATTTTTTTGACTTTTTCGGCTTGTCCCGGCTCCTCGACTTCCTCTCATCATCACTTTCGTCAACGCGCAACTTGGACTCGTTGTTTTTGTACTCGTCAAATTTCCTCGAATCTGAAAATTAAATTTTAAATTTATGAAACAAAGCTGAACCACCGAAATCAGTATTATCGTTTTTACACTTTTTTAGGGACTTTAAACGATGATTTTTGTTTGATAAAAACTATTCTCTTTTTGTCATTTTATAACTTTTCACCAACTACTTTTTACTCTCAACGTTTTAAAGTCCCTGCCGATACTCACTCAATACTTTTGCATTCTTTGAGAATTCATTTTTCGACACCAGCTGAATCATTGCCTCGCTCAGGGATATCATCTGTCCGCTTAACGCCATCTTGACAATCAACCTTTCGGCGTTCTCATCGAACCCCTCGACCTGTCCATAATTTCCAGTCTCCTTTCCGATGAGAACTTTGACATGACTTCCCTTTTGTAACACCAGTCCTGGTTCTTCTGGCTCTTTCTTTTTAACCTGGGCGACAATTTTGTCAGCTCCCATTCCTAAATTCATTGGCCTCAGTTCTGGAATTTTTAATCTGAAAGAACAAAAACCAAATCAGTAGCAAAACTAAATTATTTCAAATTCCAAAATTTAAAAACGTGCACAGTTCATATTACTCACTCAGTAGTTTTGTTCTCGTCTTTCCATCCCATCCCTCGCAACAAAGCGAGGCCATACCCATCGATCGGCACATCCTCATAATTTTCTTGCACAGACTGATAACAGACAAAGACATTACATAGGGACACACTCAAATAAAACGAACCCCTACGATTCTTATCTTTAAATTACAAATTTATTCGAATGAACGGACAAGTATGAACTGACAATGAAATTTTTTTTTTATAAAACTACTCAGTTAAAAAAGTACAAAATAGATGTTTATTCGAACGTTCGTAACAATTATGATTACAACCAACTATCGGATTTTCATCTTCTTGTTGCATTGGACCGGGTAATAGGTATTACGCTTCCTCTTTTTCTGCGTCTTTTGATGATAATTCTGATAATTATCGTGCTCCCATGTCTCAACCCCTTGTTGTGAACGATCGTTATTGTTCTGACTAGCAGAAACTTCGTTGGCGTTGATATCAAACTCCTGAGGATTGGCTGACGTTGCGATATCCATGCTGCGCTTCCACAGCAGGTACATCTGTCCCTGATGATTAATATTTCTCTCCCTCATAGAGATGTACGCTTCGACCTGACGTTTTCCGACAAAGTGCTCGATCACCTTTTTCGCTGCGATATAATCTTTGTAAGTGACCGTACTGTCTTGTATATCCTTGGAATAAATATTCAGAACATTGTCCTGTTTGAAAACCGACTCGATGAAGATGTCCGTGTGCTTGAAAGTATACCTGATGCTTTCGCTGTTGACATTAGAATTAAAAACAGTCTCAAAGAGACTCACAAAGTGCCCCACCATGAAGTACCAAGAATTGTTCTGTTGATAGAAAGAGGCCATTTCCATCCAGCCGCTGCTGCACAGGTTGAAGACTGAGTCCTCGTTCTGCTGGATCGGCTTGGCCATGCTCGGTGGAAGACAGTAGAGAATTATTCCTAGTTCCTCGCAGGCCCTCCAGAGTTTCACACTAATGGCGAACTTGCGTCCGTCAAGAAAAAAGATAACGGGCAGTTTAATTTGTTGCTGACAGATGTAGGGATGGAGCACCATGATGAAGTAATGATAGAGATTGTCGATGCTCACTCCGTTGTAATTTGATGGGAGGACCGTCCAATTCTGCGGGTTCCTGTGGGGCTGGATGGGCACTTCCGATTTGTCCGAGAAGGTGACCAGAGTCGGCAGCACCGAACCGTCAGAGCTAAAAGTTGCTAGGACGTTGAAGGGGTAGGTAAAAACATCTATCGGGCCGCAGTAGAAAGTACGACTGCGCTGGTAAGCGATGTCTGAGCCGTTTTTCAATTCGAGGTAGGACTTGAGCTCCTGACACCAGGCCTCCTTTTGTTGAGCGGTATCGACCTTGAGCTTTCTCAGAACTTGAGCCTTCGTGGTCGTGAGGACGGGTTTGGTCTTGATATAATTTTCCAACCACTGGTTGCTGAAAAGTGGCGACCGGCCGTTCTCGCGCATGATGAACTTGATGTTGTTGAAAAGAATCGCGAAACGCCAGGAGAAGCCTGCCTTTGCGCTGTCCAGGGTGAACTTCTCAAGAATCTCGTATTCCTTCGGGGTGAGAAAACTGTTGTGGCGCTCGTTAACCACGTGTACGTCGTTAAACGACGCGGGCCGAGGGTTTCGGTGGTTTCGTGGCTTGAACGGGTACTTTGGCTTGCGTTGATGAGCTGAATTGCTACAATTTTGAATTAGTATATGAGCTTCTTGAACTAAATCTTGAAGATTTCTTATTTGCGTTTGAAGAGGAGCCTGGGAATGAAATGAAAATAAAAATACGATAGAATAATGGAAACGTAACATTTTTCAACAAAAGTGGTGTTAGATTAGAAACGAAACGAAAAGAAAATCAATTGGGTTAATCTGAAAATAATTTGACAATTTTTTAATACTACTTTTTCGTCATGCCACACTAGGTCCATTCATTCGAAGATTCAGCTAGAAAAGTACTTGATTTCTAGATAAGTAGTAAGTTAATAAAATTTTCGACCCTTAATACACCATATTGCTCAGTTGAGTATGAAAAATAAACATTAAATTTGTGAAGTTGAAAGTTTTTCATAATACTTAAAAACAATTATTGAACAGAAATGTATTTTAAAAACAATCGTAACTCATTAGAAGAAATACTTGTTGCCTACAAGATCATTTATAAAAAAACATAATTTGTTGTCTCATTTTACTGAGTATTTTTCACCTTTCAAAAACAAAATCTAAACATTTTTGAGATAGTCTATCAGATCAATATGGTCTGCTAAAGGTTAACAATTTAGTTCATTATTTTCTTCTAACAACAAGTTACCTCTTCGGTTCCTAATAGATTACCCATTGCTAAGGGAATCGTGGCAGTATTATTAGGTTCGGATTTCATGTTGTTTTCTAAATCTTGAATCAATTCCTGGGCAGCCATCTGATCCAAAGACAATTGTGAGTTTGTTTCGTCAGGCTCTATCTTGATTTCCACGGTTTCAAATTTCACCACTCCTCCAATATCACCATTCGTTGTCTCATTCTCCTCAGGTTCTTGTTTAATTATTATCGGTTCAGAGACTTTACCATTTTTGTCTCCATTGGAATTGTAAACATCTGCATTAATTTTGTTTGTGAACCTTTCGTGCCATGTTTTAGAGCCTATCAATGGAATCACTCTTGGTCCAGTTTCTACTATTTCTGGTGCACTAAAAACATTATGTTTAAAAGTTAACATTCATTTTGTAAGAAATAACTAATAATTCAACAGAACTTTTTAACGCGAAAATTTAATTGTTTGAATTAAAATCAAATATATGGTGATTCATTAAAATTCATTAATTTAAAATGTTATTAATAGATAATATTAAGAAAGATTTCTGTCAAGTTTTGAAAAATGGAAATTAGTTTCGAATAATCTTGCTGGTATCAAGTTCTACAATGTTTACAAACAGCAGCTATATTTTTCCCTCGCGAACAAGGCGTTATGGTTATGTTTACGACACGGTTTTGATTGTCGAAATGTCGATCTCTTTTATACTTACTTGACACTTTTGATCGTTTGATCATCGATGCATTCAATGTAATCAATCTGGGGCTGTTCCTTCGGCTGATTTAACAAAGTTGGTTTTTTCACTGATTTTGAAAAACCGAACGATATCTTCTTGTTTTCCTCTGCCATCTTCCCAATCAAATAATTGTAATCTTGTTTTGAAATCAATTGGAAGGTACTTTCATTGCTGCACAAGTTCACCGCAACCAAACTGTTTTGACACTTCGTTTTATTTTATTTAACAAAACACTTTAAAATCTTCCGACTTATCTTCGCGATTCTGTAGCAAGTTGCGACTTGCAACTTGCAACTCTACAAGAGAAGAGCTTGGATTCTCTTTCTAGTTCACGCGACGAACGAAAACAAACGCACAGAGTGCGCTGGTGTCGACCAGCGGCGAAATTCAAACTTAATAATTTAATTTATAAAGTGATTAAAATTATAATCAATGTATAAAGTAATCAGTAGGTAAATGATAACAATTAAATTGTACTTTCAAAATAACATAATTATTTCCAAATCACTGATGGTATGATTCTCTACAGATCGTCGTATCTAAGATCGAATTAAATCCGGTACAGAAAGTTGTAACATGATAAAAAAATCGGGCATCACAAAAAGACAGCCTCGCGTCCTAAACTTTTTTCATTTACTTTTTATAAAAATTAATAACATAGTTATGTATTTATTTCAAATCAAAAAATTCATTTCAAACTTCATCCTCGTTGCTATAATTTCATCTAAAAGTAAGTTCCGAAACATTAAATACAAAAAAATACTATAAATGTTCGTATTGATTTTCATATAAATAAAAATCATTCTACTTATCGCTTTACAGGATCTCACAGATATAAAAATATAAACCTGTGTATAAAATATACACAATTATTTACACTTGAAATGTACAATAATCAACAGTTAAATTAATTAACGCTTGAGTTCAACAACTTTTCTTTCATTTTTAGCCTTTTCTCTGCCTTCATTTCAAGTTCCCTATAAAATTCGCTAAAGATGATTCGCAACGTGGAGTAAAACATGGGCAGCAAAGCAAGTTGCGAAAATCGGACCTGCATCATGTCATATGCGAAACCAACGTTCGATAAATCAATCTCGTTTTCAATTACACGAGGTATCTTTGCGTAACGTTGACTGAAGTGAGTCAGCAAGATGTACTTTGCCTCCATCCTATGGCCTGCTGTGATGGCCTGTGACAGTGTCGAGTGTCTTTTTAATTTTGCTTCGGTTTCCATGTCGTCTTCGTGAGTTGCTTCGTGTATTAGCAAGTCACATCCGTGGCCCATCATTACTAGACTATCACAAGGCATCGTGTCTCCACTGAAAAAGAAAAGACAGATTTTTCCAATTAATACTTTAAATTATACAAATTTATAAGATTCAAATCGAAGTTTACTTTAATCTTCAAAATTGTATCAAAATTAAATCATTTTTTATTAAATTATACTCAAATTTTACCTGTAAACTATCTTTTTACTATTCTGAAGCGTCAGAGCAACGCCATAAGAATATGCACAATGTTTGACGAAAGTTGTGTTCATATCGCTAAGTTCTAAATTGTTGAAAATTTTGTTCTTCATATCCAATGGAACGGCGTGTTTATGAATGAAAAAAGCGTTGTTTGAGATCAACTCTAACTGACTGAGAATCTCCTCGAACTTGGCATTGTAAAAGTGAAGCCATCCGTTGATCTGTTCCGGAGCAAACAAGTATACCGGATCTTTTGCCACTTTGCGACGATGATTCAGTATTCCAATTAAACCTATATGATGATCAGCGTGCAGATGTGATATATAAATTCCCTAAAATTGAAAACATAAAATTAATTTCAAAAGTTTAAAAGTAATAAATAAAGAGTTAAAACAAACAATTATTTTTTTTCTCAGGCTTACTTTCAAAGTTGACAAAATCCTATAACACTCGTCTTTGCCAAAAAATTTGAACATTTGTAAAATCGTAGCTTCGCCACAGTCCAAAATCATGCTCGAGGTCTCACTGATTTGTAAAAGAAGGCCGGATGTGTTTCTGGTTTTACAGGGTATACTTGAACCGGTGCCCAGTACCACGATCTTCGGATACTCTTCCGTCGGTCCCATGGACGCTACTTTATCTTGCAATGTTTTCTGAAACTCTTCCAAGTGTTCAGGCAAGCCATCTATCTCAGATAATTCCTGAACTTTGCTATCTAAATCTGATAAAGTAACGTGCACTCTATCAAAACCAGTTAGTGGTCTTAGCGAGATCCTGTCATTATTTTTTGCCCTGTACACAATCAAGCCATCCTGAAAATAAAATATTCATCAATGAAATAAATTTTAAATTCGTTATGAATGATCAATTCAATTACATTTAAATGCTCTAATAAAACAAATTGAAATAATATTTTACCTCCTTGGGACTGTAGTCATCGCTAACTTCCTGCGGTAAATCATTTTTCTCGTCAGCAAGAAGTGGAAAAATGTCTGGATGCAGCAGGTTAAGTTCCCTCTGTAGCATATTCACCGCCTCGCTGCCCACACAATTGTTGGTCTCATTGATTATCAAATGCTTAGTATTGTCTCCAAACTTCGACATCCATTCCTTGTATTTTACATTCTGTATGATATTTTCTGGTGTAAAATGCACGATGCTGTATGCAATCAAATCTTTCTCAGGATTGTTACAGATAAAATGCTTGTCAAAAGATTTGTTCTTCAGCAGAGAGTCCAGTACAACTTCATCGTGGCAATCAACAACTAGAAAAAAAACAAGAAATGGCTCAAGATTAATAAAAAAAAGTTAAAAAAAGAAATTGTAAAATGAACAAAAAAAATCATGAGTACCTATAAAAACTGGTCCAGGCGATGGTTCTCTACAAACTTCTTTGTGGGTCACTACTTTTCCATTCGGCAAAGTAACGCTCTCTCCAGCTTTAAGTTTGCCCAAGACCGGTCCAGGTGTGATACCCAACTCGACGCATTTTGCAAAATCCAACGCACCGGGTTTGTCGCGCAACTTACAAATGTACGCCATGGACGAGTTGATCCTTCCCTTTTTCAAGTCAATCTGCAGTTTCCTCATTTTGTTGGACACATTTGTCGATGGAGAAGGTCTCTTATTGTTCTCATTGCGATAATCATAATAATTGATATCATCCAGTACTAAATCCGAGCTGATCATCTCCTTGTCGTTCAAGGGGACTTGCTTTCTTGCCAGAGGCACACATTCAACTTTCATATTGTTATCTGCATATTCAAAATTACCAGTCTCATTTTTGTCCAAACTTGGATTCTTAACTGTCATTGTTTTGAAAGTTACGAAATTTTTTATTGCCTCCATTATGTCGGCCGTTCCGTCCGGGCCGTAGATATTGAGTTCCATCTGTCCGGCTTTCTCGGCGGTCAGGACATAACCGGGCAACCCACCGATGTTCGACCATACGGGAGTTGTGATAAAAACATTGTTAGATTTTACTACTTTGTAACGATACTCGAAAGCGGCTCGTTGCATCCCTTCGCCACAATTGAAAATGTAAGATGTGTTCGACGTGCTGACGAAAAGAGATTTGCACGAACCTGGAGCTCCGCATCCTAAAACCTAAAATTTAAAATTATAAGTAAAATCTTGTTTCAATTTCAAGTGTACTTACATTCAGTTCAAGAAATGTAAACAAACGAAAAAGTGTTTAATTACAATATTGATGAGTTATATTCAGAAAATTAAATGTTAACTTACCTGCAACAGCATCTGGGATGGCTGTAGAGCTGGTCTCATAATTCTTTCTGTGAGATAAGAAGTATCATCAAAAGATTTCAATTCAGGTGTGTATTCACTACAAAAACGTCGCGTACAGCGGAATGTTTTTAACGTAACCTTAAAAATCCGATTACGCAGAGCAAAAATATTGTCACAAATCATTCGTTTCGCGTATCGATGACTAGACTGGGGAAGCAATCAATAAACAGTTGCTCCTGATAAAACAATACTCATTAACTGACACTTTGTTAAATTATTTTCAATTGGTTCTTAAAAACTTAATTGTTGCTTTGGAACGTGTGTTGTGATTTATCTCACATGCTTACATACATGATCACCTAACTTGACTTGACTTGCTGCGCAAGCGCCATTGATTGTAAGAGTGCCAATGTACGAGACGAAGTGAATTTCAGAGGGGAATAACTTTTTTCAAAGAATGTCAAGTGGATTAAAATTTTGGTAGAGTGAATGTTGAAACAGATCAAACGAAAAAAATATACTTATATATCGCAGAGTAGTTAATTCTAATTATACAATCATCATTTGTATCTTTGTGTAAACAAAAATTCAAGTTTAGCCAACTGGCTAAATAAATAATTTCAGAACTAATTCAAAATTTTTTTGTATTTTGAATTTTTTTTTGTAAAATTCGACTTAATTTTAACAAACCTTTTTTCGCTAATCCCCCATTAAGGTCGTCTTTTGGATTCGCAGTCAAAATTGCCCTGATACATCGCTGCCAAGTTGACATCTGACGGATTCGATTCTCCTACACTCCCTCTCGATGTTCTCAACAATGCCGTCTCGAAAATGTTATTGAACTTACACACTTTACACTATTTATCTTTCTCACTATACACTAACACTGATACACTACACTAACTCTAATACACTACATAGATACACTGCACTAACACTAATACACTACACTAACACTGATACACTGCACTAATACTAATGCACTACACCAACACTGATACACTAGTACAACACTAATGGTTCAGTTTACGCGTTTGAACTTAATTTTCGCCCGGCGGTAAAATATCCCGACTCGGTTGGCGGAAAGCTCCAGCTTGCCGGTGCCGCCATCTTGGTTGAGGCGCCGCGATATTGTTGCGCCGAATTCCGCGAAAACGCGATTTCTGGAAACATTTGTTTTCACGCATGATGATCCACCATTGTTCGATATACAAATAAAACAACGATCAAACTGGCAAATCACATTGTTGGTTAAAAGTCAAGTTCACAACAATGTCAAACATTATTTTGTTACCTTTTTGATTGGTGCAATTTCGTTGCATCAATTCTTCTAAAGTTATTTCGTATGATATTTGCTATATCGAATTCTCAGAAATGCAAAATAATATGCAGAAAAATATCAAATTACATTTGTCTGTTTTCGATTTTTAGGGGTAACATGACACCAATGTTGTTTACATATTCGTAGAATTCGTGGTTGTTCGTGGAAAAATACGTTTCCGGGAATTGGACATATATTATTTTCTTTTCTTTGGTAAAAATAATACAATTTCAGGGATGCAAAAACAAATAGCAAAAAAAAAACTATTTTTTAAATACGAAAACATTAATTAATGTTTTACATTATTGTTAGGCTCTTTAACATTAGTCTTTAAACATACAAATAAGTCGAACCTGCTTTTTCTACAAATGACCAAGAATTCTACGAATAAATGTTTTCACCGAATTCCCAGAAAAGTAAATATCAAATTACATTTGTTTGATCTCGATTTTTCTGTAGCAATATACACATTAAAGTTTTTGCATCCTCGATAATCGGATGATTTTTACCAAAGAAAAATAAACGAAAAATATTATTATCGTATTATTCGTGAAAAAATACGTTTCCGGAAATCGCATTTTCGCGGAATTTGGCTGCACGTTCGCGCGCATCGGGTAACGCCACCCTCCGACGCCAAACGGCAATATTTGCTTATAACGCTCCCAATCCGAATATCAAAACGTCACATCAGCTTGCACAAAATAAGTTTCACAAGATTTTTTAAATAAAAGTTATGATCAATCTTATTAAACAACATTGGTGTCATGTTATCTCTAAAAATCGAAAATAAACAAATGCAATTTGATATTTTTTTGTGTATTATTTTGTATTTCTGAGAATTCGATATAGTAAATAACAGACGAAATCATTTTAGAAGAATTGATGCAACAAAATTGCAGCAATCAAAAAGGTAACAATATAATGTTTGACATTGTTGTGAACTTGACTTTTAACCAACAATGTGATTTGCCAGTTTGATCGTTGTTTTATTTGTATATCGAATAATGGTGGATCATTATGCGTAAAAAAATGTTTTCAGGAATCGCGTTTTCGCGGAATTCGGCGCAACAATATCGCGGCGCCTTAACCAAGATGGCGGCACTGGCAAGCTGGAGCTTTCCGCCAACCGAGTCGGGATATTTTACCGCCGGGCAAAAATTAAGTTCAAACGCGTAAACTGAACCATTAGTGTTGTGCTAGTGTATCAGTGTTGGTGTAGTGCATTAGTGTTAGTGCAGTGTATCAGTGTTAGTGCAGTGTATCAGTTTAGTGTATCTGTGTAGTGTATTAGTGTTAGTGAAAAGTATGTTTAAAATCTGTAAAAGGGCAATAATACTGCGATGCATCCGGACAATTCTGACAACAGATTTCGGACGACCTTGATGGCTAGTTGAAGGTGACCTGAGGATGCATCGTTAGAAAACAGATCGCAACGGGGGAACATCGAAAAAAGGTTTGTTAAAATTGCGCCGATCTGCATCGTTTGGATCGCCGAATGAGTAAGTTTTACATAATACATATAGTTTACAAAAAAATTGCCAATTTAAATCTTTCTCACACTTTCACAAGTGTTTTGAATATTTTTTGATAATTTGTTCAATATTATTTTCTATTTTATGGAATTTTTTTCCAAATAATGTTATTTTTATTATCGTTATTTAAATCAATATTGGACTTTTTAAAAAGTTTTTCTGTTTTGTTATTAATCCGTGCTATTTTTTCTGCAAAATCTAAGTTATTGTTGTTAAGTGAAAATATATAAGTGAAAATCAAAGCTCTGATAAAGTGCAATTTTTTTGTATGAACAAGTAAGCAGTGATAATCTTCGAAAGAAAAAAAATGAATATCAGGTAAGTTAAACTAAAATTATTTGCAAAATATAAAATTGTATTATTTTCACAATGCTTTATATTAAAAACAAAACATACAAAGTTATTAATACGAAGATTTTTATTTTCAGATTCGATCGTACTAACTGGTAAAAGTTGGGAAATAAACAGTTGCCGATTGTTATTCGAAGGAAGTGCATTTCTCTACACAAAACTCGAATGTTTGATAAACATTTTATCAATTGTGATCCCGAAACTAAACTGTAGAGAATATTCTTAACTCTTGTAGGCGAAAAAAAGATGTACCTGAATCGCTAACAATTACATTGTTTAAAGAGATAAGACGTACACCATTTTATTTCATATGATTTATTATTTTTAATTTATCATGAATCATAAATTAATAACTTAATCTAAACAAAAAAATCCATACAAATTTTACTATAAATATAATAACATGAAAGTGGCTATTTGGCTGTAATTGAAAAATCAACAAAATGCATTCGACAATGCCAAACAAATTTATTCATAAATAGCAACATATTACGAAATACTTCTACGTGCCAACTAATGCCCCTTCATTTTGTATAAATTAACCTTCTCGACTTTTATTGGACTACAAATTTCATTTGTTAATATTAAAATTAAACTAGGTAATCAAATATTTGAGTTAATTGAATCAAAATTTGAGTAAATGTACTGTTTAAAACAGTTATTGGTTATAAAAAAAATGAGACTGATGAAATTGGAAGAAATAAGAAATGAAAATTGTTTTATAGATTTTAAAACTGCGCTTTTTGGGGGTATAAGTTTTGCAATGTGCTTGACTCGTTCTGCATCGTGTTTGAGGAGTAGGAGGCAAGCACCACCTACTTCTCTTCGCAGTGAGGTGCAGAGTATGTTCGATCGACCCGCGAAACGTAGCCCGAACTACTCTCACTGCGACAGAGTAGTTAGTTGCGCGCTGTCTCTGGCTCGGTTGAAATGTATCGCTAGCGATTTTGGGCAGTTTCCTTGGGGCGAACTGATCGCCCGGCACGCAGATCTGCAATCCTTATAATCGATTGCTTGCACCACTCGATTCAACGCGAGGCGTGATTTTTTTGAATTGTCTGACCGGTAGCCTACCACTTCCACTGTTCGTCGCAATGCTAAATAGAACGTCACGCGGGACAATGTGAGCTCGTCGCACCAAATGCGACCGCAAACTATCATTTTAAGGTATACCAACAGTTTTTATTTCTCCCTTTTAAAGAACATTTTTATCAATTGTTAATTGTTAATTTTGTTTGTCTTTTCATTGGGAACAAAAAAAATGTTTTAGATGCTTTAAAATAAATCTGGTATTTCGAAATTAAAAAAAAAGAATTTTCAAGATTGAATTAAAATTGAGAATTAAAAAAATAGTGATTAAAAATAACTAGTTCATGCTATATCAAAAGCTTTCGTGAATTTTTTATCGATTCAGCCGTGTGCGGGAAATTGATAAAAGCCTAATTCGATAGGAGTATTTTTGGAAATTTGCTCTAACGTTGCCGAAAGCATTTTGCAACAAAGGTTAAAGATATAGATAGTGGTCGATTATATCAGGTGAATTTATTTTGGATCGACATCTTATCAGCGATGAAATGTTTTTGAACCAAACGATAACAGTTTATTAATTCGGGTTTGTTTAATCAGAGGAAAAATTAAATCGAATCCTATCTCTCCTTTTATTTCTTGGATGAAAATCTTTTGTAACAAATTATTTTGTCACAGTTAACTTTTATATAATGAAATTGAATGATGGAAAAAATGTTCGATCCAATTTAAAAATACATAATCTATAAAAATGAATTGTGGCTTTTTTAGTGTAATTTTTTTGATTCGCTTATAATTTTAGGCCAATTTACGTCAGCCAGTTGATAATAAATCATCCTGTTATATTCATACATAACAGATTAGCGAAACCAATACCACATTAGCATATCAAATTATATTTTAAAGCTTCAAATTTGAGATACACGAAACATGTAGGTATCATAAATTAATTTCATGAATAATAAACAAATTAAACGCACTCAAATATAAGTGCATGTTCCGGTTGATTAAAAAGGAAAAAGTAAGAGAGAGGTGGATACTGAAACACGTGTGCAAGTTTGAATGTTTCAAATGACAATTATTTACATGGACGATGTGCGATGCTGCAGATAAAGTTCATTAGTGAAAAGCATTTTTTTCCCTCTCCCTGGCCCCTGTCCAATATGTATGTATAAACGAATATAAAAACCGCTGCAACAATATTGCAGTTCTTTTCTACTTCCTTTTCTTTTGCGTCAATAAAATATACAAGATACGCCTTTTTTTTCGTTTCATTTAATTTTTTTAATTGCAAAGAAAGAGAAATGTTGCTATGAACCTTTTTAAATTGAAAAAAAGATGTTAAACTTTGAGATTGGATTTTCTCAATTATAAAAAAAGGTATAAATAATGTTGATGTTTCAAATACCAAAATTAAACGTTTATTTTTTTCACACTGACAATTTGAGTGATGGTAATTTAGTAGAACATTTTAATTCCTGTCTTATGCGCTTTAGCGCTTGCTATAACACATGTCACGTTGAACAGTGATGTATATATGCAAGAGAAAATATTTATGTTGAATTTGAATAAACGTTGTATCTGAGGTGACATGATTTTATAAAATTTACATATACAACTTGGACACTTACATCTTATATTTCTTATCAATTCATGCCTCGTTTAATCTCGAAACAAAATTTTGTCGGAACTTTTTGTATCTACTCGTAACAGCCTTGATGTGCTTTTAGACATTCAATTTTTACCCTTTTTTGGAATGAAAAATCTGTCAAAATGCATATAGTGCCTCGGCACGTTTGAATAAACTGTATTTCAATGCGGACAGATGGTCTCGACAGAAGGTGTTAATTCGATTTCAAAGTATTTATAGTGTAAATTGTGTTACGTTTCCGAATTTATGACGGTAGACATTTGAAATACGACCGAGTGCATTTCTCGACAAACGAAAAATAATAATAATAAAACGTTAAGAAAGAAAAAAGGAAGGATGAAAAAGTGCATTTAATAGAGAAATTAACAGGTCTTTAAATTTGATTAAAATTGACAGAAAAAGGTTTCACTTTTAGAGCTTAAAAGCCAAGTAAAAGCTCAAGGTATTTATTTTTCTTTTGTTGCTATTATGCGTTTCCATTAACTTCTTTCTTGCCATTCATAAAAAATTAAAGAATAACATTAAAAGTTATAGATCACGATAAAAGATGTTCTTTTTTTTTCTATTTTCAGTAACAATGTTTTTACCACCTGTGACACACATAGCCGATTGCCGGTGAAAGAAACTGATGTTTTCTATTATCCCGGTAATTCGAACAAATAGCAACGAGGACCATGAAGAGTTCCAGAGATACTTGGAAAAGCATTATCATTGGAACCATTTGCCTAACTATTCTTCTTTTTTACCTATCACGAACAGGTAATTGTTAAAATTTCAAACTGTCCGACCAAACTTACACCTTTTCACTTGCTTTTTTTCCTTTGCTTTTTTTTTGAAATTTATATGGAAAGAGGTAAAAGAAGAGTTCCTCATTGTTTAATTGCTTTATTTTCGTTTTCAGATGCGCTTGAAGAAAATTGCACAGATTTTCAGGGCGAGACCGTGACGCACGGTTTATTGTATGTGCCAGGACCTGCCGTTTGTAGCCTTTGCGTTTGCTATCACTCAGAGCCTATGTGGTGTAAAGCAATCTATTGCTCACCGCCTTATGTAAGTTATCCTTGATCAAACATCTAATATCCAACGTTCGATGCCAAAAAAGTGCAAAACAATGTTCTAACATTATTAATAAAAATCATTCTTTTGTTACACAAATTAAATTCAAACCAATTAATTTGTTTCAATTTTTTTTCATACAATTTGTTGTTGTATTTTGTATATAAAAATTATACCTCACACGAATCATTTTTTAAGCTAAATATTTGTGTCATACAATTTGTTTTTCCGTAGGAAAGTCTGTTGTAGAAAAATGGAAAAATACTGTCACATTTTTTTTGTGTCTTTTATAATGTTGGGTTTTTGAAAGCTTCCTTGAATGTTTGTTTGCATAAAAGAAATGCATAAAAGTTCATAAAGTAATATACGTAACCGAGGTGGCATTTAAAAAGATAGCTACACAATGCGAAGCATGAAACGACGGTGTTAAATTTCGATTTCAAAATGTCCGCGCTCAATGATGTTTGAAGAAAATGCGCCTTTTATCAAATCGTGTCAACGCGAATTTAAGATTCACATTATCCATGAACAAGTGCAATGGCTGTGCAATCATAGTCTGCAACAAAAGTTAACCATTAATTCGAAATTGATCTGTTTTTTTTTTTCATTCTGTAAAATGAGATTTAAACTTGGTGTGTATAACGTACCTTTATGATACGTAGATTTAAAAATGACCCGATGCTTTTTATTCATTAACGTTATATATTTCTGATAACATGTGAAACTTTCTTTTTCGTCAGTTTTAATTCACGAAAAAAAAAAAAAAAAAAAAAAAAATACACGATAAAAGTTGGCGAACCTCCGTACATTATTTGTTATTTATTTATGCATGTGTTTCTTTTAGAGGAACTTCAAGTATCTGGTAGATGAAAAATAAATGAACTTTGCCATTTATTTGAATACTTAAAATAACAATTTAAAAAAAAAGTTGTGTCGTTTTATATAGAAATGACATTTTTTAACATTTTGATTCTATGAAAAGGGCAAACTTTTATATTTTGAAATGGAAACTGCTGAAAATGTGCTTGTATTTTGGCAAGATTTAATATTTCAAGTTTTTCAATAATAACATTTGAAGAGTTATCATTTCGTGGATAAAGTTCAATTTTCATTCAATTGACTTTTAATGATCGGTTATAGTCAGAGAAAATACAATTTTGATCACGAGAGTAATGTTGGAAACTTTTTCTTTCAGCTTCTTTTTTTTTTTGTTCATAAGATTGTCTCTCAAACTTTTGAACAATACAAAAATCGTTTCAAGAAAACATTGGACTTTAAGTCAAATATAAAACAGCTTTGGAGAAAAATCTTTCGTGACTTTTATTATGTAGGTCGGTGTTGACGCGTTTACTCATATTACTGCAAGCAGTTTAAAATTTACAGTCGCCTTGCTAAATTTGATTTCCACATGTGTTCCAAGTGATGTTACACATTTGTGGTGAAGAGTTAATGGAAAGTGCTTCGGTTGGTATTTTCGTAACTGTCCGAATAAAATCATCTTTTCAAATTGAAACAATTTCATGTAACAATTCATTCGTTTTGTTCAACAAAATTTATTCAAGCTTACAAATTTAATTCTCTTGTTAGATGGAGAACAAACTTAAGCTATTCTCGAGTACTGATTTACCGATACATTTTTCATGTCTAAGTTAAATTACGACAATTATGTAAACAACTTATTTAGGTTTTAGTATCATCGATTGATGAAAACAAGTGCGCTGGTCAGTGAATCGAGCGTTTGCTCCGATACCAGAAAAAAAGGGAATTATAAAATTCTCCTGAGTGGTTTTGAAAATTGAATATATAAAGCAACGCGCAGTGTCCTTATTTCCAAATGTCTATTCCTTATTCGAAAATTTCTATGTCAATTTTTTACATCATCAGTTAGATTGATTTGGAAGAAAAATATTATTTTATATTAACAAATATATTTCAATGTTTGATTTATTGTCGGCATTTGAATATTATTAATTTAACATGAAAAATGTTCCCAATTTTTTTCCTATGATTTATCGTAAAGATATTGACGTTTTTCATGACACACAATTTATAATAATAATTGGACAGACCAACGTTTCAATTTTTTTTCTCCATTTTTTTTTCAATTTAAAATTTTGACACAAAAAATTGTCTACAAATTGAATTTTCCAGTACTCAATATGTCAGAACCGTTCGAATAGACATATCAAAGTTAATCAGCTAAAGTATCCGGAGCAAAATGTTTTCAATTGTGATACAATTCAGAATCAAGTTTGCAAGGAAATGTTGCGCATACTTTAACACGAATCATTTACTTAAGTCCGCCTAAACATAGTTTTAATCACTGCATCGATTTTCATCCGTCCTTGTTGTTCGATGCTAACACACTTATACTCTGTTTTCGAACGGTTGATTATTCGTTCAACGTGTCACACAGAACGTTTTTAAATTACAACGTATACATATACTGACACAAACAAAAGTAATTGTGAAAACAAAAGACGAGGGAATTGCCATATCAGAGATAGGCCATCAAGTTTTTAACATTTTTGTTGTCGACAAATTTGAACTTCAGTTTGCATCATCAACACTTGGAACAAAAGCTCGGGTTTATGACAAAGTATTGCAATGCAATATGCCGAGCTGAATTGCTAAGCAATCTAAGTTGATATCCCCAGCTGTTAATCTAATTTACAGTGGAATTAAAGCCGTAAAGTTTAGATTTAGAGTGGCGGCAGTTATATTAAGTTTGAAAAACATTTTATTTGTCCGGCGAACCATGAATGCAACTTGTCCTTTATTTTCTACTTCAGATATTCTGGTTTGATTGATTCTGTTCAAAGCAGTACAAGCGTGCAATCGACATCTCACAAATCAAAGTTTTAGGAGGCACAACTGTTTGCACCCTTTTCCTTACAAACTGATTTTGTCAATTCTGTCGAATCCCAAGTCGAACTTTTTATATCCAAGTATAAATGTTTAACTAATTCATTTGCGGCGAGAGTTAAAAACATTGCTTTCAAAATGCCAATTCGCATCTTTATTTTGTTGATTGAAATTCTAAAATATTAATATCCTTTATCAAATACTTGGCACTCGTTCCAGTGCAAAAACAAAAACTCATCCAAGAGCATCTTGATTAAATAGTGATCATCATCGATGCTCAGATGCGCCAATGCGGTATAAGAAAGTGAACGCGAAGAGATGAGAGAAATTGAGAGAGAAAAAGAGACATTCGAGGGGTAGGGAGCGTACAACAAAACAAAAGTGGGTGCACAAAAAATTGGGTCACCGCACGGACACTCGGACGTGGTCTGGTACAAAAAAAAAAAACTTGGACACATTTATAATCCAAGAACTGCGAGAGAATCCTGCAATCAGTCACACGTTAATTGATCTGAAATTGATTTTGTTGCCAACAGAGATGCAAGAAATTCCGCGTGGGAGAAAGATGCTGTGAGTTCGAGTGCCTCGATGGGAGGAAGGACATGGATTGGAACGGCTCTGACCTCGTTATAGCCACGGGATCATCATCGGGACTGTGGAACCAAGGAATCCTCCTGATACCGATCGCAGTGGTCCTTCCGATAACGTCATAATCATACTTAGTTTTGCTAGAAAGAGATTTGCCAATTTTTCAAAAGCTAGCTAGCAAATTTTAACCGTTCAAACCAGTCTGTTGAGTTTTGCCGATTTGGACGCGGGCATCGAGCCTCTCATTTCATCTCATCTCAGTAATTAGTTAATTGGAGTCGATTGGTAATTAGAGAATTAAACAATTCTCAGGTCATTGGTTCTCTTCGGTACAAAGGTGGTTGCAATTATAACAAACTTGAATCTTGATTCTATTTGCTCAAGATCATATTATTTATACTAAGAATGTCATAACGAAGGGTGCTTCAGTTTTAATTTGATTAGAATAAGATGGATCTCTGCCTCTTAATGGAAAAAAAAAATATATTACAAAAACATAGAATCGAACCGTTTAATACATCATCAAGTGTAACTGTGATAATGAAATACAAAACTCTGGAGGAACACAATTGTTACAATTCGAATGTTTTGCTAATTTCGAATTGATTCTCTTTCTCTCACAAGATGGTTTTAAATGTGTCGCCAGTCTCTCTCTTTTTTGTTATCGCTTTCAATAATTTGAAAAGAATACATTTTATTTCACAATAAGAATTCAACTTTTAACGTGATTGATAATCTTGTTGGAAAATGTGTGACGTTAATTTTAGAATTGAGCAAAAGTCTCACGCCAGGATTCAGTTGATTTGAATTATAGTTCTATAGAATATTAAACCAGCAACCTACTTTGAAATTAATATTGCAAATCTTTCATTGTTGTAGTATTTTAAAGTTTGCCCAGGAAAATTGATCACACGACTCATTAATGCATCTCGATGGGGATAAGTTGAACAGTTGAAGTTGAAAAAGTAGACAAGAATTGTTTCAAAAGAATTCGACAGATTTGAGTTGTGAACATTTAGACGAGACAAACGAGAGAGTCGATGCTTCCCATACTCAACAAAGGTCTGTGATTGAAAAAAAAAAAACAAATTATACAAAAAATGTAAACGATGGTAAACGTGCTTCGTGGCGATGAAGCTGATTCCAATAATCTACATCCGAAACACCATTCTGGCTTTGAATATTGTACAATAAACGACACAAAGCATTGAAAATATAAAAGGATTATGAAATTTCAAATCATTGTATTGGAAAAACACAGGCTAATCGATAATAACGTTCCCTTTGATCTATCGAATTTTCAGAATTTATATCTCATTCTAATGAACCAATTTTTTTGTTGAATTATTTCACAAACGACGTTTTAAGTAAAAAGTTGCAAGAAAAAATTTTGTTGGCAATTTAATTAATTCCAGCCAATTTCGTTGAATTAGTCCAGTGTGAAAATTAAATGAAATTTAATCCTACTCCGAACAGCTTGGCTGAGACGTTTTTCAAATCAAATAAACTCGGCAAATTGGAGCGCGTGTCAAGTCAGGAAATAATGTAAATTTTTTTGTCCTTATTTCTTTTCATTTTGTTACAAAATTCCAGTTTGTGGGTAATTTGTTGATTCCATAATAATGCGCAAATTTTCCATTAAAGATAAATATTGCAACGTTATTGTGATAGATTCAAGATGCGATCATGATTAATTTGATGGTCCATCGCACTTTGAAATCATGTGATACGCTTTGATTTATTTTGTAAATAGCAATTTCAGATCTCGTCAAGCCACATTTTTAGATAATTAATAATCACGGTTAAAAACACTTAAACAAAAGGTTATTTCGAAATTGTATAAAATATTCTTAGACGAAAATATAAGGTGATTAGAAAGTACTTTTCAGTACAGAGGCTCGACTGGTAGGAAAAGTTTGCTCATTTGCATATGACTGTCAATAAGTCGCTCCTCAACTATAACATTTTTTTGATCCTTTTTTGATTTCTAGGTTTTCATCCAAGTTTCAAAATATCTTTGAATAGTGAAATCACTTTTAGTCCTTTAAGTTTTGGACAAATTATAAAAATAAGTTAAAAATTGATATTTTTTTAATGATATATATCTTCGTATGCAACAATATATCGGCAATTCAGTGCCACTCTTGAATTTAGGATAGGATAGATGAAATTTTATCTAAAAGTTTGCTTTGGTAAACGATAGTTTTATTATATTTTACGCACACGTGGTGCAAAAAAATCTCTAAGCCATTTTAAATCATTCTCCCTCAAGTCGTGCGATGAATTCTCTTGAAAAGACGTAAAAGACATATCGGAAAGTTTCGAAATCAGTTGAGCGAATTTTAATAATAGAAATAAGAGACGAAGAAGTCAAATGCACTAAAAAAACAAAACTTAATTAATATGGACAGTGTCTGCGATTGTATATTATGTCAAACTAAAGTGCACAGCTCTGCTGTTAATTTTGTCTCTGCGATATTCATCAGTGCCATCACTTTTTTCTCTCACAAGGAAAACATCTGATGAAACATCTCAAAAGTTATGTAAAATGTCAAAGTATGTTAAACAAAAAAACACTTAACCGGAGTTTATTTTTATTTACACTGAAACTTAACAAAAAAAATCAAATTTTTGAACAAATATGCTTTACACGGATGGTGATAATGATAACGAGTTTGATACGAAACTCCGAAGTGTTGCTAGACAATGACAAAAGTTTAACAAACCTTTAGGAATATTGATTTATTGGCTGTCCTGTATTTCGTGCAAGGAAATCAAGGTTCAAGCGGGACCTTAATAACAATATGTGCATGCATTTAGCACTTGAACGACGATTGAGCGGAAACAATGCGGTCGAATCTCAAGAAGCTCAGATATCATACAAAAAAAGTATTGATGGAGTATTTTAATGATAGTTAACAAAAACAAGGCTAATACTGGTTTTTCATTTCGAATGATGTTCTGAGCGAGCTTATATGTTTTTAGGGGGAAAAAAAAATCAATTGGTTATGAGTAATCAATGATGAAAAGTATTATCCATCCATTGCTAAAATTGTCATCGCTGCTGTAAAGATTTGAGAGATGATTAATATTTCTACGATTCTATAATGATACAATTTAATGTTAATGATTGTAATAAGAGGTCAGACGGAAATATATCTAAAGTATTGAGCGTACATTTTTGATCCAGTTATCGCGTGGGTTTTGCAAATTAATTTATATATTTTTTCATTCAACATTTAATCAGCTCGCATAACTGAATAATTTTATTTTCTGGGGGCAGAGATAAAGGAACATTTGTGAAGAGAAATTTCGCGCTATAAAAACAAGGATAATCTGGATTAAAAAATGTGCAGTCCAGAAATACGCTTAGTGGTCGGTTACTTATAAGGATAGTAGTGTATAACAATAATTAAGAGGTAACATTTTAAGTAGCGTTTTAATCATATCCGGTCGAGTGGAAAAATGGCGTGGTTATAATATTTAAGAAAACGTGAGTTGTGTACAAACAAGTAGAATGAATGGGAACGCGATGTATCGGAGGCTCACGATTTTTTTGTTTCATCTGATGAAAAATTACCTTTTCGTGACGTCTTTTATGCAGTTATCAGCGGCCTTACATAAAATGTCTTTCATATGGCTGAAAATTTAATAAATGGCGTACGTAAAAGGTCAGGAACTTTGAACCAGCCGAGCAAGACAGATCAGCGACACTCAAAAATCCGATTGTTCATCAATTAATTTATTTTTGAAAAAAAATGTCGATTTGTTATTTGAGAGATGAACCAATTTTCAATTCAACGAATGAAGTTTTGTTAAGATAAAAAAAAAGGTTACAGTGGACTCAATTCTGATAACACAGATAATAAGTGAAAATAAGTTTTCGTGAAGTTTATTGTATACCCCAGAAAAAATTACAATAAATAAAAAAGAAAGATAATTTGACTATTCGAAATGATAAAGGAAAAGCGATGTCTTGTTTCAATAATGTTGAAACTCTAGAATATTGATACCATTTCAGTATAATCGAATGCGCTTTACAAATTTGTGCATTCGAATTGCGACGCTGTTATATCTTTTATCCCTTTTGTTTTTTTTTTCTCTTCTCTTTCGCTTTTTCCCCATCTGCAATTATTTATCAGACGATCAACTTCTATGAATTTTTTAGAGTTAAGCAAAACCGTTTGTATACGTGCAAAAGCGCTTGAAATTTTGATCTCACTATTAATTGTAAGTGTTATTTAAAAATGTCTCAACAAGGTGAAAATAAAGATTAAGACACCGGCGCTTTTATGTAAATCCGCTAACCACATCTTACGACTCTCTTTACCTCCTGAAATCGATTTCAAATTTATCACTGTGTAACGTTTTTTTTTATTACAATAATGGTCGACTGAGAATAATTAATCACTCGTTTCTGTTCACAGAGGTGCTTTTGACTTTAAAATTGTCCTTCTTATAAATGGTATCGTAAACGTCAAGTCTTCTTTGATCAAAAATAGGCAAGTGAGTTCGTATCTTCTTTATAAGATCCAGATCTGGCAAAAAAAAACATTAAAAGTAATTTTTAATTATTTGACTGAACAGATTAAGAGGAAATATACATTTAGAAAATGGTAAAAAAAATATACTTAATTTTGTTATCAATATTTGATAAATACATTTTGAATAATCCGTTTGAATTTAGGTGTGAATTTCATCGATCTGATGTATATTCCTTCTTAAATAACAAAAAGTTCGAAATAACGAGATTTTAATTGAAAATGTATCCACCTATATCGCCAACGAACATGTCCTCGTGCTCATCCATCTCGTGGACAACTTTGCCCCACGGATCAATTAATTGGGTATGTCCGTAGGCTACATAATCCGCATCAAGATTTCTACTTGGCGACACGCATGTAACGTATAGCTGATTATCCGTAGCACGCGCACGTTGAAGTAAAGTCCAGTACAAGGAACCGGTAGTGAGATTAAACGCTGCAGGATAAACTAACAAATCACAACCTAAAATTTGATTAGAACCTGTCAGTTCAACTCACGCTGTCAAATTAGTCATGCAATGAATTAAATATTAACTCAAATGAACTACCCATGTTTCTGTAAAGCCTGGCCATTTCCTCAAATTTAATGTCATGGCATAGCCCCAACCCAATTTGGTAATCTTTTATTTTAAAAGTTGTCAAAGTTTCACCGCCGGTGAAAACTTCACTTTCTTGAAACACTATCTCTGGTAAATAGATGTTGAACAGGTGAATCTAAAAGAATACAAGTTGTGAATTTAAAATGTGTATCTTGTTTGAAAGTTCTTTGTTTTATTTCACTTTATTTTCAATATACTTTTCTGTGTTTTGCAATCAGTTCTCCGTTAGGATTCCAGACGGTGGATGTATTATATAATTTGTCACCATCTTTTTCAGGAAACGATCCCCCGATGATGTAAATTTCATTTTGTCTTGCAGCTTGGGATAACACTTTGCATGTCTCGCCGGTCGGAATTTGTTCTGCCTTTTCGGGCACTGCAGCTATATAATGGAAAAACATAAATAATTCTATCGTCAATGATATATTTCATTTTTGTTAAAAAAAAATGAACTCTGACTAATGTCTTTTACACATGACATAGACGCAGCTGAAAAATTCTGGCAAAATCACAAGATCCGCCCCTTGCTGCTTTGCTTTTTGTATATACGAAACTGCTTTGGACAAGTTCTTTGATTTTTCATCCTCAACTTTGAGTTGAACAAGCGCCAATCTCACTGAAATAATGAAAAACACGAGAGTTAAAAATTGTCCCATAAATAACAATCGGTTCGAAGCAAAGCTTATGAAAATGAATTCAAAATTACTTACAAGGCATTTTTTTTCGGATGATCTATTTTTATTGATCAGAAAATAATATTCCCAATTGGAGCTTGCAGAACAGATATTACACAAATGACTGGATGCGAAATAAACCAATTAGTTTAGCAGTTGCTCAGAAGTAGTGATTTGTTGAAATTTATCTAATCTTATCTTAATTTGTGAAATAGTTGGTGTACTAGTTTATTTAAATTTTGTAAGAATGAGACGATGATAAAATGGTGACCAAGGACCATTCTCAATGGCAAATAACAGTTTATCACGAATATTTGATTTTGCGTTTATGCAAACTAACAAATATAAAACAAGCTTCTGATTAGATATGGAGAACAAAGAGAAATTTATTTTCTTTGATTTATGATGAAAGATAAAATTTGTCATGCGAACTTTGAGTGAACATTTATTGATCAATGAAGGAAGTTCAAAAATGTAGTTGATTATTTCTATTAACATTTCAATAACAACAAATTGTCTCGCATGGTTTAACCACTTTTTATCACACTTGTGTGATATGAATGAGAATAATTATCACTAATTTAGTTCTTATCAAAATTATTCTCTAATTTTTTTTCTTATATGTTGTATCGTACAAGTCCACGCGTCTTTGGCTGAATGTAGGAATCTGAGCTCTAACTTCTTTGACGAGATCCAAATCTGAAATTGAATTAAATGTTATAATTTTTTGTTACAATGAAAAGTGAATCTTAGAGAGAGAAAAAAAACGTTATTTACCTATGTCCGAAACAAACATGTTTTCATTTTCATCCATCTCGTGTAAAACTTTTCCCCATGGGTCTGTTAGTTGGGTATGACCATAAGCTATGTAACCAGCCTCGGGGCTTCGTGCTGGTGATACACAAGCGACATAAAGTTGATTGTCGTTTGCACGCCCACGTTGTAACAGAGTCCAATGCAGAGGCCCAGTTTTTGTGTTGAATGCAGCCGGGTAAACTAAAAGTTCACAGCCTAAAACATAATCAAGACACCTGGTTTGAATTTAATTGTTTAATTTAATTTCAATCTCAGATGTTTTTTTATCTTCCTTTTCATTCCATCTTCTGATTTGTTCTGCTTACCCATATTCCTATATATTCGAGCCATCTCTTCGAATCTTATATCGTAGCATATCCCTAATCCGACTTTACAACCTTTGACATCGAAAGTTGTCAATGAATCTCCTCCAGTTAAAACTTTGCTTTCTTGGAAAGTAATTTTTCCTTTGATATCAATATCAAATAAATGAACCTGCAAATGCGTTACTTGGAATTAAAATCGTTTACTTGTTTGCTTTGCATTTGAAACTGTTTAAAATAGATTTGTATACTTTTCGATGTTTCGCGATCAAGTCTCCATTAGGATTCCAAACAGTTGAAGTGTTATAAAACTTGTCACCGTCTTTTTCAGGGAAGGTCCCTCCAATTATATAGATCTGATGTTTCTTGGCCGCTTCGGATAGAATAGCAGACGTTTCTCCGTTCGGAATTGTTTCTGCATACTGAGACACAGTTGCTGAAAATTGTTATATAAATTTATTATGTATACTTATGAATCAGATTTAAAAGTTAGAAACTAATTTTATTATTTCAATTCAAATTGAAAACACTCACATATTCCATAGGGACAGTTGAAAAATTCTGGCAAAGTTACTAGATCTGCTCCTTGCTGTTTTGCTTGCTGGATAAATGAAACAGCTCGTGATAAGTTGACTGCTTTCTCACTTCCAACTTTAAGTTGCACCAATGCTAATCGCACTGAAGAAAATCATATCGAGTGTATAATTAAAACAATTCTAGATATGTAAATAAATAAAAATGATAACAAGTTTTTACGCACGCAACATTTTGTGAAGGCCGAGTTCAAAATTGATGTTTCTAAAATGAAAAAAAAAAAAGAAAAACAGAACAATTAACTTTGTTGAAATGATTTGTCCTTCATTGACAATTCACTTCTATATTTGAATTGTTTATTTGGTGACGATTTTTAAAATTGTGGGTAGATAATGTTTTCTTACCTTATTGCTGAATGTCAATCCTCCTTGTACAATTTATAGAACATTTTTTTATTATCCAACGATAAAATAGACGATTGACTGGAGGAAAATTATGAAGTCAACAAGTCGTACTTTGCAAAAATGATTAGCGCTATCTAATGTCACATCAGCTGTCATCGTACATTCTATTGTTTTTCTTAACACCAGAGGCGTTAATTTATAATTCCTTATAACCAGTCGGAAAGTGTGAAATCAACTTTACCGAATGTAGGATTTCATTTATTGCTCAACTGAATTCACAAAAATTAAACACAGAAGGCAGAACCATCGGTTAGTGCGAAAATTGAAACTTTATTCAATCAAGATGTATTAATTAACGTTATTTTTGATTATTATTAAGAGCAAACAATTTTTAGCAAAGGAAAAATGACAATCCAAAAATATAATTTTTTTCTTCATTAAATTCATTGGTACTTGAAAAAATTTGTTTTTGAAATAACTTGATGTTATCTTAGTGTTATTTAAAAAAAGATAAATAATTAATATTATTCAGACTTTTGTCTGTATTAAAAAAGTAAAGGAAACAAAATGTTGTACTGTTTTTTGTTTGATGTTTTTGCAGTTTGATTTGCGATGATTGAAGTTGTAGATTTCATATTCGTAATAAAAATCAGTGGAACGTATCATACGGTGCAATATTATAAAGTAGGGACGATTGTATATGCGATATGAACACACAGTGTGGAGGACCCGGTTTCAGTCATCGATGCTGTCTCGAACAGTGCACATTTCATTTAGTGTTTGTGGTACATTACAAGTTTGTCGCTGAAAGAAAATTTGAAATTGAAAATTACTTTTTTCAATCAGTCATGTATTAAAATTTGTTAACGAGTCTACTGCACTGGTAATTATACATTTACATTTGTTGATTGATCAATTTTGTATTTTCTATTAATTATTTTTAATTTAAATGACCTTTTTTCAGGAACAGAATTTTTAGCACAATATTTTTAATTTCAAATCAATTCATCGTTTGAAACAACAAAAGAGAAATAAAATTGTACGAAATTAAACTCAAAAAATTATTATCTTCGAGATGTTAAATAAATATAGTTTTTATTTAAAACAAGTTACTAATTTGATCGTGAAGTGGTTTTATAAAAGAGTTGAATGAATAATGTGACGTAACTTACAAAATTGAGACGGTGTTTTAAAAAGTAAAGGATGTTTTGCAAAAATGATAGTTCCGTTGAAATGACCTTAACTGTAAAGGCAAGATTATTAGCTTCGTATGTTAACGGCGCCGGGTCGCCGTTTCAATATGATTCAGCGACATATATTTGTACCGCAATAAGCGATGTCCGATCTGGCTTGTTTTTCGTTTCATCTTTGACAGTGTTTAATGTGACTATTTGTTTTACGACCACGTGTTACAGCAAACTGGTCATTAAGAGCCGCGAAGAAACTGAGTGGCAGGTGTTCGATCGCAATGATTATGCCCTCAATGCATCTCGTGATTGAACAGAAAAAGTAAATCATTTAAATAACAAACTCAATTTTCATTGCTTTCTTCATCCGAATTACTTGACATTAATTTCTAATTCAGAATGAAAAGTTTTGATCTTGAAATAGAACAGAACAAATCACAAATGTAGATAAACTAAATTGAACATAATTTTGTTTGACAAATAGATTTTCTTTTTTCATTTTATGAATGAAAAAAAAAAAAAAACAAACAAACAAACAAATTTTCGAAACCATGTGCATTGAAAATAGTTTGCCAACGATATCAATCGTTTGCTTTCACAAAGACCGGAACTAGAAATAATAGCGCGGAAATGCCTACAAAAATATATTTGAGGCTCATAGTTGGAGCTTGGGAATTAGCATTCGGTCATTCGAAGCGAGGCAATGAAATCTAACCACGCACCGGAAGAACTTGGTGCCGTGGTCTTTCCGCAGTTTCATTGTCTGGTTTGAAAATCAATGTTACATTAGAGTTGCTCTGATTAATTAAATCGTTCGTTGAATTCTATTAGTTTGAAACTGCGACATATGACCTATCTCAAATTGTTCCGTGTTAATTGTATCATTAAAAACTGATTGCATGATCATTTTCACTTCTGATTGTTATAATTAATCACCTGCATGTTTTTTTCCATTTTAGAATCAAGATGGCAAAAGAATTGTTGCTGATTTCCGTTCTGCTGATTGTACTGCAAGTGTCAACGTCGATTGGATTTGAAAAGGTCACGGACGTTTCAACGACCAGCAAGTTATCAAACCCCTTACGTTTGTTGCGGTGGTCAAAATTATCCGATCAAATTGAAAAGCATCAAGAGCCAGTTAGCGACACAGCTGATCGATCAAAAAGACAAACTGATGATGCAGAAGACGTACACAAAGATCAAGCCAATCCCGTCCGGGAGTTGCACGAGCTGATTGAAAAGATAGATACGTTGGATTATTTGAAGTCGTCCGCCCAGATCCAAAAACCGGAAGACGATTTTCGAGACCGTCGCGAGTTGGACAAGCCGATGGAAAAGATAGGCGGGGTTCAAAACGTTGACAGACAGTTGTCATCCAAACGATTGGACTCTTCTGCTGAGTCCTGGTCCAAACAACCGATCGCGATTGAGTTCAAACATCGGACCAACGTGGACGAGGCAGCGGGTTATTTACCAACCGATGACCCAACCGATTTCTACAGGAACCGTCAGCCTCCCAAGATCGATTTTGTTACGAGCAGTAGAAGATTGTATTCTGCTGAACGGGAGGGTCGAGAGGTGCCTGGCTCCAAGCAACCTTACGAAGATTATGACATGCATCCGATCTTTCGAGATTACACTGGCAGAGGCAGAGACAGAGACTATCAGATACCGGTATCTCGGGCGATGTATCCCAACAGGTACAAAGGAGAGAGGGATTATTACTATCGAGTGCCGCAGGACATGAGGATGAAAATGCCCCGACCAGGTGTCATTCCTTCTCCGAGTTTTTATAATCGCTATCGCCTGGACATGGAATCAGAAGACCAGTATATGGACGCGTACGGAAGACATCCAGCTGCTAAACCACCGAAACCGAAAAGAATTATTTATTACGCGACCCTACCGGAAATTGTGCGAAAACCTGTTGATATCAGAAACTATCCTCGCTACAAGAGTCCATTCCCACCGCCTTCCAGGGTACCAAATATCGACAGGAATGGAGGTCGCGTAAGACCAACTAGTGCTGATCCGACAAGAAGACCTTACAACAAGATCAGTTACCCGGTTATGTACAAGTACTCGAATTTGGACAGTTGGAGCAAACGGCCGAACCAGTATGAACAAATTTCGCAGGACCATTTCAACAGGGACGAGGAAAGACGCGAGCAAGAGAGAATAAAGGATAGTAAAAACGATTTTATGAGTTCGGACAGTATGAATGAGGAAAATAAGCAAACTGGTGTTAATAGAATGAGGAATAATGATCAGAGGACACCGTGGCTCATGCAGGCAGCTTCGGAAGATAATGTTAACAAAGGCAACGAACGAAATGCAGATCGAAACGCGTTTAATCGCGAACAAAATTATGATAATAGAAATTTGTATCAGAATTCGAAAAATAAAGATGTTATTATGGATCAAGAGATGAGCGACACTTAAGGATTTGATTATATCATTAGCATATCCATGGTATAATATTAGAGGAAAAATGACTGAACATAGTATTTTTTTAATATTTTTGTATGTCATGATGAATGCAAACTGTAGAACATTTTGTAGTGTACGTGCTAGTTTATGAGCTTTTGTGTATAATTATTTTGATAGATTAATTGATAAGGCATGTATCAAAAATGTCTGTTGTAAACTCGGTATTGAAAAGTCAAGGAGGTGTAAAATTCTGGAAACACAAATTTATGCACAATTAATTTATTAATTTGGAATTCATTTTGACGAACAGTTTCCGACGTTTTCAAGTAATTTTAAAACTATGATTTTCAAAAAATATATTCCAATCTTGTGTTCTATACAGTTGAAACAATCGATTCATGTAATAAAAAAGCAAATTTATTGTACATCCAGGTGTATTATATCTCCTAGTACTTTATACTTTATAAAATAAAAAAGCTAGTTTAAAATAATTTATGTAATTGTTTGCATCGTTTAGTAGCAAACAGTTTTTCATAATAAGAATATGAAAATAAATCATGCACATTATAGAGAACATAAAAATTAAAATTAATAAAATATAATTTTCTTAAATTTATATACTTTTTTAATCATTTCAAATGAATCCTATATTCCTTTATTTTTTTTCGTTGAATTTATACTGGATTATAAAAAGAAGAACCATTTTTTTGCATGATTTGAACATCTTTCAATTAGGGAGAGGTAATAATTATTAAAAGTAAATTTATTATCGTTCAAATCAATTCTTGTATATACAAAGTTGGGTATTTTCACATGTTAATAAAATACACAATTAACAGCAATCAACGAAATAATTTTAAAACGGTGTACTACATCTCTAGTTTACACATGTCGATAAGTTTATTTTATAATTGAGAAAACGATATATAATTTTGCATGTTTAGTAAGTATACTAAAATCTTGATTTAATGTATGCACAACTACAACATATTCACCACGCTTTTATCAATGTCATTTATTTGATCAACTTCAAAGATAGTAATACAACATTTAGAGAAGATGATACATCAAAAAAAGTCATTTCTCCTTTCAGACACTGCGAAACAAAAAGTTTCTGTTGTTTTTTTTTTTTTTTTTTTTTTTTTTTTTTTTTTTTTCGTGCTTTTAATACTGTAGTAGAATGGATTATATTTTATTACAATTGCTCCTTGAATTTCACACTACAATGACATTCTATATCGATGGCCACCTACGTTTTGCACGTAAAAAAATATACAAGAAAGTCGGACTCAAAAGTTGATGTATTTCACATTACCTGATGGAAATCCGAATCTAAAAAATCGGAATCCAATGATTATTTTTGTTAGTATATTGTTCTGTAATTAATCGCTGCATAGTAAATAAAACATGGTTGGGCTTTTTTGTAAACTTTCATGGATGGTAGAATTATTTTTTTTTGTAAATAACCAAACGATGCAATTGTTGAAAAAATATTTCTTATTATAATTATTACTATGTTTATAAATTAAAATGTAATTATTTACAAAAGCTATAATTCACTACATTTAGTAACACTTTTTTTTTCAAGTATCAACAGTTACGTCGAAAATGCTGTATGAAATAATAAAATAATAGAATAATGAAACAAATTAAGTCAAGTCAATTGACTGAGTTCTTCATATTACAATATCTTGAATTTTTCAAATAAAGTTGATTTGAATTAACTTTCAATTTTCTGATTGATAAATCTGATTTTCGTTGAACTGAACGATTGACGGAAACCCTTTTTTACATTGTTATTATATCATATGAATAATTTGATTTTTAAATTTATGTTTCTTTATATACATTTTTGTGAGGCAACAAATATGTTGAAATAAATAATGTTGAAATATCGTAACATTATATTTCTCATGGAGATCAAGACATGTATCGATTGACAAAGTTAGCTGGAATTTGAATCTTTATGAAAATATTTTTCTGCGTTTGGACCAGCCAATACATATTATTATATAAAAATAAATCATATATTTTGTTAAAAATAGATTCGTTCTATTTCAATGGATAATAGTAAACTATCTTAATTTTTTAATCATTTTGTTGTACACATGGTCTTGATTTGTTCAGTGCTATTAATTGTTTAATATCATCATAAGCGGCATATAAAATTATTGAGTTTCATTTTTTTGAAATAAACATTTTTTTCTGATAATTTTATTTAAAAAATGTTTTAACCACATGTCCCAATCTCCTTTGCTAAAATATTTGTGAATATGATTAATTGTTTAGCCAGTCGATAGTTTTTTATGTTTACGATATGGAGTCCTTTCAGTTAGAATATACTTCTTCAAATAATTTACGAGGAAGTTGACTGATCAACTATTCCTACTTAGGATCTGAAACAAAAAAAGAACAATTAATACAATTTCATAATACAATGATAATTTTGTTTACAATTTATTATTAAGTGTTTATCTTTCACATGAGAGTTTTCATTAGTTATTGCTTTTTTTTATCATACAAAGATTTTGTTTAATGAAAAAGAATAGATATTTTTTTTACTAATTTTGTCACCATTAGAAGATGGGAAAGTCACACTTACATACATAACAATAATCAATATACTGTTTCATTTCATTTTTAGTAAACGTGTATATTTCATATATGCGTTTACTTGTGCATTTGCAAAGTTTATCCACATGATAATTATCGTGACAAATAAATAATTATAAATAAACAATTATTGGAAAATAGTTGAAATCGGATCACTATAATAAAAACGGGAGACATAGTTGAATGTAACATTTATTATAAAAAAGATAAGTAAGTCAAAATCTATGCAAGGAATAGAAAGTAAAAGCTAGACTAATGAAAATAAACAGCTGTTGAGGGTTGGATATCACTAATAATTTTTGAAACCATGCACTTATTACTGATTCATTAATCAAACTATTAACATCTTGTAAAATGTTCTGTTGATTTTAATCAGTATTGAATGTTTTATTACATCTATATCGAAAGGTCAATTTTTATTAGAATTTTATCAATTTTGCAAATGAAAAATGTAAACCGACATTACGTACTTCAGTTTCCTCTGTGGATTAAAAACTTTAATTATTCAGTATTTAATATATTGATTTCAAGATTATGCGACACAATTTTCAACTAAATATTATAAATCTAATCTTAGTTTAATTGGCTGAATTCTATTAAATGAGATATTTCGTTACAAGTTAAAGAGAGGAAAAAAAAAATTGTCAGAGGTCAATTTTTTTGTCAATTTTAAAGTTTGCTCGTATAAATGTATAATTTTCCGAGCAGACAAAAAATGTTATCAACCTGAAATTCTAGCTCAAAAGCTTTCCCATTTGTTCCAATTTTCATACATATTTTATTTCTTCTTTGTAAAGGTATGTTTGCACATATTTATTTGTGTAATTTATATGGTTAAATTGCTTTTGTCGACAGTTTTCCATTTCCAGTGGAATAAATTCGTCTGCGTCATCAGGTTGTTTTGTATAATTAATTATTATATTGCTGACACTTATCATGCTGTGTGACAACTAAATTTGAAAAATAATAATAGGAGCCACTGGAAAACGTGATGAAAATTTTCTATAGATAACATTCAGCAAGGTGGATGTAGGTAGAGTAAACGCTGCGGTGAAACGACATCTCCCCCTATAATTAATGCAGATATAAGTATGCACAATGTTCTTAATGATTGCAACAAATTTATCTTACATCTCAAATTATAATTTTTTTATAAATTACTATATCAATTAATCTAATTGAAATGACAAATTAAACGCAATTGTCATTATTGTAGGAATCAAAACATATTTGTGCATCTAGTTTGGTTGAAAATTGAAACAGAACGTTTGAGAGAAAAACTGCGAACGTTAATATTATTTTATACAAAGTTGAGTGTTTCGAACGGTGGAGCTTTCAGGTTGAATTTGAAAGGAGACTAGCTGAAAGTTAATGTTATAAAATTGGATGGCTAACGAAGGAGAATGCAAGATAAAAATGTGCTTTTCATCGTTTTACAGGACACAGTAAAGAGATTTGAGTCGAGTGACAGTAGACACTGATTAAGTTTGACCGACGGACATCGCTCGTTTACCTATTGAACGCTGTTTCGTTGATCTTCTCGTCGTTGTCAAAAAGTCATTTTAATAAAACGTTCCCTCGCACAAGTCGGGTTTCCACTTCTTCCCTCGGGCTCCAACAAACTTTGTGTGCATTCCAGAAAAAAAGTAGGGCGTTCTCTTTTTGAATGGAAACAGCTCACCAGAGTCTTTGACTACATTTTGGTCTATCTCTTCTTGAATGGGTTGCAAATCCACCGACAAAGATATTTGGTCAACGCGCAATTAGTCTTTTTATATTCAATTGTTGGGCATTTAATTCTGTTTGTTTTGTGGTACTTTTGCAGGATAATCGTGTTGGTGGTAGGTTTAATTGAATTTTGTGAGATAAGTCCTTACAGTCAGTTGAGGATCCGAAATTTGAATAATTATTGTAGAGTTATGTAAGTGTGACCATGTGAATTTTCATCGCTCTCTCGGTTTAAAATTAAATAGTTCATTTGACGATGATACCACTATATTTCAAATTAACTGAATATGTTAGAATGACATTACCAAATTGAACAATTTAAACAAGTGTGTGCAATTTCAAGTTTGGATATTTATTTTACAAATGAACAAAAATTAGAAGACTTTTGTCTTTTATTTGTATTGAAGTGGAAATAATTGCAAGCAGAAACTTAATAACCCGTCACTTTAACCTGTCGCTTTTGTGAATTTGAAATTTGGCTTTCGGACATAATGCGAAGAAAGGGTAATCTCTATTGAGAGATATTATAATGTCAGAAAATGTTAATATACCATGGCTGATTTCTATCAGATTTCTAATCACGTCGGATGTAGAACTCAAATATTGATTTTCAGGTGAAAGAGATAAACTTGAGGAAAAAAATAAATCAGTTGAATTATATTTTTAACATTATTTCATAATCTTGGAAATCATTTCTACTAACATTTTTAACAGGCTTTTTTTTATTAAAAAATGTCAAGTTTATGCACAGTATCATTACAACATGTAGTAAATGTTGACTCATAAAACAAAAACATTTTTTGTCATAGTGCATTACTCCTCTAATTAAAAATTTTAGTTCAATTTTGTAATAACGTTTTTTCTTTATGGGAAACATTATTTGAAATAAAAGGACGAATTTTAAGACGCGTGTTTTACTTCTGTAACATTTATTTTTGAGTTGAAAAAAAAAAAAAGAAAAATGTAGCAAGTACTTTTCTGTAAAAATTATGCAAAACAATTTGATTTATGAATACAAACTATTATTACATAAAAGTTATCTAAACAGAGTTTTTCATCAGACTAAGAAAAATGCTCCCGTCAAGAAAGGTAAAGTGAAATGTGGACAGTAAACAAAATGCAATGTTGAATTTGCAATTCGGATCACAGAACAACTGTCCGGGATAATGCTTAGAATTTCCCAAAAGGTTACACGGATTACGCATCTCCTACACGATTTCGAAATCATTTTAATAACAATAAAAAAAACCACGTCATGAATTCACCTCGCCAAAAAAGAAAAAAAAAAAAAGTTGGCTCGCTGAAAAAAAATCTATTTACAGTCATTTTTCTTGAGTGTGTGCTTTGGGTTATTAATAAACTTTTATGCACAGAGTTTGTTGACCGTAAAGTATTAAATTTTATATGATAACATGACTTTATTTTCTCCATCTAATCTCTCACACTTCCAAACTTCGTTTTCTTCTTTTTGCAATATCAAGATCGAAGAAAATGCTAACGAAAAGTTTGGTATAAACTTTAATTACATATTGTTAGCTGTTTTTTTTTTTTTTTTTTCTATAATACAATTATTTGATTTTTATATCTCACACGAAATAAAAGAAAAACAGTCTGCAAAACTTGTTGATTTATAGATACAATACGTGATAAGTGGCTAAGAGAAAAATATATCGAAATGTTTCCGGAGAAAAGAAATGAAATGATCGCGGAAAAAAAAGTTGCCCCAGTCAGGACGACGTGAAAAACAGCCATCGAAAATTGTACATTTCTGCGTGCAATTTTATTCTTAAATTTCTGTTACTTATTTTTAATCAGCGCACCTTACATAACTGTATTTATTTCTTTCAATGACAGTGCAGATCATATTACCGGTACCACTCGTTATATTTTTTTATAAGAAAAGAGATCACGTTAGTAGTGGGAATAAAAAAAATATGTGCCAACATGGGTACAATTAGTCTTCCTCTCAGCCGTTCTTTTTCTTCGTTTTCTTGTTTGTTTATTAATTGCAATGGCCATTCATTACATCGGACGCAGAATTATTCAAGTATGCGAAATCTCAGCAGTCAAAATAATATACACGTTGGAAACAAAATCGTACTCGCAAAACTTGCTTTTATCCTCGGAGGGATATAATTAATTAATTGTTTCGTGTATTAATTTATAGATCGCAGTGAATTATGCTCAGGAGGGCAATTTTATTTTGCACAACGATGATGTATTTACGTGCGTGGGCGTTTAAAAGAACTTTTTTTTCTAGTTCGAGAGACAGTATTCTTATTCGTTTCATGCATCGTACCGAATCATCTAATAAATTATCATCTTTATTTAATTTCAAGGAAGACAAAGTTTCAAATTTATTAAACTCGTTTTGCTGTCATAACGTTGAAAACGAAAAGTATAAATGAAATAATTGACAAAATATATGACGAGAAAATGAAACGAAAAAAAAAGTGGCTTATTAGAGTTGGAAATTTGATTGAGGGAAATGAGATGGATAAGTGCAATTCGTGTGAAGGTATATGCAGATCTCAAATATTTCTCACCTTGTTGGGTGGACTCCGCTCCGCCTTCGTAAGCTGCGATTATATTTTTCTTGCCTCGTAAACCGGTGTATCCCTTGCGCAGACGTTTATCTGCAAATATTTTCCCGTAGGATCGACGATACGCCACCGGCTCCCTTTTGTTGTAAAAGTTTGTTAGAAGATAACCGTACGGCCCTTGAACGAACTCCTCCAATTCTTTTTCACCCTTAATACACGAATAACCAAAGAGATTTAGTTTAGTTCTATTGCATCCTTCATAATTAAAATAATGTTCTTCTTATTCTTCGGAATTTGTTTTTATTCTTCTTTCGTTTTACGTCTCTTAAACTATACAGGCTAATAGTATCATTCATTAGTTCATTTAATCTAGAAAGTAAGTACCTGTGAGTCAAAGCTATCGTGTTTCGCCAATTCTCTCAGTTTATCCATCAAGCTTCTTTTGCCTCGGAATGGCTGAAAATTCAATGCGGCCTTCTTTTCCCAATCATTTGATGAATATCCTTTCTTTCCACGATTACCTTGGAACATGGATCTCCCTCTTTTGCTCGCGCCCAACGGGTAATTGAGATAATAATATCTCGGATTTCTCACTATCTCGTTGTCCAGTCTGTTCTCTTCATCTTCTAATGTCTGTTGAAAAATTAAAAAAAGTTCTCTCTCATTATTTCTTCCAAACTTGTTGTTTTTAATTGTAAAACGTTTTCAACAATGAAATATGAATTCAAAGAAAAATGCTACATCTCAAATGAATTACTTTTTTTTTGTTTGATATTCAATATACAATAAAAAGTGGATAGAAGAAACAAGAGAAAATTGTTGTTTATTTTTGATTTCTCACTTCGTGAAAGGACTTTTTGCCTTTCGCGCCCAAAAACTTGCGCAATGCTCTCTTGTCGGTGTAATAAAAGTCCTCGTACGACGGTTCAAGTTCCCACTCGCGCTTGTCCTTTGGCCCCTTGAATGCCCTCATGTGTTTGCCGATCATTTCTGTTTTGTCTATTAGGGGCTTTATGCTTGCATGCAGGCCGTCTAGCTCTTCAATTACGTGATCGTGTTCGCACTGCAAAAATATATTTCGGTCAGATGTACAAGTCCGTTTTGCCTCGCTCGCTTTTAAATTTAAATTTTGTATGCTTTTTGTATAATAAAAAGAAAAACATTGTTGGATGAGGAAAAAAGAAGTTGTAAAAATTGTTACCTGATTGTCGTCGTGGTACTTGTGTTCCTCCTCATCCTCAAAGGTCACCGGTGGAAATTTCATAGAGACGTCGCGTGCAGCGAACGAAGACGTGATAAATATCACAACGAAAACGTACCGGAATTGAAAGAACATTCTGCAACAAATTTGAATTTCAATGGATTACATATGCACACTTGAATAAACAATCTGAAAGTAAAAAAAATTATTTCTATTCAAAGAACAACAATTTAGAGGATAAATGAAATTTGTTTAAACAAGTTGAGTTCAATTTGCAAAATTGATAAACAAGATAAATGAAATTTATTGAAAAAGGAATAACTTTTTGCTATCCTGAACAAATTGAGTTTCTTGTTCGTTGAGTTCAATTTGTAAATTGACAAATGAAATGATGACCACCAATTTCATAAATTTGTAATTAGCAAAATAAACTTAATCGGATCAATTTACTTGAACGATGATCAACGATTAATGGATCGTCCCTGTCATTTGTTAATTACACTCAACGGGACCAGAGTGAAACGTTTACGCCCCAGAAATTTCATGAATATAGTATGACCGGGGTTAAGAATAATTTAAACTTTGCATTCATAATGTATGGGATTCTGGTGTCAATTGTCACAAACATTCGTTGTAAGTTTAGATGATTCGGTCGACCGGAGCATCGAGTTGTTAATTAAATAATCAACGAGCAAGTTCGTTATCACATGCACCTTGACTTTCAGCATTGAAATTGGACATAATTCAGCCGTTGATATAACGTAATGTTAATTTACAAATCAAATATATTTCCTTGTGTTTCATTTTTTTCTTTCTTTTCATATCAACAAGTTTTTGACAACTGACAAATTTGACTTTTTGTCAAGTGAGTTTTAAAATCGACCAAACATTTCAACGTATTATTCTTCTGTTTGTGAAATAAAAATAGAAACAGCTTTTTTTTAATTATGAAAACTAATTGTGAAAATCAATTTGGCTGATTTGTTAAAATACATTTTTAATTGATGTTTTTCAAAAGGGGATGAAGTTTTGGGTTTACTGTGATGTATTCTTGAATAAAGTCCTTGTATGTTGGGTATAATAACCGATGTGTGACATTCCTAAGCATCCGAAAGTCCATTCATTCGTGTAATCCCCACAAGAGGATACCATTCATCTGAATTTAATAATTTTCATGGTTAAAACCGAGAGCATCTTTGATGTGCATGAATTTACGATGGAATGATCATTTTACGGCTTTTTTAACGAAAAATAAACTGCAAATAAGACATCAGCATCGGTGCGACTGAATTTTCGTTTTCCTCGAATATTCATCATGACAAATAAAAATAAGTCATTCAAGTAGATAATTGATTTTTTGTATTCGTCTCTCTTAAATATATTCATTAAAAATGTTTTACATGACTCAAAGTGCAGTTAATTTCGAAGCGAGAGTTTACAAAGCTTATTAATCAATAAAACTTTGTTGGCATCAGTTTTGCCAGAAGGTGATTGATTTGCATGAAATTATGATCCAAAAGAAAACCTTCCATTCGAACTTTGTTTTTCCTGTTACAACTTTATTTCATCCATCTCTCTCTCTCTCCCTCTCTCGCTTTTTCGTGGAAAAACATCAAGTCACGGGACTTTATGTTTTGCGTTACCTTTTTATTTCAACTTCGATCGGCGTGTTTTTCTTGAGGAGAACATGAGAAAAAGCCCGATGCACTTTGTGGATCAAGAGCGTATTTATGATAAGTCCCGCGCGCCAACTTGAGAGGTTACAAAATTTTATCTTACATTCCACTTTCTCGGCCTCGGTTATTTCGCGTGAGTTAAAGTTTAAATTGCAATGCAAATTAACGTAAAACCGCGTCTTTTAATGTGTCGTCATAAATTTTGCATTGAAATCATAAAAGATGAAATTGCTCGGCGTGGGAGTGCGTGGAAAAATGTTACAAACAAAAATAATAATATCAAAAAAAAAAAAGAAGAAAGAACGCAAACGCATTCATGTCAGAATGTAATTTCCCAACCAACTTCCGCGCGGTCAATATTTCGAAAATTACGCGCCCGCGACGTTAGTCGGTCGCATATATAACACACTCGTTTGTCGTTGATAAAAAATAATACAAAAAATAATAAAATCGTTCAAACATTGTGCGAAAAAACGTTTGAATATTCATGTATCCGTTGGTGTGTCCCGTTTAATATCGGGATATACAGAGGTTAGTTCTGTCATTCATTTCTGGGAGGATGAAAAATTGACATGTGCGAGTCGAAGGAACAAATGGGCTTGTTCCAAATTAACACCGCGAAAGGAAAATCGTCGCTTAACGAGGACGTTGGACGATCGAGCGAAAACGTCCCGGTGGAACTGAGCGAAATCGACGATGAGAAAAACAGCGCGCCGAAAAAGAAAAGTGCAAGGAACGTGAAAAAGTCGAGCTTGAGAAAAAGTAAAGCGAAATGTTGCAGAAATGATAGCTTTCGCGTCGTTTCTAAGCCGCGATCCCGAAGTTTGTCGGTCGAATCTTTAAAATCACTCTCGTCCGAGGGTTTTTTTTATTTCCCAAATAATAAATTGTGCACCATTCGCAACGACGTGGAGGAATATTATTCGTCCGTTGATGACCTTTCCGAGGATATGAAAAATCAGAAAATCAAACACATGAATCTCCGGCGCGGTTTATTAAAGCACTTGAAAAGAAGCTTTTCTGAGAACAGAAGTTTTGACGAGGACCAAGAGGTGAAATGATAAAACCATCGTTTTCTTGTTATAAATGAAAATTGCATTTTCGGGGCGTTTAAGGTAAAATTTCTTAAGAATTAATAAAGAATGTCTGGTGAGAAGAAAAAAGGTTGTGTTAACTTTTTATTGATAAAGCATAATCAATAATTGAAATCTTTAATAAAAGATTAACGGCGCGTAGCTTATGCGTTTTATAAATAACGAAATTATTTTCAATTACGCGAGGTAATAAACTGAAAAAAACCGATAACCTGTTGTCATATTTGTGTTGTACAATTTGTAAACACAAATTGTAAAAGAATGTGAGGCTTTTTGCACGCCCATGCTCAATTAGATAAAAATGTTAATTGGGTTTCAATTGGCCGCAGTAACCAAGTTTCATAAAGTGAAGTTTAAATATTAACGTGCATTAATACAATTAACGTGTTTGAAAAATTACAAAATGTCCGAGGCAAAAGATCATCAGTGTGTTGACGCACTTTACATTTTCAGAACAATTAAATGTTCATGTGACATTTCCAAGAATTTGTTGAATCTCCCATAAATGATCACTTTAACTATAATTCTAAAATATTAATGACTTATTAAATATTTGATTAAAACTTTGACGCAATCATCAGGGGTTAAATGCGTCAGCTGTTAATAATTAATAATACGTTTTCATGTTTGAATTATGACTGATTCATATTAAAAATTAATTTATGATTCTGATAGCCATCGCTTGATTGAATGCACCAAAATATTAAGACCTAATTTTTCATTTATTTATTACAGACCCACGTCCAAAAAGAGAAACTGACACGTGCCAAATCGTGTGATCCAAGATACCGGAAAGGTCATTTTGATAACCATTTTTTGCTGCGCGTTTCTCCATCTGTAGACGTAATTCAACCCTTTAAATTCAATGCGAGGAAGAACATTAAACGCAGATCGCGCGAGGAGAATGGCAACGGGCTTCTCAGTCAGGATAAAAGTAATTGTAAGTATGCATCGAAGGGAACATAATTTTCGTCCTAATGAGGTAAAGCTACTTCAACATTTTGTTTTTTATAAACGGAAACAAAGAAAAGAGTGCTTTTGCAATTTCAAATCATAACTTATATATCAGATCAGCTATAATTTATTTAGGACTGACCATATCTGGAAAATGAGTAAGTCAAGAGTTCAATTAAATTTTTAATTACTTATTTTTATTTGATTGAATAATATATTATTTTTCTTTTCCAGCGTCCGAGTTATCTTCTTGCACTCAAAGCAGCGCTTCAGATCTGAGCATCGACTCGCAAACATCGCTCAAACACTACTTTCGTCGACTTTTGCGCGAGCATGAGATGCTCATGGATTATATGCGAACCAAGTGTCGACCCTGCAAGTGCAAAAAGTGCACGAAAAAGCAGCGAAAAAAGGAGTATTCCTTTGATTTAGAAGAGTTCGATAGCAGTGATCGGCGTCGCACCAGAAGGCACAATACCGCGGGCAAAACATCGTTACAGAAGAGACGACACCCGTCGGAAAGGATTCATCGGTCACGTAAAATGTCAACCGTCTGCACCCCGGAGAGTTCGAGGAACAAATCGGCACACTTTCGTGACGTCTCCACGTCCGGCGAGACGTCATCGCCGGTCGCAAAAAATTGCTGCCCCTGCGACTGTTACCGCGAGATGAGAAAAACTCGACACAACAGGGACACATTTTGCAGAAAATGTTTCGTCCAAGAGTTGTACAACGAACGCGGGGATATCGATTTGATTGACAAACCTTGGCTGCGTGGTCCAAAAATGGTACCTGAAAATGTCAGAGGTCGCCGTTCGTGTGGGAGACAAAGAACAGCCTATTGTAATTAAAAGTTTATTTCCATTAGATAAATAACATGAAATATTTAAAATCAAATAAACTCCCTTCCCCTACCCCCCCCCCCTTCCATACAAAGCAAATATAAATAAATTGCGAGGGTGGGGGATGAAATACACTGGTACAAAAATAATAAACATTAGTTGTCAAAGAACTTTTTGATGTCTTTAAAATTTCATTGAAATTCCACGGGTCTAAATGGGACATTTTTTTTGGATATGTGTGGGTGAGCGGGAGTGGGTGGGTGTAGGTGGTAATATAAATAAATAAAACTAATAGCATTTAATAATAAAAAATTGACGTTTCACATTTATTACAATTTTAGTAATAAAAAATGACATTTGTTAATTGCGGGGAACTTATACATGTCTTTAAAATTGCATCAAAGTCCCTGGGATCGAGCTAGAGATATTGAGTTTTGAAATTTTGATGACAATGTGAAGTTATACATAAAAGCATTTGATAAAACGAAATGAGAAAAGGAATTTAGTTATTAAAGAAAAGTATAACAGGCCTTGGGCCCAAAAACAACGAAATAGAAATACAATGGCATTTTTATGTACATTTATAATACAAAAAAATGTTGCATTCATATTCTGTAAAAATATAGCTAAGTTTAGTGTAATAAATTCTGATGTTCAATTTGCATTGCACAAATATGAGGTTCGAGTTTTTGATCAGAAGATACAGAATTATATCAAAAGTTAGTTCTACAGAAGAGTTCTTTGGAAAGAATGTTTCTAGTATTAAAGTTATTCTCATATATCGTTGAAACTTACATACAATAATGAATAAAAAGTAAAAAGAAATATAAATAATGTGAGAACAAGATAATTTTCTTTTAAATTGCAGAGTTAGAGTTTGGGTATCAAGATTGGTTTATGGAGCAGTCCGTCGGTCCAGTTTTAAATCGCTAGCATGGACAGGAGAAGATATCAGATTAACCGCAACTTGGAACTAATAAAAAATTTTTTACGATCTTATGGTATGAGTTTTTATCAATGTTCTATTAAGTCTTGAAAGTTTTTGAATTGTTCTATATATTTGATGTATTTCTTTGGTCGAGTTGATGCATTTTTGAAATTCCCTTTATTGCATATGCTACTTCACGCGTTTCCGCAAATGTATTCTGTCCACGGGAATTGAGCAGTGAAACAAATGTACTGCAAAAACACAACAATTTAACATTCCCAGGTCATATCACGGAGAAAAAAACTGTCCGAAGCTGCAAAATTTTCAAAACTTGAAATTTTTCTCGTTCACTTTTCGTTCAAGTTTGAGAAGAAACATTTTATGCTTACTAATCGTTTAATAAAGATGTTTATTTTCTAAAGAAAATATGAAAAAAACATGTTTTATTGTTTTCGTTAAACTTATGTGTTTTTGGATTCTAAATAATTAGGCTGAGAGATAAGAAACCCTTCATAGATATGCACCATAGGAGGGATTTCAAAAGTTGGACATACGTTGGTCGCAACATGAAAATACATTTACATTTCGAATATTTCATTGATTTCCATTTAGATAAATACTGTTTTGCTCCCGGGAGATCCTCGTTACAGGGAAATATACGAAATCACTTTTAGGGATGAGAGATACTTGAAAGAAATGTTTTATTTTGCAAATAATCACAACAGTTGTAGGTCACTTTTCTGTACAAGTGAATTATAGATTTTTACATAAAGATCCGTCATGATGCGAACAAAAAATAGCTGAATAATTAAGTGTCATAAATTTTATTTCTCGCTTAAATGTAACGTTGACAATGTTCTTTGTGTTCTTTTTAACGGGTTAGAAATAATTGATCCTCAATGTTATTTTTATGATCATGATTTTTCGTGACAAACAAATGTTGTTCATCGTAACGAAAAATGTATATCACGGAGGCGAAAAAATCCCATTCATCGCACGAGACATGACTAAATTTGTAAAGAATGCCCGGAGGTTTGAATGCGAAGGCAGTGGACCGGCTGTTCATTCCGTGAGCAAACTTTACATTCCATCTTCATCAGCAAACAAAAGTCCCTGGTGTAAAAGCGAAAGAAGATGAAATTATTGCAGCGGAAAAGCGCGGCGCAAATAATTGGCCGATTCGAAATTTTATCGAGCGAACATAATAAAACGAACGAAATAATTGACATTTAAATACGAGTCACGTTTGATTTAGCAATAGCAAGGTCCTTTGGATTCATTAAATTTTATTCCCTCGGCATTGTGTATCCTTATTCATTATCTTTTTAGCAGATAAAATTCGTTCGGTCGGAACTCAATTGATGGCTTTGCAAACGCGACAGAACAACCTTTCTGTCGGCCCACAACAAATGGCTGAAAAAAAATCCAAGTATTTTATTAGCTTTTTGTCATGATTGTTGGTGTTAAGGATAGAAAGACGTGCTTCCAACGACGTTTTAAAATTGAACCAACTCTTATGACCGGTGGCTTAATTCATCATCTGTTAATATGATAAGTTCAAACATCGGCTTGTTTTATGAGCAGTCGTCTATCTCTCCCAGTCTGGCCAATGAGTTTGACGCTTTTATCAAACATATAAAAAGGGCGGTGACAAAGCTTCGTTGTCATCTCAAACAAGTCTCGAAAGCAGACTGAGTTTATGACGAGAGTTTGTTAAAGGAACATTTTTTTTCCTCAAAAAAAAAAAAAAAAAAAAAATTAGTACCTACTTAACTTATTTGGATCATAAAAATCGTGTTACAAGTTTTTTTTTTTTTTTTTTTAGCAATAAATTCTATCACTAGGTACGAAAAATGTTACTTTTTCTTCTGTTCACAAATACAATTACTTAGTTTTATAAATTTGTTCTGAATTTGAGTATCAACGGACATGAAAACACGCATTTGAAATTGGCAAAAATTTTTCCATGACTCTGTGATAAAGCACGGTCGTTGAAGCGTTACGAATTTTGTTTTACCTGGAGGTATCAGTGATGCCACGAATTACACTTGTTTAAGGACCTGTTAGCTGTGCGAATAGCACAATTGTACTGCGTGTTAACGGAGCGATAATAAAAGCTCGGACTTGTGCCCCTCTTTTTAGTTATTCGAAAACTTTCGAGACGGTTTTTTTATTCGTACCAGTCAACGCCAATGAGTTATTTTACATTTAATAAATTTCAACGAAGTGTCTCGTCTTGACGCAAAATTCTTTTTTGTTATAAAAGTTGTATACAACTTATAATTTGAAAAAAAAAAAAAAAAAAAACTAGTAAAAAATTTAGAGCAATACTTTTAATTTCGACTTCTTTCTAAATGTTTTCTTTTTTTTTTTTTTTTTTTTTAATTTCAAGAAAGGATTAATGCATTTAGCGTTACAACTCAATGAATAACGCTGACGCTCTCTGACGTCACTTCGATGAGTAGTATAACGCTTTAATTGTCATCGACGAGGAAGCGCAATTGTATTGTCAATAAATAGAACTCCTTTGTATGTTACGTTAAAATTCAATAGAATATTCATTAATTTAAATCAATGTTAAATAATTATTAGTTCGGCATCAGTTAATGGTTATAAATTATAAATCGAAAGTAAATACAACTGTTATTTAATATAGGAAGTTTAATGAACGTGACATTTGTGGTACGATATTTTTGTAGTACTAAATATTAATAATATCATTGTAATATTTACTGAAAAAATATCCATTAAGAAAATATCAATCTATAGTCAATAAATTAACAATATTGAATAAACAAAAGTAATGAATAATTAAAAATAAAAACAGATAAGAATAAAGAAACGAAGAGAATTCAACCGTGATTCATGTGGGGCTGTACAAATTAAGGTTAATGAAATATAAAAGCTATCCGATTCAAAAACTCAATCAAGAAAAATTGCGAAAACAAAGGTGCGTTTCCCGTGCTTCGATCCTTGATATACTTGAAGTTGAACAAAAAATGTGTTTTTTTCTTTCAATTTGCAAATTCCATCCAAATTAAATTTGTCAATGTTTTTTCATTTTCATTTGCAAATTCTATCGGAGTCGAAATTGTTTTATAAAGATGAAATTTAAATTAAAATATTAATCTGACTGAATGTACGAAGCGAATTTCAGCAGCCAAACCCGAGATGTTGGCCGCTTCGCGATGAAAAGCTCATCGATTCGTTATCGATACAATGTCTTATTTTTTATAGAATCAACGTCATAGTGTTTTAGAATCAGTCTAGTGGCAACAATTCATACATACTAGAATAATGTACACACTCATTGGTGATATCGAGCGTTCCAGTTTAACATGGCATGACGTAAAAAAAAGTTCGAAGGTATCAGATAATGCCGAAGATGTCACAATAATCGTTGTCGCGTTCGTCGTTTCTTGCATCTATTGTTTTCTCTGATATACAATGCTCGGAACAATCGATACCTAACGAATGTTCTTTTCAAATAAAATTCCCAAGATTCGTAAATCTCCAAAGTTCATTACGTTATTAGAACTTTATAATCGGAACTCGACATTTCTCCGGATCGCCATGTACACGATGACGTTCGAAATTAAAATTAATTGCGGATATATCCAGTCAATTAAACTAGTCCATCATGCAAGTTAACTTTGTTTTCTCTTTAGCTGTGTTCAGACTGATTATTCTGCTAAATGTTCGTTTAAAAGCTCAAAGGATGATCTGTTGAAAGTTTAGTCCTTTTTTGGTCTAATTGTGAAACTAGTTTTTCACTCCATTCTCCAGGTAGAATAATCCACTTTTTTTAATCGATAAAATATTTTTTGCCAGTTGCATTATTTAGTTGAGCCAATTTAATTGACTTGGAAAATTGATTGCGTGGAAAATTGTAGTCTTTTCTACAGTGTTTGATCCCACGTAATAAATCATAATAATAAAATTGTTACAGTCTTTCTGGGAAGTTTGTAAATTATATCAGAGTTTTTTCTTGAATTTTTTTTTTTTCAACAACTTTTTCTTGAATGCGATCAAGTAGCCAAACTTGAATTTTATCATTTCAAAGTATCATCTCCACGTGACTTGAGTTGAGATCTCTAATCATAAAACAATAAAAAAAATCATTGAACAGTCAGTTGGTGAAAGATAAAAAAAACTTGTAAATTTCACCACAGATAAATATGGACATCTGTTTCATACAATATTCACGATAGTTCAAACCAAAAGATTTGTGACTTTGCCCAAAAAAACCCTCGATGAAATATGAAAATGGAATAAAAAACTAGGATGTATGAAATTATATCTAAACGCGTAGGATTAGAGGGACAAAAAAATGTAATGCTCTTATGCCGAAGCATCCGCCACAAAAAAATTCAATCTCAGTTGAACTAAAATACAAGAAAATAGATGTATCGTGATAAGTCTATATCGAATGGAAAAATTGAGATGGGATAATAAAAAATTGTCAGTTTTGCTGTGAACTTAATTTGACAAAATAAAGATTACTTGGCACCAAACGTCTCAGAACCGAACTGAAAATGTACTATCGTTTTGACGATTTTATCGTGGTTTAAATTATGTTGAAGTTAATTTGTTGTCTGAGTTTTAAGCGAGCGGTGGCCAATTACAAACGAATTAGCCGATGGTTAGGAGTAAAACGAGAAAACTTATCTGTTTAGTCCAATTACCTTTTAAGTGGCTTGGAAACTGGTGTTTACTTGAAACCGAGTATTTTTACAGCACCGTGCGCTGTCCCGATCACTTTTTATAAGCTAATACCTAATGTAAATCCACTGATTTAAACCCACGGATTTTTGTCGTGCCAAATAGAATTAGAAGAAAGTCAATTTGTATGAAAAATAACACAAAAATTATAGCTTCAGTTTCGGTCCTGTTCATTTTTCCATGAACTTTTTGAAATGAATGTATGGATGCAAGCTTGCAGTACAGTTTTACAACAAAATATGACTTAATTTGTTTTACTTAAAAAATAAATAAATTTTGACGTTGTTAATTTTGTTCTGCGTAAATTGAAATCGATTCTTGACTGAGCAAAAATGTTGTATCAATGCAGCCCCATCTTTCTGATTCCAAGTTACTGCGACGTATTTCTACTTTTAACGCATTGAAATCTCCTGAAGTATATAAATCCAAATGACATCTTAGAATCGTCTATTTTTAGATGAATCAAAGAAAAGAAAATTACGCGCTTCAGAAGAATTTAATTATTTTCGATTTAATTAACTTTATTCTAATTCTACAATATGAATTTCACATTTATAAATAACTTGTTCAACCTTGTTGGTTCTTTTTCGTTCTATAATTAATATTATACTGAAATACTTAAAAAGTTCAACAATAGGAAACCTCTCTATATTTCAATTAAGAATTTTTCAATTAAAAATAACTTTAATTGTCACTTTTATATATAACAGAATCGTACAAAAATTCTCAAATAAATCTCAAATGAGAGATAACCTTTATTGAGAGAGAGAAAAAAAAGCTATTACATCGTTAGTGCAAAATTTTTCCCGCAACAATTAGTAAGCGAACTCTTACTTTCAACTTCTGTATTAAAAGAAAAGAGAAAGAGGAATCTAGTACATGTAGTCAGACATGAATTTCTTTACAGACCTTTCATTATACAAATTTAAAAATTACTCGCATCAAAACTCTTCTTTATTTGTCTCTCATTAACGTTCCTTTATCTTCCGTTCTTAAGTGTGCAGAGACGACAAGAATCATTCCAATTTATTTCAATCATCAAACAACAAAAAATGATAAAATAATGATTTACCTGACATCTCAAAATTTGAAAATTAATTTTGCACGCGCACGAATTACGCGAAACTTTCACAAAAGTTTGTGCCAATATTTCGACCGAATTAAACGATAACCGTCAACGCAACACGTTATTTTAAAGTGTACCATTTTCGGAAACATAGCGCAGTGCTTTTAAAGCTAAGTATACATTCAAAGCCTGGATTACATTGCACCGAACTCGCACGTGAAAACCGTCACTTACTAGTGATAATATTGTTTTCCCTGTGTAAATGACATCATGAGTATGGATAAATCTTGACACCCAGGATGAAAAAAAGCTCAAGATACAATAGCGCGTTTCTCGTCCTATGTTTTTGGGCGTTAAATCTTTAGCACCGCATATACAGTTCAGTGACTTGACAATTAATTTACACGAACATTAAAATTAATTAAATTCGCCTTGCATCCAGGACTTGACAAGTTCATTCGACGAGAATCTTTGAAGTCAGATTATGAAATTATTAAACGATTGTTGTAAATTGTTAAAGAATTGTTCTTTTGTTGCAAGTCCTGTTGCATTTCAATTTCGAAGGTTTAAACAAAATCTGATATTTATGTCGATTGCAATCAACCACACGAGGTGCACAGAGATGCACGGTGAAAAAAAAATGAATGAAAAAAATTGTACGTCAAGTTACGTAATTGTAATTTTAATTAAAAAAAAGAACATTTGTATGTTGGGATAAAACAAAGTTGACTGTCTCGAAATGTTTGAAGCGAAATCACCCGGATGTACTTGTAAATATACGCCCCAACTTTTTCATATAAGTTGCGATATGTAAAATAGAAGAGTTAACAGTAAAGATGCAGCTCGAGATATCTCAGTTATTTGAAACAAATTTAACGTCGTCTTAGCTTAAATATAAATTGCCCATAAAACCGTGTACTTTTTTCAAATGGTCTTAGTTGTCAATTTAATTTTGGTTCTTGATTCACATAAAAGTAAAAAAAAAAATAAGTTTAAAAAGATTGGGATACAAATACAACAACCTGTCGACAATGAAAGAGAACGGATGATAATTAAAGTTTATATAAAAAACATATCTTTCTAATAATAACTCAATTCTATTTGATAGCCTTTATTTATTGTTTTTATTTCCGTCCAAAACATTTTGCAATTTTCACCCAAGATTTTTTGTTCCAATAACTATACACCTACAATTCTGCTTATACTGAAGTTTGAGCTATAAACTTTTGGTGATCCAGGGTCAAAGTATATGAAAGTATAAATTAAAACAACAATTTAATAATCAAATATTTAAAATGTCTAAAATTACAATGAATTTTCATTTTAAAAGTTTAGTTTTGTTTTGTTTTTTCCTCATATTTCCGTTCTTTGAAAGCAAATCTTAATGAACAATTAATAAATAAAAAATATCTAAACATAAAACAATATTGTAGGCACGAAATAAGCTGGTATCTTACGAAAGTGTATATCAAACAGGAAATTTACATCTGACACGGAATTCTCAGTACAATTATGACCTGGCGATGATCTGGTGTATATGACTTGACGTCAAATCTGACGTAAAATGGTGAAATTCAATCATGAGATGAAACACAAGATTTCAGTGAAGACGTTGTTAAAAGTTCAATTTATTATCATGTTTTAACTTTGATTAATTTTAAAATGTTGTTACATATTTTTTTTCGATTACTTCGTTGGACTGAAAATAATTGTATGAGGACAATATTACCTATTGGTTGAGGTTGTAATTCAAGTTTCAGGAAGTTCTCGGTCAATATTTAATATTAATTATGATGTTACAACAATTAAATTAGTATCAAATGATGTCTTCTACATCCCACGTATGTATTTATAGTTTACAAGTTAGACATCATTACTAACTATGAACTATTACAAAGACTTTTTCTAAAAGGGGAAAAAAGTGAATAAAAAACTGGAATACGTTTAAAAAATACCATGTAAAAGAAATTTAAATATTTAAATAACAATTCAGTTCAAATGAAATAGTAGGAAGTATGTTTGATTTATATGAGTTTGTACCGAAAAATCCATATGCTTCATGTAGCACAATAAATGTTTGTAGATTACAAAGAATTATTACATGTATTAGAACCTAAGACAAAGCTTTAAGATGTAAAGTAGGAAACAAATTTCGAGAATGAATTGCATATGACGTTTGTTGTTTAACTTACAAACGCATAAAACAATTCAAATGAACATTTTCACTTGAAATGTTGTTTTAATTTATTAGCTCACAGAAATTCACCATCATTTTACCTTCTAATTTGCTGATATTTTTGGAAATTATTCATTTGAAAATCAGAATTTTATTCATAAGTTTCAACATCGGTAACGTTCACTCAATGTGAACAATTCTATTTTACATATTAAATTTTAAACCTTTTACAAGGTTTTAGCATTTGTTTGCTGAAATTGTATATGTTATTAATACTAATTATAATAATTTTAAACCCACGAAGATCATGAATTACAAATGATTTATTTTAAAATAGCTTCTCATTCCATAAAAATATGAATCACAATTATAAAATAGGAGTAAAAATTTTTAGATATGAAAATTAAATTCATATCGCAATAAATTATTCTTTATTCGCTGCGTGTAAATAGATTACTATCGTAAAATGTTATTACTATAGGAATACTTTTTTCGATATCTTACTATTGTACCTAATATCAATACACGTAGACTTGTGTTCCGTAGGTATAATACCAGAATCGTCCTATTTTCAACTAAATTTATATATTTGCGTTTAGTGTAACGAGACTAGACTTAACTTGCCTTAGAATACTGAAACTGTAACATCCTGCAACTTTTTATTTACTTCTTTTTTTTTGAAGAATTTTCTCATTTTCTTTTCTAATGAAAAATTATTCTCTTTTTCGTTATTCTTTTATGAATAAACAAACAATCATAAAGTTTTTACGTTTTTCAAAAGTGTTTCATCTTTTTCTTATTTTGTCATTTAATTTTGCTTAACTGCTCAAGATATAATGAATGAAAGATATAATTATGACACGTTGAATCTAAGATCAGATGAACCAGTTTTGATAGAAAACAAACAGATGTGAACTAAAAAGTTAATTATCTTTTCATTTAGGCTTGGAAAATTAAAAAATATAGTTTTGGTAGATAAGAAAATAAAATAATTTGATTCTTTTTATTTAAAAAAGAAAAATAATTGTTTAATATTTATTTACAAGAATTAATTAAAATTAATTGAAATAAATTATTTAAGATGAACAATACTTGAATTTAATAAAGCTAAATTAAAATTTAGATTAAATAACAAATAATAAAGATATGATCTGTAATGGAAGATTCAACAGGTCAATTTGATTGTAACTTTCTTTCCCTAAGAATTGAGCAATTTATTATCAAATTTGTAGTAAAATGTATAAATAAATAAGTGATACAGCAAGTAGATAACAAAATATGGATGTAAAAATGTTTTTCTTACTTTTGATATTGACACTGTGTTGCAAATTTCTTTCAGAATCGCGGGCACTACTAATCGCAGTGGTAAAGATCCTGTTTGGTCAGACCGGTACACTTGTTACTTGGACTGTTCAACAAATGACTATTATTTGACACAATCTTTCTCAAAAATTCGTCACTTTCAATTTTTGAATCTTGTAAGATGAAAAGACGAACGCAAACTGGCGGCGCGCTAGCGGTATCAGGGTTTAAATAAGCTGAAGCTGTGGCGACGTTCAACGAATTCTAGCCAACGGGGCGCCGAGCTAGCACATGCGTGCGGATCGGATGCTTTTGGACTCAAATTTTGTTCTCTACACCCACGCGACTCGTTCATTTTTTATATCCCACTTTTTAGACAAAACTGAAACAAAATCAACTGTTAACTCAAATAAAAAAAGAACATGCAACCAATAATCAGACGGTTATTGATTTCACGATGTTATAATAACTTTTTGTTGTCATATCATATGAAAAACAGTATATTGTCTCGTTGTACATGGAAGTTACGAACAATCGTCCTTGCTTGTGTCATAGATAGTGTTTTTTAAATGAATTTTTTTTCAAAAAATGTACTAAATAATTATAAAATAATTTTAAAATTTCAAACATTCATAATGCATCGTAACTCATTAATATTTTGAATTTATGATACATTGAAATGAAAACAAATTTTTTTAAATAACATTGAATCATTTTACTATAAACTACAATTAAAAATATTAATGCGTTACAGTGCGTTATGAATGGTTGAATATTTTAATTTATCTTATAATCATTTAGTACTGTTTTTTGAAAAATTTTATTATTTTTCTGTATTTATTTTATTTTGTTTGTAATCAAATAAAGTGAATTGATATTCTATAATGCAATTTTAAAAACAGTTGCATCAAATTGGAATTCCTTACAGATTAAATAGAAATCCATTTGTCCTCAAAGAAAGGTTTGAAAATGCAATCAAAATTCAATTTCCAAATTCCTCATAAGAAAAAAAAAACAAAACGATATTACTAACACACATATATCAATTTGTGTTAATTATCCAAATTTTTAGTTAAAATGTAAAACATGTCGAAGATGAAATAGCTGAATGTTCTCATTTTTTGATTATTTATTAGTCATGGTAAAGGTCGATTATGAAGTAAATTTAAAAAACTACCTTAGTACTAGTTGTTTAGTGATGCATAAACTTTGCACTCGTTAGCAAGTGAATTATTTTTTTTTATCTAAACTTCTTATAAATTTAACAAAATTTCCAATTTCATTTAAATATGTTTTTCTCTCAAAAGATATTCATAAGAGCCATTAAAATTATTTGCTGAAAAAAATTCAATTCTTTTCTCATGCATTTGTTTTCGTGTAAAAACCGTAGTTGAAATGCTCACTTCAACTTGCAATAACTAATTATAAGGGGTCTGAAAACAATTTACTACATAAATTATTAAAAAATTTTTAATTTTTTCTCGATATGAAATATCGGAGAGGAAGGACATTCATTCACCAATTATTTATAAAAAAGAAATATATGTATTATTTATAATAGCTCAAGTTTGATGATAACGGTGAAATTGTCAGAAGACAAAATTGCGCCTGTGGCATTGATGTTTTATGCAAATTACTATGAATAAATAATGTTTTACTTGTTTGGGCAGGGGTTCCTTTGAAAAATAATTTTCTTGAAAAATGCAAGGGTTGTTTATTAACTGATGGATTAACCTGTTGACATTACAAGTTTTTATTCAATCCGCGTTTACGTGGTTTCGTTTCCACACTTTCTCGGGATAATCGAATAAAAAAACTTTCTCGGCAGATTAATCACTCACTGACAATTAAGACTAAGATTTGAGTTTTTCTTTAACTTCGCAGAATACTTTTTGAAATATTTCATTCTGAGGTAATGTCCCATCGAAGAACTTGATTGTGTTCTTCAGTTCCGGGTTTCCCACAATGTCAGCATAATTTCTTTTGTACTCCGGCCAGACTATTTTTTCAAAGTAGCCGGGAACGTCGGGCGGGTCGTATTCTCGTTTAACTCGACGTTCTAGACAAGCTTCGTATGTGAGATGAATAAAATACCTCATCTCACACAGATCAACGATTGGCTTGTAATTAAAAATCAAAAACCCATCAATGATCAGCGCCCTTCTTGATTTTCGATCGTTCTCACTTGTCTTCAGAGTTTCCAGGATATCTTGGTGCAGCTTCTCCATGTCCACCGCTGTCAAGCTGTCCCAGTTATTGTGGTTGAGTTCCGGTACGCGAATGTGTCTCGGATCATTTGCCGGATGAAAATATTTATCCTGATGAAAGATCACGGCATCCTTTAAATTTTCCTTCAACTTAGTTGTCAAAGAAGTTTTCCCACTACAAGTGGCTCCACCGACACCAACAACGAGCCAATTTTTTGTCCACATCGTTGGAGAGCTATTTATTTATTTATTTTTTGTTTCAGACAGAATCACCACCGTTCAATAATACCTATTCAACTTTATTCTTTATTTCACTCATAAAAATGTACGGGCTCATATGATAAATCGTAAACATAATTAATCCTCCGATAACAGTTAGTCCAATTGCAGTTGGAACTATTAGTGCCACTTCTTGTGGATAGAAGAGCAAATCTTTTAGCCAGTCGTTCTCGATAAAGGGAACACCGATTATCCAAATCGAATAGTACAGAAACAACACTGAGGTCACGATTAAAATTATTTTGCCCTTTGCTGAGTCACTGTCGAACATATTTTAATAAAATACTTAAAATTATAAACCCTCGTAGTTATCTAAGATCAGCTTCATATCTTCCTCAGTCAGCACGGATGTTTCCTCTTTCTTAACAGGTTTTTCTTTCTTTGTCCTAAGTTGTTTTTGCGTTACAGCGTTAATTATCTGAAAAGCATCAGAAAACGATTATTATAAATGAAAGGGGTTTCGTCAGAGATTTTCTTTAGATTTATAATCATTTATAAGTTACCTTATTAGTCACTTCCTTTCTTGTTTTAGTATTGCTAAGTTGAAGCAACTTTTCAACGTTTTCCTGAACGGGATCTGTTTGGTTTTGCAGACTCTGTTTAGCTTTGTGTACGGTCAGTTTTTTTTGCTTGGAAGCAGATTCTAAAAACAAGAATACAAATAAAATTAATGAATATTATATTATATTAACTAAATACAAACAGAACTTACAAGTTGCATAAAGAACAATTTTGAAAATATTTTTGTTGAAGAATAATAATGAGTCAATTTGTAATTACTCAATCAAAGTCCAAACTGCTATATATTAACATTTATCTTTCATTATATTCAGTGACTGGCAAAGAAAACTTGTTTTGTGTTAAAATAGTTTTACGACTAAGATAAGTGCAATTATTATTATCAAACGAAAAGCGAAATATAAACATCCAAGTTTAATATAGTTTGGTAAAACAACTGACGCTTTGTAAAACAGTGCATAGACGCAACGTAAATCCAATGTTTTTAATGATAATTTTCATCCGAGTTATCATAACATTGCAGTCAATGCATTCTTCATTAAAAATAGATATTATTATCTGGAGTCTTAATTTCAGCATATTTTCATCAAAATTTTAATTCCAACTGACTAAATATATAAAAAAATGGAACTAAAAAGAAAAGATTTTGATGATAAATTGTAATGAAATTTATACTTACTCGGTTCAATAGTTTTGCTCAAAATATTCAAACTTGTTGATACTAATTCAGACTCCTTGCTCCGTTTTCTTCGTTGTTTTTTTCTTTTTTCTAAAAACAGATTTTATTAGATGACATTTTGAGATATAAAAAAGTATTTCTCATTATTGCAAAAATTTTAAAAATCTGGAAAATTACGTTGTTATAAAACTGACAACAAAACGAGTATTGATTAGGATTCAAAGGAAATCAATCCAGATTACATAACAGTTACAAAGACACTAATTTTACCTTGAGATGTGTAGCCGAACAAATCTAAACTTTGACGGAGTAATGCAGTAGACATGTCGTTAATATAGTTCTTTTATCTTCATCCAGCCTGCAGCAGATTCACGTGGACAATTGTTATTTATAGAGTTGTTGATATTCTCGCGTGAAAAAAATTATAGACCGCGTTTCGTTCGACGCTGAAATCCACGCCGATTGCAGTGACACACTTTAATGGTAATGAAAACCACTAGCTCCGTCGGTATTGAAGATTACTGCTTTATCCATTACAGCAGATTTTTAAATGTATTTTTTATTACTTGATTGAAAAATGCATCAAACGAATTTGCTTTAATGTTTAATAAAATGTTTAAAAGTTGGAACAAAAGTGCAAGATACATGTTATGAGAATATAAAAATTGCATCTGAGGAAAAATTAGAGTAAACGCGTGTTTGAAATTTGCAAAACATTTTCATTATATCAATTAACTGATTATCAATCTGTTTAATGAATACATTATATTATAATAATTATATTTCTCTTTGTTGTCATTACCAAACTTTTACATAACTAAAGTAATTATGTATAATGAGATGGCGGTACAGTCAGATCTGCTAAAACGGTGAGCTGCTCTTCAGTGAATTGCTGAGCGTGGCTCGACCAATTATCGTAGTGCGTTCTCTTGAAATTCAATAATGTTTTCCTAATAGTTGCCTAAAAAATTGAACAAGAAACGCAATGAGTATATTGATCCTTTAAAAAACGGTTATGCAATACAATGCAAAAATTCCAAAAACACTCAGTTACAGAATCCATCTAGTTTTTGCAAAAGAAGTACCAATATAAAATTTCAAGAACAAAAAGTTCAAGAGAAAAATTGATTTTTTATCAAAACTAACTTTGATTCGCCAATTTCACAAATATTGCAATATTTTAACTTCTGTATTGAAAGAAACACAAACAAACAAATTCGAGCTCTTACTAACCGGGATGGGTTGCGGATCATTGAGATGCACACTCAAGTTCTCAAAAATGGTCGGAACATACTTCGGCACATCATACGGGTGTGCACTGATAAACGAGCATAATCCCAGAACACCCGCGTGTCGCAAACGAATCGCATTGATTTCCTCATCTCTTTCAATGCAACTCTGAGAAGTGCTGCTTGCGGCCGTGTAAGACCGTTTACGTTTCGGTACCTTTGTCCGGGCTTTCTTCCTCATCTCAGCCTGAAAAAAAAATTCAATTTTTTAATCACTCCAAGTGATAAATCATCCCATCAGTTCATTTTCTTAAACTATCAACAATTACCAATAATTTGTCCTGGTCACTAATGATGAAACAATGCAGGAATCCACCGAGAACATTTGCAGCCTCCTCGCGAACTTCGAGTCGTTCGTCCTCGAGCAGTTCTATCACAATGTCTGTTACAAAGTCCGTGTGTTCCTTGATGCTCATGATGGAGCCCATGTTGTGAAACACGAACGTTTGCAAAAACAGAAGTACGTTCATTCGAGTCGACCATGATGAAAACTTGGACACTTTTTTCACCGCTTGCAGTACCACCGGGATGTCGCGTGGTAACATCACAGCCTGTGCGAGCACAGCTAAAGTGGTCGAACACACTTTGGCCAATTCATTGTCTGCGTCAAAATTCTCGAACTGACATATCACCGGGTAAAGCTTGTAGAAGTCTGGCGACGGACCAACAAACGATCGTACAGTGCTGAAATGACGTGCAAATCGTGAATTCAATATTTCATAAAAAGACAACGATATGTCAAAATACATTTAGCAACAATTACCAATATTTGATCCATTCGCAGATGGTTTTGAACAGTCTAATGGACGGTTCCTGGCTTTTCAAGTTGTCCAGATTTCTCGCAGTTTTCTCCTTATTTGTCAAATGTACCCCAGCAATTTGGGAGGACAGTGTTTTCTCATCGGACCGACCGTCCATCTCAAAGTGGTCGACAAGCTGTTGAAACGTAGGCGCAACCTTGTCCACGAGATACTTAGGATTTGGCAGGTCATAGGCACCGTTCGAGTTGAGATTCTCATTGTCGTCAAAGTTGACAGCCACGTTGAAGATGGTAAAGAGCAGCGATGCAAGTCTGTCGCGAAGATTCTGGAACGGGTTAGCCAGCAAGCGATCCTCTACCTGTACCAGGAGTCGTCGCCAGAGCTCGCAGCAGCGCCAGTTCAGTTGCGCTACCGCGTTCTGTACGATGTAGAACCTGCCGCACTCGATGAACGAGACTTCGCTCTTGGCTTGGGCCTGTTGCTCCATCAGGCACTCGAGCAGCCAGTGCATCCTGTTCGGGTCTCGCTTGAGCAGCGCCATGACGAAACAGATGCTCCAGTCGAGCAGCGTCTCGGGCGCGAGATTTGATAGCGCAGTTCTCACCAGGGGCAGGATCAGCTGCCAAAGTTGGACGGTCATGTCAAAAGGCCAGTGTTTGCAGCCGCGCATCAACCCGGCCAAAACCTCGGCCGCGCAGCGCTGACCGCTCTCCTGTTTGTCTGCCACCAGTCGCTCCAAGTGGGGCATAAAGTGGCTCAGATAAATGATTCCGTGGTTACGAAAGAGACCTCGGAAAAGGTGCATCCGTTTGCTATCGAACTTGTCCTTGCCGGCTTTCTCCTCGAGGCTCAGATACTTCATCAACTTGTCGATGTTCTGTGCATTGTTGAAGAAGCGATCGATCTCCGCCTCGTGCTCGGTAAGCACGCGGGTTTTTGGATCGATGTTCGGTTGCTGAGCGGAAGGAGCATAAATTTTGACCTTCTTCGGCCAGTCGTAGAAGCCGACGTAATTAGTGTGTACGAATCTGGGCTCATCCCATTGCTCAGCGGTCAAAGGCCGAGTTGAAGAATTGTATTGCAGCCAGTGGTTATCAGCTCGCACTCCCGACCTTATTCCGTTTAGACTCTTTGATGATTCTGCCATCTCCGTGGCTCCAAAACTTTTCGGATCTATCTCTATCTGCAACAAAATGAAAATTCATTATTCATACCTTCTTCTTCTTCCTTTCACGTCAACATTTTATATCTGTTATTTCAGTTTCTGCATATGTAGAAACGACCATTTATCGTCGTCAAGTGTTTACTCACCTTCGGATGTGGTCTCTTGTTTTGTTTTAAAATGTACATAACAACTTGTACGGCAATTTTCCTCTCCACCAAAGAATCATGAATTAGAGATTCCAAAAAGTATCGAATAATCTTGGGCGGGTACTTCTGATCCGGATGAGCATAGCTCATGATGAGGTTCATCGCGATCAACCTCTGTCGCCAGTGCAAGTTGTTTTCGAGCAATGCCTTCAAGAGTTCATCGAGCAAACCGTTGTAGAAAACAAGGTTCTCTTGGCCAAGCTGATGCAGTCGTTGCGCCCCCGCTTGGACCTCGTCTTCGGTCGGCATTGACAATGACGGTCGTGGATTTGTGTCCCAAAGCTTGGCCGCTGCGGTCACACACGACTCGGGCACTTTTGGAATGATTGTAAATTTGTATGTCTTACATATCGATTGCATTATGCTATCTTTCAATTTAATGATGGACAAGATCTCCGTTGGTTGAGCCAGCACCATTGCCGGCAGTAGCTGACGTAAGGCAGACCAGTCTTGTTTGAATGCTTCCCCGCATCCTCCGTGGATTAAGTATAAGGCGCCCTAATATTAAAAAAATCATAATTATTTGAAATCAAAGGTACAGTTAAAACATTTTTGTCGTTTAAGCAAAACCTTATAAGCAGCTCGATTCTCGTCTGGATTTTTGTTAAAGATATCTAAAAAGAGAGGCAGAAGAATGGCAGCGCAATGTTCAAAATGTATGGCCGCATAGCCGACCACGATCTGTGCATGACTCCGAATGTGTGCATATCTGCTGATGGACAGTTTGAACAGCTCCTTGATAATCGTACTGTGAGTCTCGGTCAATGGCGGGTAACTATAAGCTTTTCGCAATTCCTGCTGTAGTTGAATTCTCTCTAGTAAAACTGAACCGACTAATTTTTTCTTTGACAACAATTTGTTCTCGAAATATTTCTTCAACATTGTGAATGTTTTGCGCTTTGCATTCAGCTGATCTAATCGTCGAACTGGTCCTAATAGAAGACGGTTCCAGATCTGAAAACAAGAATGTTCGAGAATTAAATTCAAGAATAATTTAATTAAAAATATTTGGATTGTAAAATGGTCAGAAAAAACGTTTTAGGTTTTAACATTACTTGTATTAAGAGATTAAGGCTCTTGGTATCATCTTCTGCGTGATCGAACATGACTTGTTGTACTTTGCACATCAACCCAACCAGCTGCTTTCGGACGTTGCTACCATCAGGCATTGTTATTTCACCTTCCACACCCAAGTTCAGAATCATTGGAGATGATTCAACAACTGATCGTTTCAGTATCAACTGTTCCTCATCCCAGATCGGCAAAATCGACTTGCAGCCTATAATGACGCTGTTGATAATGGACAAGCTTTTCTGCAAATCTTCCCTGAAAATTATCAGAATTTAATTGAGTGCGAGCTTTGCAATAATGTAACATAAAAAGTTTCAGAATTATCTGATTAAACGTGTGAAATATTATTAATTGCGTTTGCTTATATTTACTTGGTAAAAGACTCCGGTCGTTCGACATAGCCATTCAATTTCTCAATCTCCGGAAGATAATATTTATCAAAAAGTTTCTTCGCCACGCTCAACTCTTTGTCAGAAGGTGTGAACCATTGCACGTTCATTGCGCTGACTTCCGTTCCGCGTCCCCAGTTGCGGAAATGCGGATACTCAGAATCGTTATAGTCGTAGCCAAAAGTTGTGCTTGTGTGCAACAACAAGACGTTCGTCAACGAATACATCAGTTTCATCAGCAACTTGTTGGCCATCTTCGAAGCCTCGCAGGATTTTAAGTACAACACCTTGTCGAGGATATTTGTCAAAGTGTCAATGTAGGGCAGCAGGTAGCAACCAGGAGCTTCCATGATTTCTGAGAGCAGTAACATCGCATAGGGCACCTGACCATCCAAGCTGTCTTCCACGTTGATGTCGCCCTCGTCGAGGATCTCGGCGATGCTCTCAGACAGCACCGGCAATAGGGCTTTCAAAGTGCTTTCGCCATTAATCTTGGCAAAGGTACGACAAACAATTGCGGTCAACTGACCGGCAATCTTCGTCTCAAAGATGTTCTCGGTGACGAAAGTGCGCAGTTTGTGTAAAGCAGTGTTGAAGATGGGCTCGCTCGTCTGGATCAGGATGGAGAACAAAACTTTGTCGAGCATGTTCTCGGACAGTGATTCGATGTGACTTTTGTTCGAGCCAGTCTGGCCGACAAAATCCAACGTGCTGGAGTCGATAAGTGAGAAAATCCGATCCATGAATTGAACTATAAAGTCCTCGAACCGGGAAGTTGTCTCGCAAATTTCACGCTCATTGTCGTCCAGTTGCGCTTGGGATCCTGACGTGTCAACTATGCTCATCAGCGATGCATAGGTGGAAATAAGACGCAGAGTTGTAAAGTATTTGCGACCGTCATTTGGGTCGATCCCGGGTAAACAGGAGAATAGAACGTTCAAAACTAGAGTTGGACCGTTTGGAAATGTATAACCTGCAGTACCAAAAATGTTTCATTAATAACAGATAAAAAATAATCAGAAAAATCAATTGTTCTTGTCAAAATTGGTTGACTTGAAATTTGTAGTATGAGAAATGTTGATATTAATTGAACGATTTTATTTACAACAAATGATGTTCCACCTGTGTTAATATTTCTGGAACCTTCAACCATCGGCTGAGCGACTGCTCTCATGCAACCCATCAAGGCAACCAACTTGTGAGGCTCGGTAAGCGAATCCAAAGTCGAATTCAAGCGATCTAAGATTTCTGGTATCACCAAGTTGGGTCTGATGGATGCCAGACGTTGAATGGTAAAACAAATTTCTTCGTCGCCTGTTTTATTGAAAACTGCAATCAGAGCCAATGGCAAGAGACAACTCACAAATTCGTCAACCTGTTCATCGGTCAGTTTGTGGGAATCAGGAATTGGAGTTTCCCAGGTTGTCTTACGATATCGTTCCCTAAAATTCCAAGTTTTAAGATGTACCACAAAACCTAAGATAAGTTTTAATCCAAAAAAAGTGCTAGAATAAACAGATGGAAAATCGCTCGCTTACTTGTTCAGCCGTATGATCAAGTAATAGCTCAATTTTGAGAGAAACATTTTGAGTTTCAAGAACCAGTGGCCAAAGTTAGCTGGATGAACGTACGTTTCAATCGCTGTCGCAAAGTTTTTAAAATATTCAAGTACGCTGCTGTCTTTACCCTGAAACAAAAATAATATTATGAAACTTGGAAAATGATGAATACGTAGGTTGTCTAGAAAAAAATATTTGTAATTCAAAGAAAAAAGAACAATTACCATGGTAGCAACAATCCATTGAGCCATCGAAGCTGGAGAGATCTTGCTAAAACTGTTATTACTTTGGTTTTTATAAGCTACTGGCAATTTGAAGCAAGCCATGAATCTAGTGAACATCAAAGGAACATGTTGTTCCCAATTGATGTATCCAATATTGTTGGAAGCCAGCTTAGCCATCAGCCACATCATGTCGCTCTCCCACGAGGGGTTGTTGTGGCAAACCTCCCAGATGTGCATGCAATCGTTGAACCAAAGTTGGTAACCCATCGCGTGGTTCTCGGGCGGTAAATCCACCGGTAGAAACCAGTACAACATCTGAACGGTCAGATTCATCTTTCCTAACTCAAATGGAAATAGCTTCGGCTTCAGTTCGTCCAAGATTTCACGTGTAGCACTCAACTAAAGTAAAAAAATGATTAACAAAAAACATTTCATAATACAACATTGAACGTTTCATTTCGGTAAGAAAAATATTGGATCAACTAACCGGAAAGTAGCTTTTGATTTGCGATATCACAGTTGTGAGTACGCTATCCACATAATATCCCTGATAAATTGTGACGTTCACTTTTTTGCAAAATGAAATTCGTTCTATCGTATCGAACAAGGGTCTCCATGGCAGCTCCAAGTCTTCGCGGGATATCAGAGACTTTTTTCTAAAAAAAATCAGAATTGAACGGAATATAGTTTCTGATAAATAATCATAATTCATAATAATTAATTCGTAAATTTTCTGATGAAAATAATTGAGCCTGATGAATCATCTCACCTGAGCAACAAAGACAACATGACCGAGAATTCATGCAACATGTAGATTTCTAGATTTGGTATTGTCACGAGTTCGTACATGAGTTTTATAAACAGGACATGATCTTCCTTGCTAAATTTCATCCCGTAGAGATCAATGTACCTATAAAAAACGTAAATGAATGAATAATTGTTTAATTTTTATTTGCATTTGTTTTAACATATGTTTTTGGATAAAAGTGTAAACCTGTTAAGACGTAGTGTCCAAAACATACAACCAGGTTGAAGTTCCCTGAGCATGACAGCTTTGGCCAGATTGGCCTTGATTTGAGCAAGGATCTGCGATGATTCCGCGTCCAGCTGGTTCGCGTAGGGGAGACATTTGTTCTCGGCGATTTCCTTCTGATAGATGACATCAAGGCTTTCGTTAGAAGACATGATGTCATTATCCTCCATCATGTCTATGAGTATCTCCATCACCGAGGATGCTGACAGTCTTCCTCTGCTGCACATTTTTGTTCCTGAATTGCGGGCCAAGAACTGTTCGATCTATCGGTTACGATTCATAAATATGTATATCTATGATGCGTCGCAATTCCCCATTTTCATCCAGTCATTCGCACTGATGACAATTTGTGTTTGAGGTTACAGAGTGACTGGCGCGATGCGAGGTTAACACAGTTTACGTGATTGCTATTTGTGATATTATCACTTGTGTTTGTGTATGAACTACGCGCACACCAAAACATACGGCAAAACGAGGGGGAAATTTAAATTGAGAATGGAAATTCAAGAAAGTTCCGCGAAAGTTTGAAAGATTTTTTTAAATTACAAGTAATAAGACATATTTTTTGCCAATAACCATTTTTATTCAAATTTTAAGTTTACAATTGTTTGTTACTTCTGTTTGTAATTTTTTCACATTAGAAAAAAACAACTGTAATTCACTAAATTTATACCTTATTCAAAATATAAAATAGCGTTCAACATATTGTTTAAATAAAGTTACTGTTTTTAATGTAGTGTGGTAATCACGGACTTATCCGTCTGATCTGAAAGCAATGCAACTTTGGAACAGTGAATCTACAAAAAGATCTTTTACAATTTTAATTCATACATAAAATTTTTAAGCAAGATTTCGTAATAATCTTTAATATAGTTATCAGTCTTTTTTATAAATAAATGAAAGATTTAGTTTAACATTCATATAGTAATTCTATTATTTCCATTCTGTCAAGAGGTACTGCGATCAGAAGAGTATTTTTCTTGAAATTTACATAACGTCTATGATTCTTGATAATCTCTAAAGACTCGATTAAAACTTTCCTTTCACAATCAGCAGCCAATATCATTGCGTACAATTATATATTTCATAAGTGACAGTTCTTTTTCATCGATCTGCCCGTCTTGATCGGCACACAAGGTCAGTTTTCGCAATGAAGGTATTACTTTCTTGAACACAGTGAAAAGTACTTTCAGGCAATCCATTTCATTCAATCCTGCAGTATTGAAATATACGTCGCTGTCTCGTAAAATCACTGATTTTATCTTGAAAAAATTTGTCCCGGGCTCCACCTCAGCTTGTGTTGGTGAAAGGTGCTTAACGTAACAAAACGAGCATACGCTTTGTAAGAATAGGATAATGTCCACGTTCCATTGATACCTTACGTGTTTACGCAAGTATAATATTTCTGCAAAAAAATGTACCAAGATTCACATGAATTTCTGTGTTTTTCAACATTAATTATGGAATTAAAAATTGTACAAGAATTTTATATACCTTCTGCTTTCAGCATTTCTCCGAAGCAATGTTGACTTAAAACTGATAGCACCCTATTTAAGCCAACCCCATTGCGTATGGACAGATGAAATTCTTTAGGTCCAGCCGTACTTTCAGAAAGTGCTGACAATAATTCCATCAACCATGATTAAATTATTTTTATTAACAAATGCGAACGTTACAGTCACCCTTTCCAGCTGAGGAAACGAATCCAAGATCTGAGAACAAAAATAATGCAATTCTTCAATCTCAAGATATGTTTCACAATCAAATTTAAAATATCCTTACCCGTTCACAAAGCTTTGAACAATAAGTTCTATGGTTGAAAAATCCCATTGCTGATGTTGTTCCGACTTCTTTCTCTTTGTTTTCCTTTATTCTTCTACTACAAAAATAGCATTGCTTGCAAAATTTATCTATAGGTTTCTTGGCAAAGCATTTTTTGTCCAACATCAAATGGAGTTCTTTCAAGTTCTTGTTTGACTTCATGAGATACTCCAAAAATGGCTGATCTGGTAAGACGGTAGCTTTCAAGATTTGACCGGAGGATTCTTTCGTGAACGATTTCAAAAAGACATCCATGTTCTCCAGACTATTCGAACAGTAGATATATTTGCCCAACTTGATATTTTTTTCGCTGCGTTTTGTTACGTCGATCTTGACGATATACTGGCCTACATGTTCTATAATATCAGTCATCTATTTTTTGGTAAGTGATGAGTTTTCCAATAACAAACATCGTCATTCATTTCTAATCGGTTGATTCGTTTCCAAAATCTTGAAACCACATTTTTCCATTGAGTGCACACGTTGGACAACAACAACCATTGACTGGGATCATCATTAAAGAACCCAAAAATATGCTCCAGACATTCATTAGATAACGTGTCCATTTTTTTAATCGACGCTTCTGAATTTTAATATGATTGTCTCGAAACACTGATGTTATAAAAGAACTTTAATTGAAATAACGCGGACAGAGGATATAGTTTTGTAAATGACACCACAAAAACTGACATGAAAAGAAATAGTGGGGAAAGTGAGAGTGATGCTTTACAAGCGTTGATGCTTACATTAAGAGAATTCAAAAGATTTCTTCGTTACACCAAGGCCTTGAAGTTAGAAAAAGACATACTATTTTATGTAAAAAAAAATCGCGAATATTTTCTGAACAATCATTTTTTCAATGGTCTCCTATTGCAAACGAACAAAAAATGAAACTTCGTGAATCTAAAAGTTTTGTAATTATATTTTAATTAATATCAAGATTTTTTAATGAAATAAACGAGCACTCGATCATGAGCAAATAAATTTATATAAAAATATTTTTAAAAATACACCTTGTTTTGATATTGAACAAATTTGATTTAGTAATATTTAATTTACATTAATATGTTTCTAACTTCAACTTTGGTAACTACAATTCTGGTACATTTTCAATCTGCCAGGTATTATTATTAACAAAAAGTTTCAATTCTTGAATTAAAACTATTATAAATGTTTATTGTTCTCTGGTGTTGTTTTGTTTTCCAGATCTATGGCTGTGAAACATCAGTGCTTTAGCACTACCGCCTCCTCTTTTGTTCTCATGACTGTTGGGTGTTCTCTCTGACGTTGTTGTTTTATTTTCCAAATCTATGGCTGTGGAAGGCCAGTGTTTTGCCACTGTGGCCTCCTATTTTGTTCTCATATGTGAATTAAACATGTTTTTTGCATTTTTACCATAACACCAATCTAATAAAGTGAATACGAGTCATGAAACATAAAAAACCTAAAAATGAAATGACCAAAAAAAACATAACCTCAATAAAAAAAACAGCGTGAACAGTAAAAGTACATGACAAATAATTTATACACCTTCGCTACAATTTTATGTTTGAAAATTATTTTAGATTAAGAAAGTGATTGAATTTTATTTCAAATTGACCCGGCGTGCGCAGAACTCGAGCGCGCAGTCGGAATTTGCAAGGTTCGGCTTTCAGTCATGGCCGTCATCATAACACACAAAACAGGCAAAACAGTGAGCAAGAGATAGTTTAAGATTGTTGTTAAAAACAAAGAAACAAAAGCAGTTCTCAATTGACTGTTATTGAAAGTGAAGATTAGTTAATTATGATGGAGAGCAGCAGCAGCGCGGCGAGTGAGTCGAAGCAGATGGACGTGGACACCGAGGAGAACCACGGGGGTGAGGATGCCTCGATGGAGGTCTCGCACATGGGGACTACCGAAAGGGATTCCAGGCTTGTGCGAGTGATGGCATCCTCTGGCACTGTCGGCTCGGTTTCGATTAGTTTACATCCACTTGTTATCATGAACGTGAGCGAGCACTGGACTCGCCTCAGAGCTCAGGAAGGATCCGACCAACTAGGCAAACAATTTTTTTTCTTCACTTTTTAATAATCACCTGATGATTTTTTTCTTTTTGTTTCTGTTTTTGTTTGTTTATTTTTTTTCAGTAATACAATTGTAAAATATGATTGAAATCGTTACAGTTTATGGAGCACTGATTGGAAAACAAAAAGGCAGGAACATAGAAATCATGAACTCGTTTGAGCTGCTGTTCACCCGTATAAGCGACTTTGTGATCATCGACAAGGATTATTACAACACGAAGGAGCAGCAGTTCAAGCAAGTTTTCAGCGACATGGACTTTCTCGGCTGGTACACTACTGGTGACATTCCCAATGACAGGGATATCAGAGTTCACAAGCAGATCTGCGAGATCAACGAGAGTCCTGTTCTCTTAAAACTTGACCCTCGTCCAAAAAATACTGATGTGAGAATTTAAAATTATTTATTTGCTTTTTTAAACAAAATTCTTATGAATTTTTAGGTAATTTAACTTTAATTGTAAGTTCCATCTTCTAATGTAGTTTGAATATTGTAATTTTTCAGCAACTTCCTGTTTCTATGTATGAATCCGTGATTGATCTTGTCAATGGCGAAGCTACTATGCTGTTTGTCCCATTAACTTATACTTTAGCTACTGAAGAAGCAGAAAGAATTGGAGTCGATCATGTTGCAAGGATGTGCACCAATGATCAAGGAGAAAGCTCTTTGGGTAACATTCATTTAATACTTATTTTTAACTAATTTCTTTTTTTTTTATTTCGTTAAACAAATATAATAAAAATATCGATTAAGCAAAGTTTTGATGTTGGTAATGAATGTAAATTTTTAATTACAGTTGCGGAACATTTAGTGGCACAACACAGTGCTATAAAAATGTTACACTCAAGGGTGAAACTAGTGTTAAGGTATGTCGAAGCTGTGCAAAAAGGTGAATTAAAAGGAAACCACGAAGTAATGAGAGCTGCTTGCTCGTTAAGTCACCGGTTGCCTGTGCTCAATAGTCCCAAGTTCAAAGCCGACTTTTATAATGTAAGTAAATGAAGGTGGAATTTGAGAATCAGAAGTGTTTTATTTATATGCTTATCTGCAAAGTTGGTCTAAATATCTCATTAAAATTTAATTTTCGATTACAGCAAGCGAACGATTTTGGACTAATGACGTACCTTGGAATCATAACAAAAGGCTGCAACGATACCAACCAGTTTGTTAACAAATTCAATATTCTGTACGATCGACAAGGAGTGGCACGCCGCTTTCGGAGTCTCTTCTTTTAATTAGATGTCAACATTTATTTCATTTTTTTTCTACAATTGTTCAACATCACGGCGTGTAAATTGCAATAAGTTAAATGCTGTATGAGATTAAACAACTAATTTTAAATATTTTGTCTTGTTTTGTCTTGTTTTGTCTTATCTTGTGTAGCTGCAATTTTAAAGAAATTTGTACGCCTTTTAATTCCAGTTTTTATAGTTGGACATTTGATTATTTCAGTAATATAATAATGATTTTTTATAATAATATTGAAAATTTTAACGAAAAAGGTTCAAACGTTTGTTTGAAAAATCATTTAGAATACCGACTGGGGGAAAAACGCTCGTTGCTGTGCGCGTCTATTAACGAAGCTCCATAGATTGGCTTTTACGAAAACATGAGTGTAATCGCGATTTCAAATTGTTTTCTGACATGAGCTCTCTAGTCTTGTGATGTGCTTTGATATTTGAGGTGTCAGCAGTAATCTAAGTTTCCTGTTTCATAGTAAGTCTCATATTTCTTTACCCATCAAAAGTAATTTTTGAAAATACAAGAATTGTTAATCTACAAATGATCTAAATAAGCAACGCATTTTGCTTGGTTACAACCTCATATACAAAAAAATGTTCATACAAAATAAAACTATATATTTTTAAACTTTCTTTTCTTTGATTTAACTTCGAATCATGTTTTGTCTAAACATTAAAATCAAATTACAATCCTTATGCTTTTGTTACAGGATTGATGATAGAAATTTATTTTTCATACCATGTCTGACTTGTCAGTATCGGGAAAAACAAACGAAACGAAAAAAACTGTTGACAATTCCGTAGAAGAATTGAAAGTCAGAAAATCAAAGCAAAATTTGCAACGGAGAAGAGTAACGCAACTGCCTCTTGCCAGAGTACGAGCAATTATGAAAATGTCACCTGGACAAGTACAAAACATCAGCAAAGATAGCATCTATTTAGTTTCTAAAGCAACGGTATTTATATTTGTATTTCAGTTTTTGTTTGTTTGTTCCCTTGTAACTTGTTGATTAATATCGAATGCAATTTTAGGAATTGTTCCTTCAGTATTTGGGAACGAAAATTGAGGTTGAGAAGAAAGAAAAGTTTGATTACAGACAACTGTCCAGGTTGGTTCAGACGGACAAGCCCCTGGAATTTTTGCAGAAGTGTCTGCCGCCAAAAATAACATACAAACACTACAAAGAGATGATGGAAAAACAGGAGAAGGAATCCGAGCTGGTCTTGTGGGACAGTGACATATCAATAAGCGATTGCGTTTTTGAATACAGCAGTCAAGATAGCGAAGATACCGACCACCAGGACCGATCAGACTAAAACTATTAGCACTTCAGATGCTGTTGAAGATTAAAAATTAGTTTGTTTAAGATTAAAAATGTAAAAATTTGTTCTGTTTTATTATCAGATAATGTTAAAAGTTCATTATTTTCATAAATCGTTGTGTTGATTTGATAAACTTTGCCTTTGTCATGCAGGGGAACTGCTGTCAGTAATATTATAACCTAACTTAACTTAACTTTTTGTTAATGATAAAAAAACTGTAAATATTCTTTTTAGTTATCAAGAAAAGATAAACTTTATTAAAAGAAACGTTATTGGATTTTGGGAAATTAGTTTCGTTGCTCAGCCAACAAGGAACAAAGGAAATATAATTTGAAAACATCATCTTTATTGTGAACGACGTAACTATGCGCGTACACACATGAAAAACGAGAGAATTTTCAATTACACAAGACAGCTGGAATAAAAAGTTTTAAAAAATTGACATTAAATGCATGGGATGAAAAATGATTTTTCCAAACAAATATGATTTCAGTTTTATTCAAATTTTACTTTAATAATATGTTAGAACAATAAATTTTGAAATTATAACTTGAAATTATGAAACATTGGAAACATGATATTCTCTTATCACAATAGCATGTTTTGATTGTTTTTAATTAACAAAAATACTTTAATTAACCATCTTATACAAATTTCAAATTAATCTTGAACACATAGTTTCAATTTGACTGTTTTCCAAGCAATTTTATAATAGTCTCTATCGTACAAAATTATCAGTCTCATTTTTAAGCTTTTAATTATTGATCATTAAATCTATAATAAATAAAAAAAAAACCTCAGGTTTTTCTATAATTTTGCTGCTACTTTACAAAGTGGAAACTGTTACTCGAAAAATTGTCAGATTTCTTCAGTTTTGTCTTTTGCGAAATTTAGTGTGATAGGTAAAATTTGACCACCTACACATTAAAAAAAAAGTAAAATAAATCTTGTTTAAATTATAATTTTTTTTACATTGTGAATCCGGATGAAAAATTCATGTTCATATTTTCAGAATTGTGATGTCAAACTTTGTCATCTGGGGGCGCTGTTATCGGTATTATCCTAACCTCACTTTTTGTTATAGATCTCTTCACGTCAAAAAATTGTAAATATTCGTTTTAGTTATTAAGCAAAGATGAACATTCTGAAAAGAAACGTCAATGGACTTTTGAAAGTTAGTTTCGTCGCTCCGCCAACGAGAAACAAAGGGAAGATCATTTATAAACCACTGATCCCGGAAAATTATCCCGTTAATTATGAGCGACCGTTCAAAACACCTTGCTACACACCGCAAAAATCTGGAGATTTAGGATTCCGGGTTGATGTTGCTCCCTATGAATATATTCGTTATTGCAACAATTCCAAAGAACTCGAAGAGTAAACATTTGAAATGTAATTAGGTAAAGATATTAATCGTTGAAAGCTGACATTGACAATTGTATTTACTTTTGCAGTGCAGACGAGAATGTGAAAAAAATGTTCAGCGTTCATTTTCATCCGAGGAGGGAAATTGTCAATGTTATGGTAGACAAAGTTACGAAAAAAATTCAGAGGCATAAGTACGACACAGATTCACCGGAAGTTAAAAGTAATGACTTTAAAGTAATGATATTCGCTTGGTAAAAATGTTTATTTTGAATTGTTTTAATTTGTTGTATTTTTTTCAGTTGCCATTGCTACACTCAAGATCAATCTTTTGCAAGAACACATGATCAAACATTCGAGCCAGGGAGTGGTGAAGAAGCATCTAAAAGAATTGATCGATAAACGGAACAAAGCTTTGAAAAATATTCGGCAGATTGATTACAGACTCTACGAATGGCTTTTAGAAAAACTTAATTTGTTCTATAGATTACCACTTGAGTGAGTTTCTAACAATTTTTGAGTTACCAAACGAATTAAAAACAAATGTGCATTTGAATTATTTAATGAATTTTTGTTTTGTTGCAGAGATGTACATGAACAGATCTCGAAAAAAGGCACGATTCGTAAACTGACAGATGAGTTGTGTCAGAAAATGATTCAAGATAAGCTGGATGCTTACAAGAATGAGCTCGAGAGTGAGAAAAAGGTGTTCTACAAACAGAAATTGGAGTTGCTTCAGTCAATTCAAGAACAGGAACGCATTTTTGGCTTGGAACCGACTGTCACAGACGAAGAAATTGTTCAAGCAGAGGAAAGGGCAAAGAATTATTGTTAAAATAAATCGTTAAATAAAAATATTTATTACGATGTTTTGATTGTTGAAATGCACCCGCTCCCATGTGTTGAAAAAACTCGCCGAATGAGAAGGGTGACAATCGTTTCTATAGCAACACATAGACAAACAATAAGAGTTTATTTCATAGTATACAAGAATGCATGCAAACATGGAATTATTTACTGCATTTTGTTTCTTCAAACAACGAAAATACATGGAATGTGCACACTTATGTACAGAATTGTTAAGAAAAAACCCTCTCGATCAGGTTTGACACATAAAATAACTAGTTCATGTACTTGTCAGATACAAAATTTATATATTAAAATATAATATTTCATCAACGAAACTTGATTATGTTAATTCAAACTGTAACCGAAATGAAATTTCTAACTCACATGCTTTCATTGATGTACCTTTTTCTTTATTTTTTTTTTTTTTTTTTTTTTTTTACTGAAACAAATTCAACAGGCAGTCTGGGTCCTGAAAATGCAAGCCCTTACAATGGAAGTCTACGTGGACGATATTGAGGGAGAGGAAGAAGGAATAGCAGATAGTTTACTGGACACTCATACTATTGCTTCTGTTCCAAAACCAGGAATCTCGCTCAAAAACCCTGGAATAGCCGTTGCAGGACAAAGTTTCAGGCCAAGGACCCAAACTGGTTTGACTATATACCGTTTTTTTTTCTTTCAACATACACACAATTAAACGTCAGAACTAACTTTTATTCGAACTTTCAATTGCCTTTTCAAATTAATCTGGTGGTATTTGCATCAGGTGGTAAAGTGATATTAAAATTAGAACAAAAAATCTAGTCTGAATCGTTGATGCCACCTCGACAGTATTGTATAAAAATTGTGTTATCTCGGGCACTCGCTGGCTTTGATTGAACTTGGATTGATCTCCTAGGTAGACCAGTGAGCGGGGTTGTGCGACCTGCGACCCAGTCGGCAATGGCACAGAGCATAGAGCAGACACTGAAAACGCCCAGAACAGCGATGACTGCCAGACCGATTACCTCCAGCTCAGGCAGAAGCGCAAGGTGCTCCTGAAGAATTCTTATTTGTTATAAGCGTCTCTTCAATGGTGCATAATCATCAATATTTCATAACAGCTCTCTCTTTTCGTAGACTCGGCACGGCCTCCATGATCACTCAACCAGATGGTCCTTTCATTCAACTCTCTAGGCTCAACATATCCAAATACGCCAACAAACCTGCAATTGCAAAACCACTCTTTGAGTACATCTATTATCACGAACACGATGCTCGTTTTGTAATTTCATTTTATTCATCGTTTTCTTTATTAGTTATAAATTAATGTATTAAAATTATAAGAAAGAGAAAATCAGTTGTTTGTAATAATTTTTTTTTTCAGGCATTAGATTTAGCAGTGCAAGCAATTCAAGGAACTCAAAATAAGGACTGGTGGTGGAAGGTACAGCTGGGGAAATGTTACTACACTCTGGGACTTGTCCGAGAATCTGAACAGCAATTTCGCTCGGCTTTGAAAGATTGTAAACACATTGAAACTTTTGTTAGATTGATCCGCGTTTATATCAAATTGGATCAACCGTTGGCAGCCTTAGATGTTTGCAAAAGTGGGCTTGACGTCTTCCCTAATGACGTGATCACTATTTTCATTTTTTTTTATTTATATGTTGATTACATGAAATAGTTAATAATTTTGAGAATTTAGAACTTTCTTATTTTCAGGTCGCTTTGTTAACAGAAATTGCTCGCATCTACGAAGGTCTGAACAATTTGTTCAAGTCGATGAAAATTTACAAGACGATTGTTCAAGAAGATGCTTCTCACATGGAGGCTATTGCAAGCATTGGGATGCACCATTTTTACAACGACCAACCTGAACTAGCTTTTCGTTATTATTGGTGATATTTCATATGTTCATTTTTATAAAATTGTATCACCTAATATCATTTGTATAAAAATTTATTGCATCATTCTATTTAAATTATGAAGAATATATAAGAAATAAACAAAAATTGAATGAATCAATTTTAGGAGACTCTTGCAAATGGGCGTGTACAATGCAGAATTGTTCAACAATTTGGCCCTGTGCAGTTTCTATGCCCAACAGTACGATTATACAATTTCCTGTTTCGAAAGAGCAATGAGTATTTGTACAGAGGAAAATGTTGCCGATGTTTGGTACAATATTTCTCAAATCGCAATAGTAAGTTTCAATTTGTTTCTTCTTTGTCAAATTTGTTTCTTCGTTCGGACTGATTTTCATAAAATGGCCTTGGTAAAGTGTATAGGCGACCTATCAATGGCCCGAGATTGTCTTCGGCTAGCGATTTCAATTGACAATCAACATGCTCCGTCCTACAACAATCTCGGTGTGATCGAACAGAGGATGGGAAATAGTACAGCAGCAAGGATCTACTTTCATGCTGCTGCAAACATAGCCAGTTTCATGTACGAACCACACTTCAACAGTGCCTTTTTAGCCTACGAGGTAAACATGCAATAGAAACTAATAAAAAAATGATTGAAATTCAATCTGTTCATTTATTTTCCTAGGAAGGAGACTTACAGATGAGCTACATTGCAGTTCAGAAATCTCTGACAGCTTATACAAACCACCGCGAGAGCAAAGAACTTTTTTGTAAACTGCGGAAGCATTTTTCACATATGTGAGAGATCAGTGAACCAACATTTTTTGTATATATTTTCGCAAATCTTTGTAAAAGATATATGTAAAATGCAACTGATTGTCTTACCGAGTTGTCCACTGGTTTAGTTCGTATGCGAAATTATAAGCCAGGAAATAACAAAATAGAAGAGAAACATTGGGTAGGCTGCGAGTGCTTGTTTTCCCTGAGGCTGACTGTCGCCCAAAAATGCCATCGAAGCTAAAAACAATGTTTGGTATTAAAATTGTTTCATTTCTGGTGCTCGTGATTATCTTATATGATTTTTAGCATACCATATGTTGCCCATAAAAATCCTATCATGGCAATAATAAATCTAAGTATAAACAGCAAAGTCGTCTGCTCGACAATCAGTATTATCCTGCAAAGGATTAACGCAATTGCCGTTGGTAACAAACAGTATCCCAAAACACACACGCTTTGAAAGAACGATCTGAAACAATGACATGTTTTTGATTCATGTAATTTCATCATTATTTTGTCTGAAATTAATTAGTAATTGTTATTTCATAGTCATCCTTACATGTTTCCACCTAATAACTTGCAATTCAACGTCACTACCATTGATCCAATCCAAACTATTACAAATACTTCGGCAAATTCAGGCCCACCATCATTCAAATCGTTTGCTCTGTCAGCAGAACCTTGTAAAATCCTAAAAAAAAAACAACAATTGTAATTAACATTTTAACATAATACTGAAAAGGCAACGAATTAATTTAACATTTCAAATTTACTTACATTGCCATAAATGTACATAATACTAAAGGTCCCCACAAATCCCCTGAAAATAATACAATTATTACAAAAACTGAATAAGACTAAACAATTGTTTCTCGTGTAAATTTACATTTTTCATACTAACATTCTTTCAGCAGACTATTCTTCTCTTTTGGATATAAGACGTGTAGAAATTTTTTGCCTACCGCTCTAACATCTCTAAGCTGTGACAAAAATGATTTTATTTGAATACGAAATGAATGTTTTGAATGATAATTTTCTCTTGAGGGATTGCAAATTGAGTACTTACAATTGTGATTTTGATTGGTTCATCTAAAGTATTAAATTCGGGTTCACCGAGAGTTGCTTTTTGTGGCATCCCTACGGTCATCTCGCCCTCAACATCAATGTTATATGACCCGCTGTTATACATCTGTTGATTACACGTAGATTAGAAACACAAATTCGAGATAACAAAAATGTTTACCTTCTTCGGTAGAAAATCAACACGTCACCGCATTTATAATGCAAATCGTTTCATTCTCAATAAAAGATCAAAAAAAAAAGAAAATGTTTTAATGCTTAACTAATGTTTGAATTAATTGACTTTGCCGGAACTAATACATGTTTTTTATTGAGACGAATTTACTTACGTCAAGTTTTGGTTCGTTCATTGTTGTAATTGTTTACTTATTGAATGATTTACAATGTTGAATATAAATATGGGATTTCTTCTCTAATGTTAAGTTTTAGAAAACGCACCCAATTGACATTACAAATGTGACATTTTATTGACTGCTACTACGAAAATGAACGCAGTGATTCACGCAGATACAATTGACAGCTCGCTAGTGCTACATAACCTACAAATTTGATATGATCGTTCTGCGTGTTTACAGCGCTGCCTTACACGACTGCACTGAAAAGCGCGCGAACAATTTTTTTGATTTGAAAGAATTGTCTCACATTCTTGAATTGAAATTATTTCGAGAATAAATTTTATTGTCTTAAAATAATAATAATAATAATTTGAGGGAAGGATATACAAATACGATTAATTTGTTGTTTAGATATTTTATTTTATTATTTTGTTCTATCACACTTTTTATTTAGTGAAGTTACAAAATTGAACAAAAAAAACACATTAATGAATCGTAATTAAATTTCACAAATGTAATAACTCTGAATAAATTCGAAGTTCGGGTGTTCTAAATGAGGATTTGCATCGTTTATTGAATTGTAATTCAATTCCACAAATGTAATAACTCTGAATCAATTCGAAGTTCGGGTGTTCTGAATGAGGATTTGCATCGTTTATTGAATTGTAATTCAATTCCACAAATGTAATAACTCTGAATCAATTCGAAGTTCGGGTGTTCTAAATGAGGATTTGCATCGTTTATTGAGTTGTAATTGTAATTCGCACAATTAGATTTCACATACGTGTGAAAATGGGAGTTCAAGTGAAGGATTTGCATCGTTTATTGATTTGTAATCAATTACCACAGTTAAGTGCGGGGTGTTCATATTAGGATTTGCATCGTTTATCGATTTGTAATTGTGAGATGAAAAGTTCATCTCAAAATAACGAAAAGTAGATAGTATTCAAGTGAATTGAATAATATCACAAAGGGCAGGTGTGATGAGAAATCACAAGATTGTGAATTGCGACTCCCATGTTGTTCCAGCCTGGTTTACCAACTTTGGTGACAAGCTGGTAAGATTAAAAAGTTGAAAATTTATTCGGGCTTACGCACACACCCATAGAAATTTAAGGCTCCATCGTTTCCATTGTTCAGTAGTTGTTGTCTGTTTCACTGAGACTGGCAGACTGGATTCGGCGAATAAATGAAGAAATGCTTTTATCCATTTCTAAACAGATATAATAAATTAAGTTGATTAAATCAATGTTTAAATGATTCGCATAAATGTTTGTTTTCACTTCTTAAAATTTCAAGTTAAATGTCAAATTCATAAGAATCAAATTGTTAAGTGAATGAAATTAGATTCGCAAATAAAATCGTTTCACAAAAGAATAATTTCAAATATTTGAAAAATTAAGAATACAAATATTTCAAAACTAATTAAATACATACATATTTACCTTCAATTCGGTGGTTTCTTTGTATGAAGTTATTTTCCAAGAGTTTCGATTATATAAGAAATGGAGAATTGCCACATAAAATCCCTCATAGCTTAGATTATTTTAGTTGAGATTTAATCCTGTTAAAAGAAATAACAATTAATATTTGATTCGAACTGTTTAATTTCTAATAAGTTAAAGTCTATTCAGTGACCGGACCACGTGTTAACGTGAAAATGTTTCAACAGAAAAAAAAAAATTTGAAAGTTAAAAAAATTCTGAATTCTGAATTACGAATTATGGAATGTTTTAAAATAAGTGGTTCGAATCATGAATAATGGAAACTTACTTGGAACTGAAGATTCGTTGGGCATTGTTCGAAAAATGGCTTCCGAAATTTGCTCCGAATCGTTTAAAATGTTCAAAGCCGGTAAAAAGTTTTAAGATGTGCAGTTCACTTGCGTACACGTTTTAAAAACGTGGTTTACAAAACTTGATTGACTTTATTTTAAAAGGTGTATTTAATTTTTAAATGCGTTGGAGAGACAGTGGCCGTTAGAAAGACCATTGCCTCTCGTTACAAACGAAGTTTGCGACTTTACTCCACGACGCTCTGATGATGAAAGAGGCCGACTTATGGAAAACGTACATTGCATAGGCGTCGGAAACGTGAGCCGGCAAATTTTTGCGCGGGAATAGTCATTCAACTAGATCTAGGGGAAACAAAAAAAAATATATAAAACAAAAATTATAACATAAAACATATTTTGCAAACAGAATATTTTACAGTTTTGAGTAATTAGATGAACAGAGAAATTGAATTATCCAAATTTCAATCTTGAAATTTTTTGCACAACAATTTTATAAACAAGACATCTAGGGAAAGAATTGTATATTAATATACAAAAAGAAAACATATTTTTTAATACTAAAAATGGAATTGTTTGAATAGAGAAGAAAAGAACAAAGTATTAATAAAAGACCTGATGCAAGTTTGTCTGCATTGATTCTGTCTTTGTTTTAACATCGGTGCAAAGAGAGACGGACTGATTTTTGTTGGATTGTGTACAATTGCAATCACGACGGAGTTTGCGACAATTTATTAATAATACCGAGACTACTTGGCAACAATCAACGTGCAAACAATTTATGAATCAAACATTTCCATTGCCGTCACCATCTCGAGACAGACTTTTGTAATCGCGTAAGACCGCCTTAACCTTAAAATAAATGAATCAGACTTTGCGAACATGGCATTAAGCTTTTTCTATTAAACAATAAAAAAAGTTTAATTTAGCTTAGACTAAGCGAGCGATCGGTGCTCTCGTTTCGCCGACTAACAATTGTGCTATTCTAAATTGCTCTTTGCATAAGTCTTTGCTTCAGGCGTGACAGCCATCAGCTGATCAGGTAAACAGATCAAGTATCATCATCAGTTTTCAACAATTCCAACACTTGTTGGGACTTTTTTGCTCGCGCCTGTGAAGCGTTTCGATTTTCTTCATTGTTTCATGTCATACATTTCTGATGCCAAACTGTTAAACTTTTGCTTGCCAATGGTTTTGATAATGTTATTGTCTCTTACGCAACAAATCTCAGATTATTATAAAATTATTTGCGCCAAATTTTTTTCTATTTTTAATCCCTCTTCACAGCTATAACATTTTAATAATATTTCAATTAATTATAAAATTGTCTCTTTAAAGACAATTCTTTTTTGTAAGAATTGTTCAGTCAAATGAGTCAACTTGAAACAAAGGAGACGAAAGGATAATCAGTCATAGGCAAAGGACAAAGTTTGAAATGTACAAATAAAACAAAACTAAAACAGAATTCGTTAATTGGTTCGATGGAAGTTCAACTTTTTTTTACATTCTGGTTTTGTTTGAAATAGGAGTTCAGAAAAAATGGAGCAGGACGAAGTCGATGGGGAATGCAGCAAGATTAAGATAAATATTTGTGCGGGAGAAAATTTCGATGATGACACGAATGGTTGCTGGGATTATGTTCCGGATTCTCTGTTACTGATGATCTTTAAATACTTAGATCCGAAGCAGCTTGTGAGTGCAGGTGAAGTTTGCAGATCTTGGAACAGAGTTTCGAAGGATGAATTCCTTTGGAAGGACCTGTTTTACAGAACATTCAAAATTGATCCTACAATTGGTATTCTACCAGGTAAACAAAACTAAGAAACAAGAGACCAACGAAAAGAAAACAAAAAAAGTTGAAAACATTTTAAAAAATAAACATTTTTAAGTTGTTAAATGATATTTTTCGTTTCTTTTAAGGTAAAAACTCGTGGTACGCAGAGTTCAAACGACTGACTTATCATATACCTTTAATCGAAACCGAAACTTTGAAAGAACATACGCACCAAGTTCTCCACGTGAGCTTTTCTCACAACGGCAAAATGTTCTCTACATGTTCCAAAGATGGATACATTTTGGTACGAAATGAGTATATTCAATGAAACATAAAAAGAAGAACCAAAAGTTGTGACTAAAAAAATGTGCGAATATTTGCAGGTCTGGAATAGCGATTACCCAGCCAGCATTAAATATCAAAGAGACATGAAAGCGTTCAGCTGGAAGTACACTCAGTTCTCACAGTTCAATTCGTCCGACACGCTACTTCTGGTGTCCGGAGTTCATTTTGGAACACCTCACAGCACTTCTGGAGAGATAGCAGTTTTTCGAGTTGCAGGCAAGTTTGCAACAGCTGATGCATTAATTTACAAAGAAAAAATAATTAAGACAGAGTAAATTAAACGAAAGTTCAATTTTTGTTACTGTAGAGGGATTCGAGTTACAATGCAGAGTGGTGAATAAACCGTACGACATATTTGGAACTTGGTACAGTGAAAGATACCTGCTGAGCGGTGAACTCCACTGGCTAGCTCACCTTGTCAGTTCCAGCATATTATGGCTGAATAAGGCAAGTCAGGAGACTGCAAGCGAGCACACACCAATCATGAGTCAACTTTATAGGTAAATATCATTCAATAATATAAACAGATGAATTAAACAATGCAATCACAGGTTGCAAAAATAATAATTCATGTGTGTATAAATTGAAACTCTGTACCATTTAAATTTGTAGATTCTACAATGGTAATGCGTCGTCAATCAGAGCTCTCATGGTTGCAAACTACTTGTCTCACGTACCAAGCGCCGAGGAGACGCCTCAGAACCAATCGCCGGTAGTCAAAGTTAAAAAAGAAAGAGGCAATCCACCCAGTTGCAAAGACATGTCTTCGGTTGCCGAACCCCAGGATTCACAGCAACCAGAAGTGTTGTACCATGCATCGTCGAGATTGCAGTAAGGTTTTCTTTTTATCCAGTGGATTTGTGATTCTGCAAGATGATTCTAATGTTTTTTTGTATTAGATATAGCACATTGGAAGGTGGCTTTATGAATTGGCGCAAACTTGGCGACGGCTTTGGCTACGCTAGTCCTATAAGATATAACGAAGACTACAGACAAGTAGAGATGGAGAAAACGATTGCAGAAAGTGACAGCGACAATGAAAGTAATTCACACTGCGACGAGGATAGTGATTCTGGTAAATATGATCGACTTGTTGACAAAAATGGTTTTTTGTCAAATAGCTGGGATTAAATAAGACGTTTTGTTTAAGATGAGTCAACTACGGAAGACAGCGAGATCTTAGAAGCCAACCGTGAGAAGTACCTTATTTTTTCAACCGGTTCAAAGACCTATACACCGCACCAGGTTGGGTTCAAGAGAATCAAAGGTGTGAGGTTCCCTAAAAGATTAGATCCAGGACCATCTCTGCAAGAACGAATAGCCGAGCGTGACCGTAAACGAGAGTTACAGAATTCGGGATCGTTGCGGCAAGAACCAAACTGGCTTGATTACGATTCTGTCGCTGACAAATTTGACAAAGTTGATCATCTGATTGATCTCCATGGTCATATTATTGGGATGGGTCTGTCTCCAGATCACAGGTGAAAATGGATTATATTCCATAGGTTACACTATGAAAACCAAGTGTTTTAAGGTGAAGACTTTTTTTGTAGATGTTTCTGAGTCGTTCCCAAATGACATATTGAATTAATCTGGTGTTTTAATTTGATATGTTTGAGCTTCTTAAGTTACGACGATTTCAATACTTTTTTACAATGCACAAAATGTTGTATGTTCTTAGTTTTGAAACAAAAAAAAATGACGATGATATATTTTTAGGTACCTATACGTAAATACCCGACCATGGCCAAGAGGATATGTGATTACGAATCCTCTGCAACCACCTCCTATAGCACAAGAAATCGACATCCATGTTATAGATTTAGTGACGATGAAACGTGTCGGTACTATGTTGCGAGCACATAAAGCTTACACACCGAACAACGAATGCTTTTTTATATTCCTGGATGTGTGTGATAAATATGTTGCAAGGTAAGCAAGTTGATATCGATGGAAAATATTCATTATCGCTAATCACGGGTCGTTCGAGTGTTAATATCCATGTGACGTGAATTATCGACTAGATAAATAATAACTGAAACGTTTTACAGCGGCGCTGAAGATAAACATGGATATTTATGGGACAGGCACTACGGAATATGCTTAGCAAAATTTCCTCATCTAGATGTTGTTAACTCGGTAGCGTTCAATCCACGCGATTCTGAGATGCTGGTTACAACCAGCGACGATTACACTATTAAAATATGGCGAAGTCGATCCATGGTCAAACAATTTGGTATCGACGAGTCCTCCTGCACACGCGGTTTGGAAGTTCGAAACAGACGCAAGTGCTATCAGACTGGTTGTAACATCGACTGACTAAAGACCATCAAATTTCCTATTTAAATTTATTGTATTTTTATGTTTAGTCGTCAGAGTGAACTTCTGTTCGAAAAAATATAATTAATGCAAAAATTCTATAAAAGTTATATGCGTTGCGGTAAGTGATGAAAAAAAAGTACTATTTTTACATAATTTCTTTGACAATGTGTTGAAAATATGATGTTGAATAATGCAAAATGTAATGTTACAAGCTCCCATTGTTTAATCGGATGAGATCAAGAAAATTTTAAATTTAACTTGATCGGTTTACTTGTTGGTACAATTGGTGACTGATCATTTATTGCACAGAGAAAATTATTTTTAGGCTTGTCAATGAATCATTGATGCAAATTTTGATTTAATTTATGAGCACAAAGTGTTTCTTTTAAGCGGCAATAATTAGTTCACTGATAATACTGAATAATATTACGTACTTAACTCCTAATGTATATCCGATATAATCACTTTTAATTACGCTTAACCTCGTATTTATAATGACAGTGAATTTCATTTGTTGATTTATTATCTAGAGTTATATATCGCTCATAATCATTTTGTATTAAACTTGTAAATTATACCGATTAACATTTCACTAACCGTACAAACTAAAAGACGACAAATTGTTGATAGCAAACGTGTGCATGTATGTATAAATAGTTTTCTTTAGTTGTCATAAGACGTTTAGTCTTATATAAGATTGTGAGGCTTCTGCACAGATTGTATATAGGCTTTGGTGCTTTGTTGTAACATAATTATAAGACAATGAACGCGCACATATTAACTATTGAAAAATTATCAAAATGCTTTAATTTTTGATTTCAGATGATATCGCGATTTTGTTTGAACTGTTTGAAAAGGTAGCGGTAACTCTGTAATGCAGTATCTAGTTTGTTATTTGTAGTAACAACCTTATCCATCTAATCTCTTGTTTGACAAGCCTAAATATTATGATTCTAACTTTCTAAAAGCTTGGCATTTGCGTTTCATTGCTAAATTGAATCAATATAAAAATTTGGTTCAATTTTGTTCGTTCATATCTACAATACTATGGTTTACTTGAATATAAAATATTTTGCGATTGACAAAAAATGTATATAACATAGATGTATAATTTTTCTATCGGAAAATTAGGAATCAAAATATCAATCATGCTTTTTTTTTGTTCAAAACATATGTTTTATTTGTTTAGTTGAAATTAAAAATTCTATTCTTGCAAAGCATATATATTTTTCATAAAACACATATTATAAAAACTTATACGATAAAATTGTTGTCAAAGTTTAAAATTATTCATAAAATTATGCACCGTCGTTCAAATTTAAATAATATTTAAACAAATACGATATATTTGTAAAGTTTTTCTATTTCAAATGTATGAACTATTTGAAAGCTTAATTACATAGGAGAACAGTTGACATGCCCTAAATTGTGATAAATAAAAACGATGTGATTCTGCAGAGTCGATGAGGTGATTTTTTTAGTTGATAAGTACAATTTGTGCGAATGCGGGCGAGACTGAAATTTGATAAGATTAATGGTGTTATTAATTTAGGCCTGAATGAAAAGTGCGTGTTATAAAGGTGCGTGATGGAGGTCGGAGAAAATGCTGCGCATGGATGCGAAGAAGACCGAAGAGAATAAAGGAAGAAAAGTAAGCAAAAGCAAACGAGCAAGCATCCAGGCAGATATTGAGCTCTATATTTCCATAAGCTGATATTTACGTGGCAATATACGCTCGCAACTTTATGAGACTCGTAAATATACCAAGCCGTCGGGAATTGGCTACCAAGGCGATCGTACACTTTTTCACTATTTTTTATTCGCCTTTGTATTCGTACATTTTTATACAAATTTCCGGCCCTCGCCAATTTTCTCTTTTGCAATTTAATAATTCTTATACAACAAATATTAAGTTATTGCCGTTTAATGAATAAAGAGCGAATTGACGCGTTTGTCAATGAGTCCGTAAAGATTAATCAATGTTGGATGTGTTAGCAATAAATCGATATCAATAATTAAAATCTCTACGAGACAGCCACCTCAGGCAGCGGGTTTGTATAAAAGTTCAATTTGTTATATGTAACTGAGCGAGATAACTATAAATATTGCGTTACCCTTTTTAACTAGAACCATAAATCCATGTGATTTACGATCATGTCGCTCGGGAAAGGAAGCAAGCTTGGCACAGCTGCTGACTGCATCGGGATTTTCACATTTTTCACAATTCAAGATATTTCAAATGTTTGCGAATTATTTACATTGATTGTATTCAATTATGTATATTAACTTATTTTCGTTGTCCTGCTTTTCGTCGCTTATTCACGAATTTATTGCGCCAGCCGGCCATTAGCAAATTTTCACATTTTCAACACCCTAGAAAGTGAACTCTTTTTTGCAACTACTTCTCATATGTGCACGTTGATTATTTTTTTTTCTCCATTGAAATTTACGATTGTTGGAGATCCCAACGCGATTGCTCTCATTGCAGTGCAGGTAACGTGCTGACTTGAGAAAACAAATTTAGATTTGTAACTGGAACAATTTTTTATAATTCAACATAGAAAACGATTGTTCGCTTGAAAGTTCTATGATCAAATGTTTTTGGTTTTGAATATAAAACAACTTTTTAACTCAAACAGAAAACCTCTTGTTGCAAGGAAATGTCTCCTTTGTATATAAGAATAATGCGTTTTTTGTATCACCAAAAATATATTGGAACATTTGTTGTCTGTCAATGCGAATAGTAAGCAAATGACGTTTCTAAGTTTATGCAAAATTAATTTGTAATTGATTTTTGATTTTGAAATAGACAGGTTTGGGGGGGGGGGGGAGTATAGGCATCCCTTGGACGACCTTTGCTGATGCAGCAAGTACTTCCATATGCCCGACGGCTATAGCACGCCCATAGACTTGAATGTTAGCTATAAATTACATTTTACGAGGGAGATAAAATGCACGTTATTATCTAAACGGCGACGCCGTCACGAACTTTGTGGTCGATTCTTTAGTGGACGTTTTTGTCAACCACATAATATGTCTTGCCTCTTAGCCTTTCAGTCATAAGAAGTTGATACGAGGGCTGGCAACGATTTTCGACCTCTTCCCTCCCCCTCGGATGTTTTCGGGCCGATTGAAAAGTACGCTTGATTTCGTGTCAAACATTGTCCTCACTTTTGAACTTTATGTTTCACTTTGAGCAAGAGATGCCGAATGTAGGGCTCGGTGCAAATAAATAAAGCTATCTCGACGTGCATTTATCATTTGCTATCAGCTCAAAGCTCGTAAATTTGCGTGCCATGTGAATATCCAGGTATACGCGTTGTCTTCCTACCGGCTTGTCTGCTCCTATGCTTGATAAGACTCGTGTATGAAACGCGATACGCTGCATCTTGCATCAATAACATTAATCGACGCGACCATTCAAATTTTACAAAAGGTAAAACATTTTCAATCAGTGGCAACTGGGGGTAATTGTGGCACTACCAAAATTTAAATTCACACATTCATTTGAAACAATTTTTTTCTTTTTAATTGTATGCTCGTTAATCTTTCAAGACCCAGTTTAAATCTCTAATTTAAACTGCATTATAAAACAATTTTAAATTCTAAAAAATAGTAACAATTTATTCGACTTTCACAATCAGCCTAATTTCTTACAATTACCTTAACTGCCCCTATTTGAGAATAAAAAAGAAATGAGGTTTATGATAAAAGTGAGTCAGGGGTGGGGGTAAAGAGTGGGTGATACGTTAATATTATAATGAAGCATATTTCGGGTATTGTTCACATTCGATATCGATCGCACTGCAGCAAAATGTTCGATATGTCAGATGAAATGCATTCGGCCAGACATCGAGTAGATTTATATGGTATTCTGCAAACTGAGCAACTGACGGAATAACGCCTTACTCAATTGGCTAATGTTCAGCGGTTGACGGCTGACGCATCCGATTTAGAGAGCTATAGTTGCCATCATTTCGAATTCTAGTCATTCGTCAGAATATTTTTCACCAGTTCATGTACATGTCCGTTTGTTATTCAAAGGCACCGGTAATCTTTTATGAGACACGTCGCAGACACATGCATTTTTAGTAATTTTGTAACAATCACTCTCGCTCTACAATTATATGTATTCATTTCATCTTACTCACTATCGAAATGTAGGTTGTACAAAATTTGTTTATAAATAACTTTGATAATTGAGTTTATTAATGTTCATTTTCAAATGATCGTTTTCTTTTTTTTATTGAACAGTTTTCATATATCTTTTTTCTAACTTTTAAACTTTCAGTCGGTTTCAAATGATGAATGTTTAAATTTATGACGATTACGCGGTTGGATTCGATATACATATATATCAAATCGAAAGAAGAAAAATCGTAATAAAAAAGGTTGCAGAGTTAAGATTACACTGTGACAGACCAATTAGAATCTGATAAGTGTCTCGATGTAATTATTTAGAATGTGATAAAATGAATTGTCGTCAAGTTAGGAGTTATAAATTTACGTGATGATAAATGGAATTGATTAGTTGGAAATATGAAGATTAAGAGAAAGAGAAAGAGAGAGAGAGAAAAAAGAGCAGACAAGTGTGGAGGGTAAAAGTATAGTGATGAAAAATAAGAATTAGAGAAAAAGGAGACGCAGCTGTCGCGTCATGTATTATAATTATTACTTGTGATGCGCGAATGTTGGTGGTGCAATGATGCCTCGCTCTGTGTGCCCGGAGAATTTATTTTATAGCGTTGTATTTTGCGGACGAAACGTATGCGCGGAGCTTTATAGTCGCACGGGTGCAGCGACGTCAACATAATTTACAACAGAACATTTCACAATAAGAGCAGCCCGAAATTACCACCCAGTGGCAGAGTAAAGGATGTTCAGTCATAATATCTGATGAAGCGAAACATTAACGAGGCGATACATCAGCGCCAGGCGGCGCGCCTCACGTACAACTTGGAAGTCTCCCAGAAGCGGAATAAGAGCGAAAATGTGCAAGAAACGATTCTGCAGCGGTGATAAGTCGGCGTCGCCGTCGCTCGGCTCAAAAATCAGCGGCATTGGCGCCCCATCATACCATGCAAAAGAATTTTCGCGCAATCGCGCCTCCCTGCACTGTGTGTAGCTTTGCGTACATATAGCCGCGCGTTTAAAAGCCCAATTGGTTCTGACATTTTACGAGCTTGCTGGATTCCTCTCTTAATGCGTTTGTCGAGACCGGATATCGATCGCTGCTCGCGACATTTTTCAACCTAATGGGATCTGCGCTTTTGTGCAACTGCTCTGCACTCAGTCGGAATCTTTTATCTGTCCAAAACACGTTAATCCAACACACCATCCTATTTCAACAATCACACCAATATTCAATATTCCTTCTTCATTTACAGAACCACCTTATTTCGTTATATTTTAACGTGCCTCACAATATTTTCGCCTCGAGCAACAATATTAACGGGCCAGAGTGCTGAAATTGATCTGTTCAAATTTATATCTTCTGGACCCTCTATTGGGGAAAGTCCAACAATTTAGACGTAAACTTATTCGAAATTTTATCAAGATGAAAAATGCGCAAAATAACTTTTTGCGCATACCGGCATTTGTTGTGACAAATATTGTTTAATGTTCCTGTATTATCTTCTACATAAATACAAATATTTATCCAGAAATCAATTCTGCAAAATTTCTTCAAATTGACTTCAAAACAGTTTGGACAGTGAAAACTGTCTTCATCCAATTTGAACTGCCTTCAGTTGTAAAATTGTTTTTAGGACTGTTATTCTTAAAATCTATTTTCTAGAGCACTTTTAGAAATGCTACAAAGTTCAGCATCGTGTTCGATCGTTGAGCGAATCAATCACAAATGTATATAATCGAGTTCTACTAGTTCCTTGCATACTTCGAGCGTATCCTATATAGCTCTGATGAACATATCGACGCGCTAACTTATCATTTTGCGATTCAAAACACTAAATGTTTCACATTGTCATCGGAGAATGAATTCCCTGTACCTCACAGTCACATAACATGCTCTTTCAAAATCAGCTTATTACATTTCGTACATGCCACATTTCTGAACCTGCGAATTTCATCCGCGTTCAAAACTCCATGAAATTCTTATTTTTTTTAAATCCGTCTGCAAGTTTGATGAAATGTGGACACGAACATTTCCTAACCTAGTGAGAAATTCAAAACAACATTCTTCAAATATCAATTAGTTAGTTGAAAATTTGTACACAAAATATCTTCATTTTTAGATGTTCAATCATTCATTTTTATATTTTGCAAACTTGAATAAAGTAACTACATTTTGAAAACAATTCTGACGCAGTGGACAAGATTGGCAAACATTTCTTTTACCACAATAAATAAAATCTTTACAAAATGATTTCTCATTCTTAGAGAATTTTTTGTTTCACAATATCTAATAATTGGCATTAAATTTTCAAAATGATAAATTTCCGAGCGTTTTTAACTTGGTTACAATCATCTCAGCGAAATCTCTGTTTGCGCTTTATCGCGCCGTTGAATAGCCGCACGAAATTCGAATGTTGAAATTTTTTTTGAAAATGGTTTCAGATCGTTTAATAAATGGTATACTTATGAACTCGCGAATGTCGTGACCACGCGTTATATGCGAAACATTTATATAACAAAATGAAAACGAGCGTGAGCGTTACCGTGGAGCTTGCGAGCGAACAACACAGGTTTAACTTGGCATAGAATGTACTCTACGTATAGTCGATGGAAGCGCTCGAGTTGGCCGACTCGGATTTATGGGACCGTCATATTTCGCAAGTTGCAAGCCAGTAATTCTTGGCCGTGCGCTGATTTATGATCGCGAATGTCCCGCCTGCGCCATTAATCCTTCGTTTTCACCCCGAATTGAACTTCCACCTAGCATGGTCGCTGTACCCTCCGCGCTATGTCACATAGATAACCTCCATCGTTCATCTTTTCTCGCGACGAACTGCTTCCTTCAGTACTGTCATATTCACGACGCGCTTGTCGCCATTCCCTTCCATTACAATTAATAGATAAAATGTTCGCATATATATATCACCCGAGTTATCATTATGTTAATATTTTATCATATTCGTATGATTATTTATACACCACGTTATTACAATTTTATACTCAATACTCCGGCGATCAATTTTCTATTCTTTTTTTCATTTTTTAGTCGCCATTCTTTATCCCAATATCAAAATAATTAAGTTAACAAAGATGAATAATGTACTGTTTTTTTTTTTTGTTATTCGCAAAACTCTCTTTCTACATAAGAGTTGGATGAAACGGTTGGCTCTGATTTGGGCCGTGCGTTACAACCTTTGTAGCGTCCGAATGGGGGGAGGAAAAAAAGATGATTGTACGTATGGAGAGCTTTATGGTCATGCATATATCTCTGGTACGTCATTATTATGTATATATGAAAAGAAAGGGGATAAGTTGGATTGTTGCTTTTTATGCAATAAAGCGCGCGCGAATATAGTTGGGCGCTGTGTGTGCGTTGCAGTAGAGACTGATTTATCGGCAACGATCCGTTAATAAATTGTTTTAATGGCGTTAAGATAGAGAGACAGACGTAGGCGTAGGCGTTGCGAACGATGCCGAGTCATATTTTACCACGTAGTAGCTTTATGACCGCGGGTTACGAGTCAGGAAGAGCCATAACGTCGGTATCTACCGGCTCCTCACCGTCTTGCGGCTCAGATAGAAACACGGCTGCCAATTCGACGTCCATATCGACTCATAAACCGGATGGATGGCATGTACATCTCTTCACACACTATAGAACAAAATCTTTTACAAAGGGATATTACATTGCCTCACTACATATTTAGCAGGGCGCCGCGAATTTATCGCCGCATGACCGTTCCATGCCGAATAACTATTACACACATCGTCAGGCGCGTTTTGTTGGTAGTTTATATATAATAAGTGAGTATATAAGAGAGACGCAGATATGAAATAAAAGTTGGTGTGAAATTGTGGTTGTCCTATAAGTTGTCTTGATCTCGCGTGACGTGAGGATGATAAATTAGTTGAGTTAGCCTTTAACTCGCGCGAATTTCGTCTGCCAATCGGTTCAACGCTTACGGTACTTTTAATAGGTAGGTGGGGTAAGTTTCCGACACCACGGTGACGTACGGCTCAGAAATGATGGATCGTCCAGCGTCACGAAGCCATTCATCACTTCCATCTATCGGTCTCCCTTCGTCTTACTTACAAAAGAACGACCCGTCGACGGCTATCCATACTTGTTTCAAATCGTGATTAATGTCGATAAAAATTAATTCTCTTATTCAGCCAAACCTCAATCTTTTCTTTTTCGTTTTTACAAACAAATTTCTCAATGTATCGTTGAGGAAGAACAATACGTCAATATCAGATGTGATTTCGGCCAATGTCGAAAATCAACATACATTGTCAAACTGTAACAGATTGCAAGGGCTCAGCGCTATTTTAGTACGTTTGTATCAAAGTATGTGTTTCAGCTTGTTGTATTCTTCGATTTTTTTCAATAACCATTTTTTGAGAAAGTTCAAATTAACATTTAAGCACTCAACAACAATGCAACATTTTTAATTCAGATTATGTTCAAATATTTTTGTGTGTGTGTGTGTTTTTTTTTATAATGGAAAGCAAAAAGTTTTATAATGAGAATAAAAAAGTCGAAAATATTATTTGCAAATTTCAAATTGCACTTTACCCCTGTGAGTTTGCTTTTCCTATTCACGTCTGAAATCACGAGTTCTGGTTGCATTTCTAGGCACATATGTACAAAGAAGTTTCAAATATGTTTTATATGGACTATTTCAAATATATATTTTCAAATTCAAACGACTTAAATTTCTTCTTTACTTAAAAAAGACTTAGCTTAAAGTCGATTTTTATTCAAATCAGTTTTGAACAAAGTACTTTTTTTAATTAGGATCATCCGGGGTAAAAGTGACACCCTTAATTTTTAATTAGAAACTTAAACAAAAGCACATGGGTTTTAAATTTCAAAAAATTTTATTTAAAGTTTCAACAATGATGAAAAGTATATACATCAAATGTACAACTGTTGAAAGAAGTAAAAAGTGCAAAGGTTTGACACTAAACGTTTGATATTCTGTTGAAAATAAAATGCGGCTCCGACTCTGTTGGATATTAGAAATTTTTTTGCGGCGATTGTGGAGATGGAAGAGACTGAAAGGAATGGTTTTGATCATTCGAAAAATAAAGGGTGGACATAAGCCAAATTCGTGTTTGCATGTTGGGAGGAAGAGACATCGCCGGCGACAAGAAGGAGTCATTGTTTGTGTCTATTGTTCGTTAACTTGTAGAATGTATCAAGACATTTGAGCCGCCGCCTCTTTGAAGATCGATCGGCATCGATAAAGCGAATCATGAAAGCGAAACGGGTGAACAGGAGCCCAATACTGATAATTAATAGCCTGCTGTTTCAATTGGAACGTTCATTTGTGCAACCGTTCGCGCACCTCGTCTGCTCCTATCTTTTTCCGACCGATCCTTATTTCTTCTTGTCTGTATCGGCCGACAGTTCTTGTCTCGTCTTGACATAAAAACGCATGAGAGCAGCTAACTTCACAGCCAAGACCGACTCTCGCTCCACGCCAAGGCCCACAGGCCATTCAATCATTGCTCGTGTTCACCGTCATCATTTATATCTGTCAGAACACGCCATTCTCTTATATTCTCATTTCATCCGCGCTCTCGGCTAACTGCATGTCATTTTCTCCGCATCAACTTCAAAGCGCTTTAGATATATTCACCATCAACTACCAATATTTATCCAGCTCCTCTCATACCTTTTTTTCTCCCTCTCTTTCTCTCGCTCTTCCTCTTCTTAATCTTATTCCTCCGCCAGAGATAGATCTATGGCTTTACTTTCGTTCAATTCATTTTGTTCACTCAAAATCATTTAAACAATCCGATTAATACAAATTCAAATCGTTATATATCTCGTGCACAGAAAACATATGACGGGGCTAACTGCGCTGAATTCTTTCTCGTCGCTGCCATTCTCCTCGCTCGTCCCGTTTTTTGCTAAACTTGAGACTCTCGTCTTTCAAGCTTGTTGCAATCTTAGCTTGTCACACAACGAGGACTGATGAATCTTGAATTTTGCCCAACATTTAAAGCACGCCGTACTTTTTGTTCCACTTTCGTTATACACTTTCGGAGAACCCCGCCGATGTGTCTTTGAATTCGTACGATTTTTGAATATCACATACACATCGTGCTTTTTAATTTTAATTTAATTGTTTCATTTTTCTTTTCTTTTTTTTTTTTTTTTTTTTTTTTTTCTTTTTTTTTTTTTTTCGATTTAATAACTTTGTTTTTAAATTGAAAACTTTTTTTTCCAGCTCGATAACTTTTGTGAATTCAACTTCTGACAACGCTAAATGGTTTAAATATAATATATGATTTTGCGAAAAAAAAAAGAGGACAATTTATCATACCGTGTCAATAATTGTTATTATTTGTTCAATGCGCAGGATTGAAATTTCAGTGACAAATCGTCTCGATATTAGCATCGCGTCAAACTTATAATTGGCATGAACCGATCAATATTTCAATTTCTAGTTAAGGGGAACCGTCCTCTAACCAGCAACTACGTCATTGTCAATGCATTTAGCAGGCTGGCGGGACAGCACTTGGCGACCGTTCACTAGAAAATTGAAAACGTGACGCGTACAATACAGATGTCATACTCCTTGCAGCAGCCGCCATTCGCGGTGTGATATCGTGTTGACAAATAATAATAAGCGAAAAATCGTACCCGTCTTACTCAAACGTTCAGACTTCACCAACAAAATGAGCAATTTTTCCAAACAAATTTCCTCGCAAATTTCGTTTGACTATGACTATATTTACTTTGTCATTGCAAAATTTATGTAATACTGATACTGAAACAAACAAAAACTTTTTTTTCGTTTAATTTTAATTAGTTTTTGTAATCATAGAGACAGTTTGAATTTCATCTTACGTTGACTGTCACAATTACCCCCAACTTGTCACAACTGTTCTAACTGATGGACCGGTAAATTTATTTATTTTTGATGTCAAAATATATAAGACGATGAAAAAGTGGGGTGCGAAACAAAAAGGTACCGGAACCATTGATTGTACATGCGCAAAAATGTTGACATTAAAAATGCTTTCGCGTCATTTTCCATGCCTCATTTTTCACCTTTTTATATTTTCATGACAACGGCGTCGGCACCATTGGTGGTGGCGTTAGCTTGGTTGGATCAACGAGGTGAAATATTCGGTGATTTTACCCACGACGATATATGGCTTTCCATATTTCGCCAAGCCATTCTTCAGATTGGAATTCATGTTATTCCATACCATTAAGTACGCCGCTGAATCTCAATTAGTAATGTGTCGAGCCCGTGCATATATAAATTCTATGAATCACAACACACATCAGCTTTTAGTTGCTCCAATGGGCATTTCTCAGAATGATTTCGCTACTAAATGAATACATTTTTGCTATTTTACGAAATCTTAAATTGTGATGTTACTGCCTAGTCGTAGACAATATATTTATAAATCTGCGTGTCTCTTCACAGCCGTTTTTGTGCATTCTCACCAGCAGTAGTGTTATATTCCATGTCTTCTGTTTCATTTTATTTGCAATGAACATTTTTTGTTTCAATTATACTTTTAATCTGCTATTCAAACAAAATAATTGGGGTAATTGTGACACTACCAAAATTGAATTCTATACAAAATAATTTCTAAAAGCTGTTTATTCGAGTGTCACAATTACCCAAACTGCTTCTGGTCGAAGAGTCATTAGTTTGCAAAGTTTGTTTTTTTATCTGTGGTTGTGAAGTGAAATCTTGTGGCGTATACTGAATGGTTTGAAAAGCGTATACTTATTTATATTGATTCACACGCGATGCCTGTAAATTTGGGAGAGAAAGAAAAAAAAAAGGGAGCCGTGAAATATGTTCGATTCCGAAATGTTAATATATTTGTTTGATGGATGCAAGTAATAAAAGCAGCCCAAGTTGAACATTATATATTCAGTATTAATAGAGCCATTTCAATAAATCTTAGTGCGCATCAATTAATCAGTCTCTTAATTTTAGACAGGCTTTCTATTTTTCACATTTCACAAGTGTTTGAAATTAAATAGCAGAAAGGCGTCTGATCAAATCATCCGTCAAAAGCGAAGCGATCTGCCAAATAAATTAGGGTTAGCTGATAGAAATGGTTTTGAGCGGTGATATATTGTCATCGTGGTTGTTTCACATGTCACTAATGTATTTTTCAAAATGATAAATCATGCAGGTGATTGTTCAGTTTTATTTTTCGCATCTTGAAACAGAAATTGATTATGGTGATTTCAAAATGTACCGTGCGAGTGATTTGCATCGGGTATATAAATGATGATTGTATTATATTAGCAAATCGGCCGGAGAGCGATTGCAAAGTAGCGACGAGACGTTAAATAACGATTATACAAAGATTTGATGTGTGTCAATTGGGGGAGTGTTCAAAAGTGTTTGGTCTCGCGGTCTAAAAACAATTTGTAAACAGGGTGTTTGAAAAAGGTCAGATCTTCGAGTGTGTCGCTATCAAGAATGGTGGCTACTCTGGTGAGTCGTTAGGACAATGTAGCACATCAATAACAGGCCGCAGATAAAAGCGGCCCATACATCCTGCACTGACATATCATTTGTAATAAAACACAAAGGGGAGCTCTATCCACTAGAGGGGCATCTGCTGTATATCCATTGCGCAGCCGCTCGCTCGTTCATTCTTGCTGTTATTAACAGGCCATACATCGAGGATGGCTTCTACCGTCAAGTCATACATCACTGCTCAATGCCTGACAGCAGAGAGCATCTATAATTCATCCATAGACATCACTCTAGATAGATCCTTTCAACTTAAATTACTCGCGATCAAATCAATGACTCTGTTCCGCATACAGGTATATATATCGCGTCTTAAACACGCGCGTACGTTCATATTTCACACCCCCCTCAAATCACGACTTTCCAACCTACACCCGACGTCTAATAATTTCACAACGACAGTTTTCAAACACTACTGTTTCAAAAATAATCCACTCACTGCAAACAAAATGATATATTTACAAGCAACACTTTTTTTCAATCATTTTTTCGACATTGCAAAATGTTGTCTCATTGATATTGGACAACTTTTTGGAACATCCAAAAAGGCAATGCAAAAACTTGTTTTCTAAAGCATTTGTTTTTGCAGTGGCTAATGAAATGAGATGGAAAATTTTGGTCCTTCAATTCTGATTGAAGAATCAATTTTGCAAAAGTGAAACCTATGGTTTTTATTCAAACATTTTTGTCTGTTTTTTGTTTTTGAATCATTGTAAAGTAAAAATGATAGTTTGTCAAATGTCAAAAGTGGATGTTCAATTTTTGATTTTAGTGTAGCGAAATGATTCTAAATGAAAAAGAATCAAAGAGATGAATATTTGCTTGCAGCTGCTACGCATATGCCATTGATCAGTGAAACATTCTCTAGGGCTGTACTAGAACGCTACTCTGTGGTCACTTTCTGAACTACCATGTTGAGCGCACCTTTCTTTGCGTCACAAATCGGTTGCAGGTTGAAGAAGCGGTGACGAATCAACTGTCAAATCCCCTCAAAACTAATTTTAAAACATAAAAATATCCTTCTGATTAGATAGGTCATCAAAAAACAAATATTTTTTCTAATTTTATCAACTTTTTTTTTTTTTTTTGCAATTTTATTAACGGTGAAAATGTAAAATAAAAGAAAAAGTTGTCACGGTAGTGACTGAGTAATTGAATCATGTCAGAATCATCTCCAATGTCTTGAATGAAAAAGTATAATTTTGCCAAATTGAACGCGGACATGGTCAGATCTGATTAGACGTAGCAATTGAACATGTCTGGTTCAATTTGAATGATTTGCCGAGTGTTGGAACAGGTTTCGTTCCATACCTTTGTCGGCGGTCAACATTTTTATATTTCATAATCTATCTAGACTGTATGTACTCGGTTATATGTAAACGTCTGCTCCAATATTTTTCAATAATTTTATCACATCTGATGATTTACTTTTTCAAATTAAAAACACAGCTTTTTTGTTTGTCTAATTCGATTTATTGAACCTGTTTAACTTGAACCGTCTGCTAACGTGTGATCATTTTGCAAAACCGTGTGAGTTTTCTAGATGCAACAATCTAGAAAACTGTTTCATCAAAAGAGGTCAAAAAGACAACAACAAAAAATATATATGTACAAAATTAGAAATAAAAGAGTTGAACTTGAGTGTCGTTTTTTAACTTAGCGTGCCATCAACATCTGATTTTTGATTGAAACTCTGTGATGGCACTGCTGATGCATTTTTAGCCGCTTTTCTGCATATTTGAGTAGAGAAACATGCAGTAGATATGAACTAGTGGCGTTGCTTCAGCGAAGCGTCATTCTGTCAGGCTTTCATGGAGACAAATGAGCGACTGGCAATCAACTGCTGTTAGCCTGTCCGACCTTTCGCGACCACGTCCAACCATTCCTTTTTACTCGCCGCTTCATCATAATTTATTGTGACACCGTCACGTTAATAACTCAATTTATTTCACTAGAGACCTTATTATTTTTATGGTTAATGCTGTCCGACCGGCTAGTCACGCAAACCATCCGGTGTGAGCAGTCTCACTGTAGCGTTCAATTACTTCACTGCCTATGTCTTTTCGCCATCTTTCTTTTTTTACATATACCTATGTTGATTAACGACAATAACTTGAATTCGCACCAATGATATCGCGTTGCACAATCACCAGTCTTGATGCAATCTTTATTTCAGATTCAATAATTTTGATGTACCGAGAGAGTATTGATAATATAATCAGTTGTGTCTATTATTTTTTAATTATCACCGACTGCAAAATCATCCGAATCTATACATAACAGTTTCTTTCATGCTGCAAGAGCACGTTTATTATAGTCATTTTGGTATCATGTGTAGGGTGTTGATTATTGTAATGAGCGAGAATTTTCTGCACGAAACAGCCGAGCGATGCACAGTCACACGATTTGCAAACTTCAAACACGGTTTTTTTCTTTTTCTAAGCGGAACAAAATAATTTTTAACGAATTAAAATTACTTTTTAAAGTGATTTTTTTCTTTACCATTTTGGCCATTCTCGTTTGGAATAACTTTTGAGAAAGTTTTAATTGATTTTGAAAATTTTTCAACCTCATTTTGTAAATTATTAACTATTAAGATAAGTTTGTAAATAATTTTTTGATTTGAATTTTTGTGATTGTATTATTTTTTTAAATTGACCTACACAACTGGCTGGATTTCTTCAAAGATTAAAACTTTAAATAACCTCGAGCAAAGCTGGGTACCAGTTAATTTAATATGTTCATATATAATGTATACATGTTATACTAGTGCGGTTTCAAATTTTTCAGTCTGTCAAATTGTCAATAACAATCTTGATCACTGTAGTTATAATAATTACGGTAACACTCGGTGTAAAATTAAAAAGAATTTGTTAAAAATAAATATTGAGATATTGATTAACGTAGTCTGCAACACGATGAACGAAAATTACATATAAAATAAAATGAAAAATAATATAAGAGTCTTGAAACAAAAAAAAAAAAAACTATAGAATTAGTGAGATTCGTAATGGGCATGTGATTTCTTGAGAGTCACTGTTTTGAAGTAGTCTGCTAGATTTAAAGCGGGTAATTTTAACCTTGAGCACTTGGGAGGCCATCAGCTGTGAATAATGAATCAAATCCATTACTTAATTAAAAATAACCATTGTACACATAAAAAACCAAAAAATATCGCCCAAACGCTTCAGAATATATAACTTGTTTTTGAAATAAAACTACACAAATTATTATGTCGACACCGTTATTGTCACATTTTTCATACCATTTAAAGCAGAAATTAAAAGCCACGTTTCTTCAGTTTTGAATTTTGTTTATGAACTTTTTGTTTTATCTTTTGTTTAACAAATTCTTTCTTTTTCGTAGTCAATTTTTTTAAAACTGATTAACTGTATGAGTTTCAAAGGATGAAGAAGAATAGGTTTTGTACATTTTGTGATTTACACTTTCGTTCCAAAATTATTTACCAAAGTGTATGTATAGTAAATGTGTTAAAATTTTATTCAACGGAATGTATATGAAATAGGGATGAATTACAATTATAGAGGAAAACACTAAGCAGCAAAAACAAGGCAACATAAAATATAATAGCGTGGAGAATTTAAATGGTAGTTTTATCAGCTCTTTTACATGAATAAAATTGCCAAGCCACGTTGGAAGCCATCAACATATGTATTGAGCGGAATTTATTTGTTGAGCAATGTTGTTAAGTAAGAAAGTTAAATTTTCGACTGAACCTACTATAAATTAAAAAAATAAATAAACTTGCACTTTAAAAATCTGTAAATATATATTGTTTATTTTTTCTTATACTTTTACAAATGTTACTTCAACTTTTTCAAACAGTTTAATAATGTTGAAAAAATACGACTGGCAAATTGAGATTGAAATTTATTAAATAATAAAACCAGTGATATGTTATTGACGAAAAAATAGAATAAAAAGATTCAAAACATATCGCAACAGTTGATTTCTGATCAATTTTTCCAAACTTGACACGTTTTTTAACTTTTAATAATCACTTTTTTATAACCAATGGACGATCTTATTTACGAGTGTTTGGAAGTTCCTATCATCAACGCTAAAAAAGAGCACCAAATTGAAATTAAACTTCATTAATCATTATTAAAAAAAATTATAATTGCGCATGCTAAAATTTCACTTACATAACGTATGAATGTCTGTTGATTATAACTTGTCTCCGGTTGATTTGTGCCTTTCGTCGAACCGTAAAGCATCTAAAAAGAGGTCTAAATGCATCTGAAAATTTATTTTCAGTATAAAACGACGCGCGGTGAATAACAATAAGTGAATCAACAAATGTAAAAAATTTATCACGCAAGCATATTATATTATCAGTATTTGTAAGAAAACGACGATGCGACATTTTTATAAACGCCGAACGAATCAAGAAATGTGGGGGCTCGAAGAATTTTTGTACATCCGCCGCAATAATTCTTCTATCTCATAGTGAAATCAACACATGTGTCTCGACCGAAAATAACTGAAATGATGAATTAAACATTTCTAATATAAATGTATTATCTTAAAAGTCGGACGTTTGAAATTTAGTACAAGCGAGATAATGTTGTACCGATACAATAAATCATACCACATTTTCTCTGATATAAAATTTGTGGCAGATAAACTTTTTGGTTCCCCATCTTTCAGTTGGGATTTAAATATAATTATTTGAATAGTTTTTTTTTTCGCACACATAAGCTACCGCCGGAGAAGGGAAACATTCAACGACTGTTTAAAGCAGCAATATCTTTTAGTTTGGATCCTCATTTTCTTCTATCTCTATCTATTCTTTCTATAGTCTCACGCGGCATTTGCTTCAAGCTGCAGATTTATGTATCCTAACTCACAGTACCGTGCTGATATCCGAGAGCTCACGACCTGCTCCGCTCGTAATGAAAGAAATAAATTTACTCCGAACAGCTCCAAGTCTTCAAGTTTTCTCGCTTGTGCTCAACACACTGCGAGTAGTAGACACTCTTTACACCTTCCCCATGAGACATTCGTTACATTACGCGCAAATGGCGTAATGGAACGTTATTCAAGCTTTTACCGTCTCTGCATCAGAAGCCAAAAGCCAAACAAATGCAACATACCATAATTATGATGCAACTTTTATAACGTTACTAACAATCCATCGTTTTAATCAAATAAATTATTTATTATTATTCCGTCGTTAAATTTTTAGTTATTCAGCAGCTTTTATGCCAAAAGGCATATTTCTGCAACTCATTAACAAACATTTATCAGCTGGATGTGTAACAAAAGACAGCTTGTGAAATTGTAGTTAGGAAAAAAAAAGAGTAATAATTATTGTTTATTATTTGTAATTGAGGAGAAGGAAGTAAGTATTAAAGTCTAACATTATATTCTACAAACATGTTTATTAAAGCAGTATGGAAACTCAACGATATTTACAATTTCTATATACAAGTTGAACCAGTATTCATTTTTATGTTGCGATTACGTTCCGCTTCTATACAAAGAAAGCAGTTCTGCCTCTGGCAATTGACAATTATAATAATAATTTTAGTGCCATTAAAGAACAACGCCGAAAAATATTCATAATGTTATTCAAATCGCATACGCATTGTATTTCCAACAACATAGTTTTGTTCCTTTTTACTGAAACGCAAATTTTGAAATTAAACTCATGTTGAAAAAAAAAAAAAAAATAAGGAGATTGAACTATATATATGATCTTTATTTTAACTTGAAGAACATTATAATATCACAGTTATATTGCGAATGGGAAGAATGTCATCTCACTTCGCAATGTATCAAAAATATTCCGTGAAACAATTTTCTTCGAACGAATTGTAAAACGTAACTTGACAAATATATTAGCAAAAGGCAATAAATAACAAATGTTTATTGAACCAGGAGAAAAGACAAAACTTAACTGTGTAATGTTGAAGCAAAAAGTTTACCGACGGTCGAACGACATCCCCCGAAAATTTTCGTTGCAAATCAAGTGTTTTCATTGGAAACGTCAACGCAAAATATTAACATCTTGAGATAATGGTCGTAAAATTTGTCGTGCATAAGAAATCGGCGAATTAGTTTTACCAAGTAAGCCGTACATTCCAAATTCTATTTACACACATCGTTATATCTGTTGATTAGATTTAATTTACACATTCATATGCAATAGAACTTTTGTTTTAACATATATAAAATTTTTTTTAAATAGAAAGCTATTTCACATTATACTTCATGTGTTTGCATGGCTATGTGTTTTCACAGTCTCTTTCCGTCGGAACTTTGATCCAACATGATATTCAGACGTTGTATTTTTTTTTCTCACGGAAAAATAGTTTCAATTCAGTTCTTATTCATGTAATTTCATGTTGAAATGAAATTTTTTTTTCTTGTTTGAGTTGTAATTTGATTTTCACGTTAACAACAAATCTTAAAAAAAAGAAAAAAAAAGAAAAAAGAAAATTAGGAAATTTGTCAACGTATCCATACAAAGTAAAAAATGGTACATTTTTATAAAATTATATTTATATATATTTATAAAATTATGTATACGAAGGAGAATATAATATTTCATGGATTATTAATTTTCAATTGATATAAATACATGTGTACAAATTTTACATGTGTGAATGAAATTTGTTTTAATATAAATATAGAAGAATTTTACATTCTTAATTTTTAAATATACAATATTTGGTAGTGAGTATTTTGAAATGTGTAATTTTTTTTTATCAACAAATTTTTTTTCCATTTAATGAAAGAGAAAAAAACAGCAACAATAAAATTATTCGATTCAGTAAACAATCAGTTCCATGCCATCCTTGAAAGTAATAATAACAGAATGAACACAGCAGTAAAGATCCTTTTTGCAAAGAGACAAAAATGTGATATTCGCTCCGAGGCTGTCGTTTCGTCTCACAAAAATCTATCGAAATGATTCGAATTTGGTTACACGATGGTTACATCCAATGCTGATCCCACCGATCGGTTTTCTTGTCGTCTTCCACTTATATATATCACAATTGAAAAATCACTTACGAGAGAAACAAAGTTACATTTATATATAAAAAAAGTGAAAGAACTGAATCAAAATGTCGTGTTTCGTTTGAAGCAGTCAATCAAAAAAAAAAAAAAAAAAAAAAAAAAAAAAAAACAAAAAAAAAAAAAAAAAAAAAAAAAAAAAGAAAAAAAAAAATGATTAAGAAAGATGAAAAATAGATATCACATCGCACACGGTAATAGACGAGAGAAAAAAAAATAATAAGAAGAAGAACGCGTAACTGGAAAGAAAAGTGAGTTTAGGGATGCACCGCAGCTCCTATTCGTTGGGCGTAAATTGCGTAGGGAGAATAGGCGTAAGGCCCCAAAGTGTTGAAGGCGCTGAAAGGTGAAGCAGCTAATGAGGCAGGAAGAGGTGGCGCTGATGGCGGCTTCCCGTAAGGATGATACCTTGCACTAAGTGGACTCAAAGATGGCGCCGGGTAGGTCGTGGCCGCAGCACGGTGGAGAGAGGAGGCCGATGGCGAGAGCAGAGGGTGGTGTGGGTTGGCCAAAATGGCAGCGGCGGCTGCGGCGGACGTGGCGTGATCGGCCGTGGCCAGACTCGTGTGAGTCCGAAGATGCTGCAGCAGCTCGTCGGAGGTGGTGAAGCGCTTGCCGCAGTAGCTATCGCCTGCGACCCAGTTGCAGACGTAAGGCCTGTTGGCGCCGAGCGAGCCGCCCGGGTAGGAGAGCGTCGGGGGCGGCATCGGTCCGAGGGGAGGCGACATGGCCATCGCGAAGCCGTACTTTTGGTGGTCGCACTGTGTGCAGCCGCTTGGGCAGGAGCCGCCGGCGCCCATCATCAGCTGGGCGTTGTGCATGCTGTAGGGACAGTTGGTACAGTACGGGTCCTTGCACACCGGCACCAGCGTCTCAGCGCCGGCTGGCGTTTTCACGCGTGCATAACTCAAGTAAGGTCCACTGGCCGGGGAACCGGCCGAGTAACCCAGAAGAGCGGCCGCCGCTGCTGCCTGCTGATGGGAGAAGGCCGACGCTCCGGCGTACGGCGCTCTGAATGCAGGGTTCTCCATCATGTTTGGCGGACAACAAAGAGGATTAGTGGCATTGAAAGCCGCCAAACTGCCGGCTTTGTAAGCCGAGTCCTTGCTCTGTCCACTCAACACTTCCATCCCCGAGCGAATGATCGGACTCGCCCCGCTGCTGTTCATGTTTGCGGGCGAGTCGCTGCACTTATCGCGCTCACCCGGCGTTTTTCGCTCCACGCCCGACGGACTGCCGCTCACCGTCCCCGGCGAGATCGACTTGCGGCTCGACGGCGTGCCGCTGCCGGACGACTTCTTCTCGCCACTGCTTGCCCCGTCACTTGCACTAACACTCTCCTGCCCACTTGCACTATGTACACTTGTCTTGGACGTCGGACGTCCCTCATCACAACAACTTGTACTCTTTTTTGACACCACATTCGTTTCGTACGGTTTAAACGCTAATGACTTGCTATCCGACGGACTACTTCGAGTTCGTTCCGTTTTTCCAGCTGGCGGCGATCGCACACTTGAACCACCACCACTCTTTGACGACGTTTTTTCCAATCCCGAGATCAGAGGCTTTGACGGCGTATCCGCTCCTATTTGGCTGCACGTCTGAGCCAGCAGTGCCAGAGGACTCTTCTTCGCGTCCAACTGAAATAAAAATCGTTTTCATTATTCAAATAAAATTGTCTGTCATTTTCAAACCAGCTGCAATCATCCACCAGACCTTTCTTTTTTCTTCCGCGAATCCATGTTCTTTTTTTTTTATTAATTGTTTATCTACTTGATTTAATTCATTGGCTTTTCTTCAACTCAACTTTGTTGTTCAAACAGTTTTGGTTTCAGGGAAGATTTTGCAAATCTTGTTCTGGTGACTCATGGGCTCTCGCTGTTACTATCCGACGGCAAACAAACCAGCCATCCGCCGGCAAACTTTTCTTCTCTTTGTAATCAAAATGTTCAACTTTACTCTTATAATTCTGCGAATCACTCTATCGCTTATTGCAATCACTTCGTAAACATTAATCAAATCGTTAACAAACGAAGACAATTGTTTACAATACAAAAATAAAATGATATATATATAATTAGAATTTTTATCTCCTTTGAAAGAACAAGGTGAATGGGAAAATCTGGATTACTAGAATTCACGTGATAAATATTATTAATTAATTGATCAGACAAGGGAATAAAAAAAAAAAAGTCCCGAGTTATGCAGGATTGCGAAGATAAAATTTTGCAATAAACAACATAAATACGTGGATATTAATAGGTGATTGATAAGTTATGTTTGATGAATAAAAAAGCTAATGAAATGAATAGAACGCGCGATTATTAGAAATAAATTTTCGCCCCATGTGTGCGTGTATGTGTGTGCTCGCTCGGTACATCTGTGTGAGTTCTTACACAAGCGTGTGTGCGTCACAGACACCTATGCACATTGCGAAATAACATTTGCGATGCGCGAACACAGACAATCACACACATACGACCTCACACTCGCACACATGCACACATGGGATGAAAGAGCGCTAGAATTGGTTGTAAAGTAAGAACGAGAAAAAGATTAAGGAGATGAAAATGCGTTACCAACCGTGAGTGGAAGCGGAGAAAGGTAATCTGGCTGGAGATACTGATTATGTCCAGTGGTCAGCATACTGCTCTCCTCGAGCACAACCATTTGTGTAAAGCACTTTGAATAATCACACAGCACTACGCAACATCAAGTTGGTACACTTTTTGGATGCACGGTGTATTGTCTTTGTGTTGGTGGGAGCGAAAAGAAGCATGAATGTGAATATCACTTAGTTAAACTGACGCGCACAGTACGAGATCCGGACGAGCAGTGATGGGGGGCTCTTTTCTAAAATGTCCGCTCGGTGTGCGCAACGCCGCGAGCGCCACCTGCAACTTTGGTCGCTGCCACCTCTCTCTCTCTCTCTCACTCGGTTGGCGAGCGCGTTGTTGATGGAACGGTTGTGTGTGGTAGGGATAGTCGATTGGTTGAGTGTGAGTAAGCATTCTAATTCAACACGCCACCCATGACGTTGGCCCGACGATGACAGCTCCCATCCCGACTTTGATATTTCACCGCTTTTACAGCTCTCTGCCTCTTCTTATACTCGCGCTATACATCCCTGGAACATCGATGACGAGAGCGCTGCCGTTGCTCATGCGGCAATCCGATATTTTATACTCTCAAACCTGTCTGTCTGTCTCTTCTGCGGAGCCAGACCCGCTTATTAAGCAGCTTTCAAAATAGAAATGTAATGGACCGAGCAACGGCAGTGAGGATGTCGAGTGATTGATAGCTCGTCGAGAGCCGACTTACAAACTGACATGGGTAACGGATGACAGCTACTTAGACGCTGTGTTTGTCTACAATTTCATGAAAGAGTTTTAATTATCGAGCCGATGCTATTTCGAATCGCCTCGAGCCTAGAAACAATTTACCGCTACCGGGCGCGTCTAATCACAACGATTCTTTTTTATCACTCCCACCACCCCCACAACTTCTTTTATTTTTCTCAATTGCTGCCTCTTTGACTATGCAAATTTGCCTATAGTCTAAGTGATCTTATTGACAATATATTAGCAAGATTAGCAATTTATCAATCATATATTTATTGATATAAATCTTGGATATGTATTTTCTAAGTTTGGATGAAGATCGTTCAAAAAATAATGGTTTTAAAAAAACCGGTTGCGAGGGGATTCGAACACCCGACCTTTGAGGTTCAAGCTGATAGCGTTACCACCAAACCACTGGCCACAGTTTTGCGGGCGGTGTATTTAAAATTTTTTTCTAATTTTCGTTTGTTGTTTATGTACGAAACCAGTTGATCATATATTGAAAATATATTGTTGATGTATAAATAATATTTTGTCAGTATGTATTGATGAATGTGCGCATGAACAATTATATGATCATTTTTACTTGGACACAGATACTTATCACACTCACAAGCTTTTTTTATCGTCAATGGCAATTAATCTTGTAGCCAAGTTTATAAATCAAAATGCAAACATTTTTTTTTTATTTTAATATCAGCTTTAATTTTTTTAACGACCAATCATTTAATTGAGATATATTTGAAAGATTTTAAACCAAGTGTGTATCGCTCATGTAAATTTATTTACTTAATAAACAGTTTTTGAACAGGTTCACTTTTTTTCCCCGAAGGTGCATTTTCTCGAATGCTAATAATTATAACACACTATATATAGGTTGTAGTAAATTATAGATGTCGTTGCGTGAGTGTAGAGAGGTTATTGGTTCACAGCCTTCGGTCGTCTATAATCTTCTGAAATAAAAACATCACATTTTGTACGAAACCTTAGACTTATAGTTATCGCACATAAGGAGGTAATTTTAAAAATTATAATTTTGTATCCTGACATACATTTGGAAAATAAAATCGAGTTTTTTGCGTAGCAAACATAATTGCTTACGTTGAAAACACTTTTTTTAGGATTACAATAAGTTTGTAATGGATAGGCTTTGTTCTCCATTAATAATATGCTTATTTATTACGTCAGTTAGCAAAACTCCTTTGCAGCTGGTTACTGGAATCTTCTTCAGAATAGAAAAAAAATCATTCCTGAAAAATGAAATTGCAAAATGATGTACAATTTTGTTTTTTTTTTTCGTCCCAGTATCGACATTGCGTAAACAAAAGTCAAAACTGGGCCTCACCTTATCTCTCTTGTTTTGTAACAAATGAATGCTCATATTTTATTTTACTTTTCTGTGCAACAAATAAGAACGAATTTATTGTCAAGTTTTATAAAGAGAACGAAATCGTTGACAAAAAAAATGAAACTCATAGAATCTTTTCTTAGGCCGGTGGTTTATGGTTTGTGTGAATGGCACACAATTATGTTTTGTGTTCCACGTGTCAGCGTGCTCTTTGTTCGCGTTGGTTCGAGTCAACTGTGAGTGGTCCCTTTTACAATCGAAAAATATACAGACCTTTTTGGTGCGATGTATACTTTTTTTTAGTACATAAAAATATATTCAAAGTACCTAAAACATAAAATACATCAAATACTTTTATATAACGAGATCGAATCAATTGATTTGTTTCTGTACGTTGTCATGAAATAATTGTTTGTTACAAACAATGACATCAGTTTTCTCAACACAGATATTGAAATTACGTTTTATTTCACTGTGAAATCAACTTTGTGAAATATTTTTTGCCTCACAATAAGTAATAAAGTGGTTATAGAAACATTTTCGGCATTAAGATGTCACGCAAATAATTTATTAGCCAGAACAACCGCAAAGTAAAGCTGTAATTCTAAGCTTACAAATTATTCATTTCGGGTTGACAGTTTACGATTAAAATTGCGTAGAAATCATTATTAGTTACCTGAGAAAAGGTTCCTGACGTGTATAGGTAAGTGTAAAAAAGAGGCTTGTCCTCTTTAGAATTAGGCAAAAGAGTGACCGTCGGTTATTTACTAGCTTTTATTCATGAATTCTACTGGTAATCCAGGCCCTGACGAATGATGAATCACAAATTAAGGTAAAAACATTCTTTTCACTCATTTTTTGTTGTCTAATTTGTGAAATAAACATATATCAACGCTCAAATCAGAATCAAACCAACTATTTCTACTTTTACGACATTGATTAACTTTAGAACTAGTAAAGGTTGAAAGCTCATCATTCACTCTTCATTGTATTTTTAAGACTAATATTTTTTTCTTCCTTTTGTGCCATCATAAAGCTATCTACTCACACCTGCCATGCAACGTGTACGGTTATAAATGACCCGCTGCACTTGCATGCCGTTTCAGTATGGTTTAGAAACAATTATTCCAGTTAAACCGATATAATTACTACCAACAATCTATTTGTATCAACAAATGGCAAAATTACAAATTTTTGGTTCTTCATTTTTTTTTGTATAGCATTGAAATGTTACAAGTTGTACAATTTCAAAATGTACATCTTTTATTTTGTAAAAAGATAAATAAACTGTATGAATAATTTTAAATTGTTTATACACTAATTTTATATATGACGTATATGTGATACTGATATAAATTGTTGGGTTGGGTATTTTTTTTTCCATTGTAAATCATTATGGACAGATCATGAAACAGAAAACTACTTGAAATATGTATACATAAATCAAGAAAAAGTAGACAGTCATCGTAAATTTGACGCTTGTACATTAATCTTTTGTCATGCACACTATCTCTATTCCTTTTCACTCTCCGTCCATTGTGAAAGTTATTAATTTTGGCACATGCTCGACAGTCGCACTTTGTTTACAATTTGATTCGTGTCAATGATTTGACCGACTCTTTGTCGGTACACAGTCAAATATAAGACGCTTATAATAGTGGGGCGGATATTTAATGGAAAGGATGGCAGGGCAAAAGCGGCAAACTTGAAAGCGCACTATATTAGCTGTAAACTCGTCCGTCAGTGTCAGAATGTTGGAGGCTTGGCGTTAGGTCGTTAGCGGCAAACAGGCGCCGTGCTTCGTTTCATTCTAAACGGTAGAAACAGTTTTGGGTTTCAAGGAAAAAAGACATTGCTGCCAGGTCGCTGAGTGAGAAATATGATCTCAAAAATGCAACTAAATCCATGTCAGCATCATCTTTGAAATGACGTGTTGAAAGATCTACAGACGTATCTTAAAAAGATTCTCTCAAACTAGGTGATTTGCAAATTTCGCACGATGGATCGCTCTCTTATTTGTACAAGTAAATTATACATCGATCTAGTTCGTCCCCCCAGTCCTCTTTGATTCTTCTCTTCTCATTTTATTTTTGCTACTTGACAATCCTTTTTTTAGCCACACAAAACTCAACGATTCAAAATCATAAGCTTTTCATCAGAGTTGTTTTGGCGAAACAACCAAATCGTGACCTCAGCATGCTGGTTTTACAAGAACCAGAACAAAATTGTTCAAACTTTTTAGCACGACAAAAATGTATTTATCAAAACGATAATAAGTACACAAAAATGCCTTGACATATATCTTCTACTCAACATAAATTATCCCGTGATGTTTTTATAATTTATACTTTAATTATGAACATGTCAAACATATTACTGGAACAAGGCAACAGCTGTTAGTCACATGATGAGGACATTAATTTGTGTTAGTTTTAAATGTATATAACTCTGATGCTTTGTAAGAGAAAAAAAAGCGACGCGATTTGAGTGTGCGGACATTGAAAAATGAGATTGTTTGTATAGGTGACAAGATTTGTCTGTTCCGGCCAATAAAAAGTAGTGAATTATGGTCAGTCAAGATTTTGTCTGCAATAGCTAAATTTCTTGAATCATATATAGTCACAAAAGTTTTTGATTTTGGATATGACAGAGATAGCCCGTGTAACTGGCTTTGATCTCACAATATGAATCTGTTAATTAGATTTTAGTGAAAATTGTACATTAAATTATTATACATAGAATACAAATATGACACTTTTTGGAATTTCAATTTTGTCCAAGCATATTTTCGAACTGTTTCTCTTCTCTACTCTCTATTATTGGCTCGGTGAAAAATAAACTTAACAATCGAGCAACCACATCGTTGAGCTGTTGTCATCGTCAATAACAAAGTGTAGATGACACTTGTGCGTGACATAGACGAATGTTCATTTTCAAACAGCTTCATTTCTCAGCTACTCGAGTTTTCTCAAAACTTGAAAACACAAGTCTTTGAAATAGTTTGCATTTATAAATAATGATAATTATATTCACTCATCTTATATCCGGAAGTTAAGTCAAAACAAATCTTTCAACCAAGTTTCAGTCATTAAAATTTGTTTAGAAACAAAAACACGACAGTTTGATCAAAAGAATGTTTTTTTAGCATTTTTTTTAATTTGATCACCTTAAGCGATTTTTTGAATTAAAAAAATAACTGGCTGACAGTTTCGCTATTGTATTTGTCGTATACAGAGTCACGTATCGAATATATTATCGGACGAGATACGTTTGCTATGGTTGAAATGCAAGCAAGCGTCCGACTATATTGATTGCGTTGCTAGCTGACAGCGACAGTGACATATGTCACCGAAGATTCTCGTTATCGCTGATTTAAACATGAGGTAGCAAGACGTTCCTTGAGTTGTGCTACTTCTCTAACATTAGAGAGAGAGTATATATTCTAACTCATAATTATTACTGCATTCACATATGACAAATATTTTTTTCACACTCACCGACGGGCTCGATATTTCATTTACACGGTCATGATAATTTTAGCACTTCATTTTGTTCGCACAATTTATGCATATTACATTCTAATTTATTATTCCTCCAATATTTACATGACAAAAATTATCTGATCAGGTCCTGATAATTTTATGCTTATGTCATGATCAGGTTCTGATAGGGCTCTTATTCTGACAGGGTTATAAGTCGCTTGGAACGCGCGGAGTCACAGTTACTTCGAATCAACCTCACTGAAAACAAATTCGGATATTAATTATTATGTCTCAAACATTATAATATTAATGGAAACAAATTTAAATGCCAATCTATTATAACATAAACAATAATGCTTATGGGATTGTTGAATCAAAATTATTTTATCGGACTTTAATTCGAATCATGATTGTAAATAATTGAAACAAAGCTTTTATAGTGTTAAGAAATGTAAGGTAAGATTTATGGCGATTTTCTGAAAACTATACTTTTTGTAAGATATGACCAAAAAAAAACTTATAAGAAGCAAGTTATAAACCGACCTGGGATACTAGTAATCGGTAAAATAAACAAATATCTCAAGACAGTAAATGGTATCATTGCTCACAAAAAAAAAAAAAAAAAAAGAAAAAAGAAAAAAAACGATTTGGGAAATTTCTACTATACTTTTTATACGATACGCTTTGCATATCTACAGGCCATTTAACAACAGAGAATCCAGATTTTTGATATACCAACCAAAAGGGATTTTATTTTATAAATAATTTGCTGTCATGAAGTGTGTAGTATTTTTGAAGTTTAATTTTATGTTGTAAAAGTTTCTGATGGATTTTATAAATTTATATTTTATGCTGGTTAGTAATTCATCGTGCATTGAAATCACTCTATTTAAGATACCTCATTTTCACAAATGATACGGAGATTATTCTTGTGCACTAAATTATATTTTTTACAGAAGAAAAAGTAATTTAAATTCGCTTTGAATGAATGGCCGCCCAAAAACATTTGTCATTTGAACTGGTTTTCTATCCATGCTTTGAAAGTTTAAAACCATATTAAATTTGGTATTATAAAAATGAAATCTAAAAAAACAAACGCGTTGAAATTATGTACAGATGATAAATATAATTGACACTAATCACGGGGACATTAAATTATCATAATATATAACGTAGAGTGATTAGATAACTTTATTTATACAGATATAAAAAGTAATACATATGTAAATGTTATTTTACAACGAAGGTTTTTCTTTCTTCTGTCTGTCATTAAAGATTCATAGTCGAGAGATATATTATTTTCATTATACTCATATAAATGAACTTCACTTTTCAAAATGTTGTTTTGAAATATTTTTCCATATTTCTCTTTGGTAGGTGTGTCTTATCGCATAAACAAATTTGTTTTTTCTTTTCATTTTTTTTTGCATTTCGTTACTATGCAATATATGAAATTTTTTACAATAACTTTCTATTCTTGTAAGAATCATTTTTTAAGAGTCTCCATTATTGATATGAAACTCATCAGATTATTCGCACTTTTTGTCAATTTAAATTCAAAAGTCTAAAAGGTTCGGTTGTTGCATTTTATAAATGTCCACATAACATGTCGTTTATTTTGCATTACGCGCGCTTAATTACACACATAACTTTTGGTCAGCACAATGTTACGAATATGTGTATAATTTTGGTGAAAAATTTGCTTTTTTGCCCTTCAGTTTTACCATTCTTGACGTCTTGGGAGTATAATTCTAAATTATGATGTTAAAATTATAAGTGAGTGTAGAAAATTACGCTCATAAATTTGCCAAAAATGTCATGAAGCGCTCGTAGTGCTGTTCCTCAACGCTGCTATCGGGTTCGGAGAAGGTGATGCTATATAAAAGAGTTTCAGAAAGGTTGAGCGATTAACTATGCATGTAACCATGTTGAACGATATAAAAAAAAACTCATCTTTCATCCACCGCATGACCCAAAAATAAGAATTTAAACAAATGATTTGTAATTTTTGCAATGTTTCTTTTTTAATGTTGAAACAAAAATTTTGTCAACTTTTTGCTCCCCCACAGCTTTTGAAACATTCTTTCAAAAACTCTTTTGATCTTTGAAAACTGAGATTTGAAAAACGAATCATTTTCTTCGGTTAATCCAAATTTGGCAAAATCTCTGATAACAAAAGTCACTGAACTGTGAAACACGTAATTTTGAACAAATTGAATTAAAATTTTGTAACAGACGTGATAAATATAAAAGTTGCTTATTTATTTTTATTTGATAACACGAATATTGCATATGTGTGTAGATTGATGTCGGCATTCATCACTTATATATTACGTGCAGTAGAGCACTGGATGAAAGTGTAAAAATGCTGACAAGCGGATAATGGAGGAGGTAGTCAGTCACTTTGAAAGATGACGTTGAACAGAAGAGGACCTGCAGAGGGGTGTTCAATGAGCCATGAAAGCTTGGAAAAAAGATGGATGAATATAAACGTGGTTGAGCTCTACGCTGCTGCAGAAACAGAATGTGCTGAGGTTAATAAATCATATCCACTCATTCTGTTCATTATTTTCTTCTTTTATATTTTTCTACATTATCATATTGTGTTTTGGGATATACACGCACAATATAATTCATCCATTGAAAAATCCATAAAAACTTTTCTTTTTTCATGCTGATAAAACCAATTGCATCATAACTTTTGTATCACAAACTTTATATCAAAAACCTATTTTGATAGATGTTTATTGATTCTGATATATTATGCATTTCAGATGGATAGCGCAAAAGCCGAGGCGCAGAAAGCCGCATCTTGTAAAGGAGACTGAACGCGCGGTTAAACGCTCTGGTCACTAACACCGGGGTGCATGCCATGGTATACTGCGACCTCCCAAAGTTCCGGCTTTATTATTTTATACCGGCGGATTTATAAAGCGCATCGAAATAAGGCAAAGGTCATGGGTACAAATACCCGATATCCGATGCAACTGCAAAAATGTGTTTGCAAAAAAAGAACAAAATTATCCTTCAGCCATGAGAAAGAAAAATAGTTCATACAAATTCAAAACATTTTCGAATGATTTGATTTAAATGTAAAACATTTGTGTTTGATGCAACAAAAAAGGGGTTTGATTTTTGTTCAAGTTCAATTTTGATAAGTCCAAACGTGGTTAGGTTTTTTGAGTGCGAAATAGATTGTTATGAAATGTTGTTGGTCCGTTGACATATTGATATAGCAGGAAACGAGCCGTGGGTTAGAATATACGAATTCTCAAAATAACTTGAGGATACTCCTCGGCTGTTGAGTGTGTGGGTACTGCACGAAATCCCATACATAGAATTGAGTTCATATTTTACGTTTTAATCTCTCCATTGTTCCAGGTATAACGGACTTTAGGGGAAAAATAATACCTACAACGAAACATGCGAAGCTGTCGACCATAAAACACCCACGTCGAGCCCGGCTAACCAGCGCTTGCGCACGACCTGCATTTTTATACGCGCGTATGCCAGATCCTTGTACAGATTTTCTTGAAAACGAAAAATATGTCGCGTTTCGATGCTGTAAACAACACAAACCCGTGCCATTTGACCTCGGCCGCGTACTCATACTATCTCCGACTGTACGTTACCCAACTGCTTTTGATACAAAACAACTTTGTCTCATTCATTAAGATTTTCGGTCCGCCGATCATGTCTCATTTATTTTCGCCATCAACTTATTCAAATTGCCGCACACGCGCTTTTAATATATTATTTTACGAGCGGCCGACCGGTACGCAAGATTAATGTTGAGTTAAATGAAGGTTTTATTCAACATTTTACTATAGGCTAGCTCTCTGCCGGAAGCTACGACATTGACAATGTGCGCTAAGATTTATGCCTCAATACTCTGACGTAAAAAAATGTCGCCCCCAGGGGTAGTTGACAAATTACATCGCTCTATTTTCTACACATCATTTCAACCTTTGCTCCATCTGTGTCACAGCCTAGCTGTCACAAATGTTCTATAGGTCTGATGCCCCCGCCATTCCGACTCAAATGATATACTTTTCTTTTTCATACAGTCGAAATCATTTTTCTTTTTTCTTTTCTTTTTTCGTTTACTTTTTGATGAACCAACAAACTTGATCATTTTTACTTTACAATGTTTCGTTTGTTTTCGTGTCTTTGAACATAAATATGATATATAAAAATTAAATTAATTTTGTTATTTTAATATAGAATAATAAGTTGATTTGAAGTGATCAAAAAAATGTGCATACTGACATTTTGTTCACATCGATATAGTGAACAAAAAATGAACAAGCGTTTTAATTGGAATCGCAACTTACGCAAGTCTATTAAATAATAAAATATATAGTGTTTTTATACCGCAGAAAGAAAAATAGGTCGCTAAATGAACGATGGAATATTCAACTGTTCAGAAACTGTAAATCTTGTAATAATCTACAGATCGTTGAATCAAAGACCGGTCACAATTAGTCTTTCATTTATAACATATGCGCGAACTCGAAGCACGTCTCTCATGTTTACAACCCGGCGTAATTTACGACTTAGATAGTCAAAGTCTATATACGACTTATTTTTCGCGCCGTCAAATTTATTTCACATTATTATTTTAAAGTGTTTTATTTGTTTTCAACTCGGGACGTCGTTGTCAAGTTTTCCTTTTTTTTTTTTTTTAATTCAAACAGATATTCTAATGAGTAATTTTGTTATTTGATATAAAATGATGCATTTGTTATTACGAGACCATGATTATGAAATCGAGTGTGTATTAAGATAAGGACATATATGAGTAGATATATATATAATTTTATGCAATTTGGTATTTCAAACTGTACGTATGAAAGCGACAGGGGAGAATAAAATTTTATGGGATATAAATTCAGCTTCTTGATCACTGATTATATTTAACTTTTCGTAATGATATAATATCATATCAACTATCGCAATTCTCTTAAGACGATAATTATGCTTCATTAATGCATCGTATTGCTCATATTTCATCGTGTTAACGTCGATCGTGTCGTAAAAGCAAATATATGCAGCGAGAAGGTCCCGAAGGTCGAGATTATAATACATTTATCGGCATTAAAATTCTACTTATCCGAGCTTTAAGGTCGCTTTCGGCACGTTGCAAAGCCGCCTTCTTCTTGTTTCTATTACAGTTCGTCGCGTTATATACCGCTTCAAATCGCACAAATTATTTACGTGCCACGTGATTATAATGTTTCACGTTTGAGATTTAATCGCAACTTACAGTTGACATTCACTTCATTAATTGTAGTAAACAGTAAAAGACTCTGACATACTTTATTAATGCGATTGATCGAAACGATCATATACGTCCGCCGATCGCGCCGATCATAATTCATCTTGATATATATCTCTACCAATAAACACTATGGTATACGAACTCAATTTTTTTTTCTTTTCAATCAATTTTTGTCAAGCATAATAGGCTTATTGTAAAGCGTATGCTAATGAATTCACCATTTTTTATGCATCCGTTCGCGGCTGTCATTAATAAAACTTTACGCTTTGACACATGTAAACAATTGGGCTACAAAGCCGGAAATGAAATTTTAACCGGAACTAAAGAGGATGGCCATGACATGTGGTTCCTCATTTGTTATTCGTCTGATGATAAAAAATATAAAGAGAGATCTGCTTTCGTTGCGCCATCTTTGGGAGTCGCTCAATAGTTGGAAACACAAAACCCGCGGATTCAGTGATAAGAAAGTTATAATCGTGTTTTTTCGGCGGTTGTTATAGTGAAGACGTGATGATGACTTATGTGCCAATGTAAATAACACTTACAAAGTGGTTGGAACGGTTCGATAAAGCCGTTTGCTATTTTGTTTGATTTATTGAACTGTCAAGCATCAAGTCGAGTCATCATTTCATGAATATCATAACAAATGTGTTGATTTCGAATTTTTTGCGCACGTATTATTAGACGAAACGAGAGGAAAAAGGACTGACATTGCAGTTGAATATGTTAGTTCAGTTCGCCGCTCGTGGTGACTCTTGTAACAGTCGCCCAAGGCGCGGGCATTCATCCTAATTAACAACCGCAGAATCAGGTATACAAGTATCTGATAGCGAGTGTAAGAGAGAGTAATCTTCTTGTTACCTACACGAACAGCCTCTAGGCAAGGCTGCAGTGTCATTTCTTTCCGACCTATCAGATTTGTTTATTTGCGCACGAATACTTCCAAGCTTTATTGTATCACTTATGACATAACTAACTCATCTCATTATGGAATAAATGTCTACAACTTGTTTTTCTTATAATTTTGGTCTTCGCTGTGGGCAAGCATAATAAATTGAAGGTAACGTCCAATGCAGGAGCTTTTTTTTTCATCGTCGTTATATTTCATTTTACAATCGAAAGTTGAACAAAAAAAATCGACGTGGGGCATTTTTTTCGCTCTTTGAAATTATGTGAGAATTTTTTAACAAATGGTGCAACATGATTTGGGCTAATCAAATTTTACAACTCGATTTTTTTTTTTTTTATATCACAAATAAAATATTTTTTTTTTAATGAGAATCTTTGAGCGTTTTAGTCTACGCGCTAGTGCGTCAAGCTCGCTTTTGGGAGGTCGAAAGTTCGATTCCCGCGGGCGAATTTTTTTTTTTTTTTTTTTTTTTATTTAATTACGTATTTCTTATTATTGTATTGTTTGCAATATAAATTAGAGAGATTTTGTATAGTAAATAAATAACATTATAGAAATAAATGAGACACATTCAATTATTGTATCATGACTTTCGAATTATTTTGTGATGATTTGTAATCATCATCAAACGTTTTTTTTTATTCTTAAATTTCGTAAGACATACGCGTGTTACAGGTGTTTAAATCTCCCGCGTGAACTTTTGTAACACTCTCACTGCCATAATGACTAGTGACTGTGAAACGGAGTGTATCAGGGCTTGTTTCTTTCAACTCATATACAGGGTGTTAAAAAAGTAAGAGTCCCATTATCAGTTTTACAACTTGTTTTATTTTTTGTTATATACATTGCAAGCACACAAAATAAACTTAAAAACTTAAATGTTAACAGATTTTTTGATTTCTGACTAGACCATTAATAATAACGAAATCATTCATTTTTCATTCGCAATTTTAAATGTTCATCCTTGATTTGTGATATTTATAGCAGCAGCTAGTCAAAATTAAAAAGTTACAATATTTCGTAAAAATTGAAAAATTGAAAGTCTCCAAGTTATAAATCGTTTGCAACAAATTTGCTCGACATTTTGAACAAATTCAAGTGTCCCTCCAGAGAGAAGTGATGATTTTCGTCAACAAATCAAAAATAAGTTTTCTCGGCTGTATAGCGTGGAGTGTGTGTATATACGAAAAATGATAGTGGTGTCAAATGTTATGTAATCTAAACACCTCATGTTGGCAATGAATTATGATCAAAAGGTGACACGTGCTATGTTATGTGCCAAGTGGTGATAATGATTCAGAAGTAAATGTGATGAAATCGGTATAATTTATTTGGGTAAAACTATGTAACATGATGTCACCATGGGAAGACATTTATCACTCAACTATTCGCATTCTCCGATCGCGTCTTAAAAGTTCAATGACAGGCGTGTACTGAGCGCGCATGTGTGGTTGTTCTCCTCAGTCACTAAATATAAAAGTATTGCTAACGGTAGCTCGCGGGCAACGTGAAGAACTACGCCATCTTGCATTGTAGAGTCATTTGCGTTAGTCCTGCCCACGAAAGCTAACTTAGCCCCGCCTCTTGAAACCGTTGTACATAAGCAGAATCATTTTTATTACCCGCAGGCTGTAACCATAAAGAAGAAGAAAGACGGACAGAAGAGTCTTTGCACAAGTGGCAAAGATATGAGAGAGAAACTGAAACGTTAAACGTATATATGAGGGAATGAAAGGCCAACAGACGAGAGCGAGAAATAAAAACTAAAACTCGGCAGAGAGTGAGACGCGGAGAAAAAGAGAGAAGTGTAGGAAGACAGCCGCCTGGTGGAAGAATTATAGCATTATATGGTGGGGAATGATCGTGCCGTAGGTATAGTTTGTCTTTATAACGTGTACGAGGCCGCGTCGCACATCAAACGAGCCGCTGATGGCTCAAAGTGGCTGCCTCGGATATAAATCCATGGCCTACCTCGGTCAGGCCGGTTCTCCTTATCCACGTCGTTTTCTTCTTCTGACTATCCTTTGCGACGCCAGAAACCATACTGAGCGCGATTTCTACCCACGCTACCGACCTAACCACGCATCTTACAGTTTCATTTACATTACAACTATCTCCATCTCCCTCTCCCTTTCCCTCTCTTTTTTCCTATTTTCCACCCGCAAAAAAGTAGTACTAATCAGTCATTTCGAACTAAGTATCTTCAAATTTTACTAAAATAAAATGACAGGAGTCGAGCTCCTGTCATTTCATTTTGACAATTCAAAAAAAATTTTTTTTTTTTTTTTTTGAAAATTAAACATTCAATTGGCTGTCGTATGGTTGAAACTTTTTTGTTACAGGTACTCAGTTAAAGAGACTGAACATTTATTTGTCAGCTAAATATTTGAGATGTTAATGAATTGAGTGATAAACAATTGTTTGGAAAAACAAGTGAAATTTGAAAATTGCTCGATGAAGGGAAGAGCAACACCCGGTATATGAAACTTTGGCTCAGCTATAAAGCGATATAGTGAGCGGAAGAGCTAAGGTTTGCCTGAAAAAGTGCGAAACGTCAATTCAAAGTTTTTGAACATTGCCCATCAAGTAAAATTTTGGATACGATAAAATTCATTAATGAGACGTTTAGGAAACAGTGCGCACATATATCATCTTTACAAACATGCATATTTGAATAATTTTCTGCCTGTAAAATTTATAACTCTTATAATTTGCAGAAATAAAGTACATGTTATAATACCGCCTGTGCTCATAATGTATAAATTCCACATTAACTCCCTTTACGTCTCCGAGCTCTCCTCTCGCTTAATTGAAATGATTGATGATACTTTAAAGTTGGTCACGGAAGGTACATTGTTATGTATTTTGATTTGAAAACTGATTAGTCAATTTTAACTGATGATATTTTGAGATTAAAAAAAAAAGCAACACAAGAAATAGTTTTCAGACGCTTCGTATAAAAGGTAATTGGGATTGATTTTATTACAAAATAAGTTATATATTAAAGGGATGATCATACTTAACATTTGATAGTTCGATTGTTCAGAAACATGACAATCAGAAAAAAGATCATATTTCATCAAATGGCACAGCAGTGGCTTGTAACGTGGTGGACCTATTTCTATGTAGATGGCAGGATCGGTGTTTGCCGCACGAGAAGAGGTGTTAATAAAATATCAGACATAAGAAACCAATTTAAAAAAAATATTTTATTTTATTTAAATGTTTTTTATATAAATTACAAAAATATAATGCAATTTTATGTATTATCTCTAATAACTGTTGTAATAACTTAATCAAAATGTTACATCGTTGTATTTCGTTGATAACAAAAGTTCTCTTAAAATTTACCAAAAAAATAAGAATACATCATTTTATCTTGGTATGAATTTACACCTACCCGTACCGTTGATTTATCTCAGTTTCAATCACATTTGAAATGACCATGTTTATTAACATAATAATAGTTTCCTAAAAATGTATTCACTCAATAATTCATATTCATCTACACTTTATAAACTGCCTGTAAACGATAGAAAGATCAGTGAAAAATGTTTATATTCCAACTTTTCTTATAATAAATGTCGAATAAATAATAAAAACCGTATATAAAGTGATAAAACTTTCGTGTGCTGATTTTTCGTGACAAGATAAGCCACGTTCTGTTTACTTTGGACTAGCGGGCGTACGAAGATGCTCGTTAAGCCTTTTAGTAGCAGCGTATCGTACAAGTAACCACAAAGCCATAAATCACCTTGTACCTCACCATAACATCACTTGTGAGAGAAAGCTTTTATAATCGAAACACTATGTGCAATATTTGAATCACGAAGTGTTAATACATGCATAAACTCATCAACCCATTATACAGTTTCGAGTGATATCCAGATCAGTTTCATTATAATAAAAAGAATTTTTTAATTTCCTTGCGCCAAAATTTCAATTCAAATATTTTATCAACATAATTTGAATTATTCCAAATTTTCGCGTTCTTCAGAAAAATTGAAAATTTATGTATTTCAGAGTTCAAGCTTATTATAAATTGTATCACACCATAAAAAGAAATTAGAACAAAATTGTTTTACAAAAGAACAAGATAAATTTTTTTTCTGGTTAAAAAGTTTTGCGAATATCTATGTCGTCTAATTGAACAAATTCATGTTATGAAATAGAAATTGATAACAAATATAATAAAATAATTTAAAATGTTAATATTGTTGTCTGTTAAGATTTGAATTGATTCCAAGAAGTGAATATATTTGAGACTGCATTTATATGTTTCTGTTAAATTTATTTTTGAATTACTCGGCAGTCAAAACAAAGCAGTAATCACCTGACAGAGCATGTACGTTTATGCATGTATAAAGTCATATTGATAGATGAGCTGTTGGCACCGTTCAGCTGCCAAATTTTTATTGATAGGAATTCCACTACATGCGAGCGATAATTCGAATCCAATTTTTTGGAAACACCGCTTCACAGTAAAAAATTGAGTGAATTCATTTAATAAAACAACCTGAAATGTCTAAATAATTATCATTCTATTAATTTTAAGATATTTTCAAGAGTCAGAATCTATAAAATTGTGATATTTTGCCTAATTCAATTTTAAATACAAGCTAAAGAAATTAATTTTTTCAAAGAATCTTTATTAAAGAATTATAATATATATTTTTTCAAAATCACCAGGTTTTAAGACTTCGCCAAGGCACTTTATGGAGAGAACTGTTTTACCATAAAACCTAGAGCTTACTATCAGATTCTCGCTATTGGAGCAGAGAACATCCCGAAGACAGCAATTTCAAGCTTTTGTGGTGTTTCTTGGTGGCTTCTTTGATCAGGAAAGCGCCCTTTGTAACAGTCACGCTTTGCAACATCGAATCCAATCCACGGACAGTCGCACCTTGTTGACAACGCAATAACCAAGATGATGATGCTGCGTTACTTGTGGTTTTTAATCATCGACGTATGAAAAATGACTGCTGCTGCGTCCGTTGCCAGCAATCAAACATTACTTGACATATCTTTTCCAATTAGTTTATTTACAATGCAATGTTACCTTTTTGAGTACTTTTTTTACATCGACTTTATTAAATCCAGCTCGAGATTTATATAAAAGGATATGAAATTGTTTAAACAGCGTTGACCAAAAGTCAGCTGTGACAAGAAAGAAAACTCGTTGTAGGACGAAGAATATGAGACTGTAACTACCCCGGCACACCCACGGATGGGTTGCGCTCTTCGCGTACCAAAGCATGCAGAGCGTGTTACGCTTTTTGCGCTGCTTTCAAAACTTGATGAGAATTGACCAGATGAAGTTTACGGTCTACTATTCGTTAGTCAATGACATGATTAAGAATCTTCATTGTCCGACATCTTTCTCATCAAGCCGTTTATTCCACAGTCGAGAAATATTTCACGCTCTTGGTGCGCTATAGTCACGTGCCAACGATCTTCTTGAATCATGTCTATCATGGCCGATTATTAGAATTGGCCAAAATTGAGTAAGACGTAGCATTAAAAATAGATATAAGTTTTTTGATACAATTCATATTAGTGAGATTGAATCTGACATTTTTTTTTCTTTTTTAAATTTTTATAATGATTGTTGTAAATATAATGGTGGTTCATCTGATCGAAAAAATATGACTGCGTAATTTGTTGAATGATTTGTTAACAATCAAATCTAATCAACGAAAATATAGTGGCATCCTTCTATAGAGAATGCATGTTGAGCATGGACTTACAAAGATGCTTCTATATGCGACAGAAGAGAATGAAGAAAAATGCGATGGCAACGATCTCGTCTTATCCTGACGTGTTTGCCGGCGGCGCAGTAGCTCGTTAAATAAGCGGCCGTGCTGTCAACAAACAAAGTCGATGAACGACAAAGAAGAAGACCGCCGCTGTGGCATCTGCTCTTTTGAAGTAAGAAGCCGCTCAGTTAAAATTGTCGAAGGAGCGATCAATGTTACACATAACGAACAAAGAAGATGCCGGTTACCGACTCAAATTATTTTACACCTTGGTCATAAATCTAACGGCTTTACGTATTTAACTAAATGAAAAACTAGGATTCTGACAGAAATTATTATTAAACAACATTCACAAAACACGTTTCCGATGTTCCAATGTTCATACGTCAAAGTTTGTTCCAATTTTTAAGATCAGTGTTGAAATGTATATAACTGTCAATTGAAATCTTGAAAATCAAATTTTACAGATCGGAGTCTGTGTCTAATCTAATGGGAATAACTTCACTGAGCAATAATCACAGAAAAAAAGTCAAAAAGTTATTAAATATTTTTATTGCTGTTTCATTTAACAACTTTCAAATTTTCTATTATGTGTATATAGTCATAATAGTTGAAATTAGAGATTGCGTTGAGTTGTGTAGTACAATTTATAAAATGTATTTGTATTATTATCTAATTACCAAAGGCAAGATTTTAATGTATGATGAATTCCAGAGAATAGAAGTAGCGAAAACAGTGTAAAGGATACAATTCAGTTGCAACAGTACTAGTGATAAGCGGTGATTTATACGTGACAGGTGCAGGCCTTGTAGATGGATTATCATACTGATCGCAAAGTATGAAATAATTAGAATCTGACTTGACGGTCATCCATCATACGGCAACGATGGCTGCTTGTCAAGCGCCGTTCATTCATCATACTCACTTGTCCATTACCTCTTTCCAAATCTTGTCGTCACATAGGCTTAACGCTATTGTTTTTGCTGTGACAAATATAGCTCCATATCAGCGCTAATTATTATGCTACTCACTTATTATTGAAATTTTGCATTAAATTAATTTTTGTAGACAAATAATTTTTTAACAATACAAATTTGGATTCACAGATTTCCATTCAATGTGTTGACGAGAAAAACTAAATGCTGATTTGTCAATATTTGAAAATATATTTTTTTGTTTTAGCTTTTTCGTTTGAGAAAATCATTGTTTCACTGATTTCAGTTGTTTGATTGTTCAGATCTTTTTTAATGTACACGCGTTCATATTCCTTTTTAGTTTTTGGATCGATGCCTATTACGTGCACTTCTGTACTATCATCGTTGACTAAAGTTGTGTCCTCATATTCTAATGGTTTAATACCAACATATGGTACGTGATCTTTGCACTTCAAAGGCTTTTCACCTGAATCAAAAATTTTGTTCGTCAATGAGTGTGCAATATTTTTCCTGTAATAAAACTATTAGTTTCATAATTTGATGTGCTTACTTGTTTTGTCTGCGATGAAAATAGTTACGTTATTTATTTTTTCAAAAAACAATATGTTAGACGACACAAAAAGATTTAGCTTTTGAACATCTAATTGTAATTCTTCTACATAATTTTGACAATGTTTTCTTTCGTCTGACCATACTTTCACGTAATATGGTTTGTTTGATCTTACTATTTCATTTATGGGACCCATAATACGTAACCAAAACTTTTGAGCTTCAATAAATAAGACTGTTAATCTAGTGAAGAATAATTTTTTCGATTTTTGTAAATCTGCCAGTGTATTGTTAGGTGCAGAAATAAAAGCATTGATTATATTCGTGATATCCGTTTGGGCTTTTTTCAGTACGTATTCTGATCCTATTGAAAGAGAGTTATCAAAACTGTGATGCATGTGTTTCATGTAACGTTGATTATTTAATATAAATTTTACAGATTCAAGAGTAGGCTTAATGTGAACTTTGTAATCCAGTATTCTTTGATAGTAGTAATTATATTTTAATAGATATTGACTGTTGGATAAAAAATTTGTATAATGTGATAACAAGTCTCGATAACATGTTTTAAGTTCAGGTGCATTTTCTATTATTTCAAGCAATTTATCAGATTTGTTCGCATAATATTCACATATTTCAGGCAACAGGTAACCTAAACAATGTGATAATAAAGTCACATTCCCATTATATTCATCCGTGAATGTTTTCATTTGTTTTCTTTTGTTTTTAATATAATTATGTGTACCATCGATAATATTGAAGAATTTATAAAGCTCTTCGTTGCATTCTTCCAACCCTAACTCTATGAGTTTTGTCTTACTGTTTTGATAATTTGAATAAACTATATGATCTAAAAAGAAAAGTTTAAAAGTAAAGAAAAGAATATTATTTTGAATGAAATAATGCAGTTTGTTTATATTAAATAATTATTTTACCTTGAAAACCTTCATTTTTTTTTTCTTGTCCAGTTGAAAACCTAAAAAAATAAGAATTTATGAAGAAGATTATATTAAGAATAACATTTTTTTCGGTTTAAACGTTGTTACACTCACTCTATCGATAGTAATAATAATGTAAAAATATAATAAAACAAGTTGTCCATGTTTAAATAAAAACTACGTCGAAAGTATGCAAACTGCATACAAATTTTTTTTATTTACATAATCTGTAGTATCTTGCGCAACTATAAATCATTAACGTTCAATTACTATTTCTATTACAAAAATACTCAGTCAAACATCAACTTTTAATGTATACAATTTACCGCATAGAAACGAGTATTTCACTATGAAAAAACATTTAGTTTACTTGATATTAGTTTTGTGGATGTTTTTCAGAAGCGTTATTGGTATACCAGAAGGTAATAAATCGTCTAAAATAAACTCTTTCATTTATACTCATATTGATTTTTTTTTATATAATTTAGAAACTACACAATTATGAGTCTTAAGTTTTCTCAGATCGTTATTTATCGTTACACTGTCTGACAATGACTGGACTGCCATATAAAACCAAATCTTGTAATACCGAAAAAATATAATATCCTTTCAAATCTAACAATTCATTAAATAATTCATGAAACATGAATGTTAATGAATAACCTTGTCGAAACTAAAATTTGTTATGCAATCTAATTTGTTTCATTTCATTATAAAATATTGTATCTGCAATTTTGTAAATTTTTGTTCTCACATCTTTAACTTATCTAATGAAAATTTTTAGGGACTGTTCTGTACTCCAACTATGATAATTACGTAAAAAACCTGAATGAAGCTAATTTGGGAGGACTTACTGATGATTTGGATACACTTTATGAAGTGTTCGTCAAAACGATCAAGGAAATAAACGATCATATTGTTAAATTCAGAGTTTCACTTCAAAATGTTATGGAACAGTTTATGACACATTTACAAAAAGGTTCAAGTTGTTGGACATCATTGTCCAAAGATTTGACACAATACACATCAATTACAACAAAATTGTTAGACAATTTAAAGAAATCACCGAATACTTGCTATAAAGAATTTCATGATGATATTAAAAATTCTGGTGCGTATTTGCGTCATTACGCACTAAATAATATTGAATTTAAAATAGCTCAGAATTATTTAGTTCAAAAGAGACCAGATGAAGAATCTATGTTGAAAATGTTGAATATAACAAATTTGTTATACGAAGCTAATGAGTACATAATAAAATCGAACTTGAAATTTAAAGAATATTTGATTTCATTTGGAGAAAAACAAATTGAACTTTACATAAAAATGATTGTAGAAGCTAAACAAATGAACGATACTGCAGAAAATCTAAGCAAAGCGTATGTACAAACATTCGATAATCAGCTTCAAAAAATTGTAAATAAGTTAAAAGACACAAATGAACTTTACAATAATGCATGGATAAGTTACAAAGACTTTTTGGACGCCAAACAAAAAGATTGCTCGACTGTTGCAAATAATCTGTTGGATGAATATAGATATTTAAAAACAAAAACAATTTTATTCGAAAAAAATATCGAAAATTATTCAAAGTACAAAATTTACATTGTTAACGATACTGGTAATTCATATTTTTAATCGTAGTTTTGTTTTCAATTACATTATTTTTTACAATATTAAATTATACATCTTAATAGGTTTTAATTATTTTGTCGTTTTTGTAGACAGAAAGCTGATAGATTGTAAAGATCATATTCCAATAGTAATCAAAAAAGGTGAGAGTATTATTTCTAGTATTCAGTTTCCGGGTGGATCAGAAGTTCACGTCAAATTCAATAAAGGAAGAAATATGTACCAGCGGACATACCTCAAGTTAAGTTACAAAAATGATTCAGAGGAAATTCGTGAGTTATTCACGTTTCCTAACAAAAAACCTATTTACACAACATATTTTTTCGATGTGGATTCAACACCGTAATTTAATATATTATTATTAATCATTTCTATGACTTACCTTAATTATTTATTTAACATCTAACCACCTCCTGGATACGTGATGTAAACCAGTGATTTTTATAAAAAAAATGGTTACTTGTATAGTTAGTAGCTCTTTTTTATCTACCAACGTCGAACTAAATTTGTTTAGTCCTTTATAATAACTTAACACTTTCACAGTTTCACCCTTTCACCAAACACTTTTACCCTTTTTTTATGGCAGAGTTGCTAGATTTTGGACTACCAAATAGGCTACTAAAGACAAATTGGGTGAAAAGTATAGCCCAAAAAATGAGTCTGCCAAAAAAGTCTGTCAAAAAATGAAATTATTTTGATATGCAGAATTAATAAATTAGACATTTTAAATTTTCATTTAGTGTTTAATAATAATTAGTCAACTTATGGTATGATGTCGAAATCATAATAGTTTTCCTTGTCAATAAATAGTTCAAAACTGAATAAAATAATTTGATGATCTAAAGATAAAGAAATTAAATTATTAACTCATTATAAATGTTTTCAACAATATAGTATTTTATATACGTACACTAGTAAACGTAGACACAGATATGGAAAATATTTTAATAATTTTTATGGAAACTGGTTCATGGATCATCATTATTATAATACAATATGCTCTTCGAAAATTTGTATGCATACCTGACATTATTTTTTGATAGCTTAAAATATAAAATGTTATTAATATTCACATCATTCTCTTAATTCGTAAAATTTTTCTATAAAATGATACTTCACATTTTTGCAGTTATAGTAATTACAGTACCTGTTTTTTTTTTTTTTTTTTTTTTTTTTTTTTTTTTTTTTGTCCAAAACTTTACATTTCTTCGATTTTGAAGAGCAGAAAGTATGAGAGAAATATCAAAAAATTACATTTTGGTAAAAGGTATAATAACATGCAGAACTTACGTATGTGTCCTTAAATTATCATATTCGATTGATAAAATATGTCCTAATGAAAAAATCATATATAAATTCAAAACATCGAATATAGTGTAAACTACAATTATGTTAGAATGCGTTATCAATCTGAAACAAAATCCATCAGTTTTCAATGATTCAGATAGCACACCATAAAAATGTATGATATTTTTATTTTTATATCGATAAAGTTATATTTAATAAAATTTTCATTCAAGTTCATGAGATGAAATAGTGGTCTAGATATCTAATAATGGAGTTAATGTGCAGTGAACATGTCATAGTACATGGAAAAGATCTGAAAGTTTCTCACATTCTGTAAAAAATGTTTATTATTAACAAAAATTGGTGTACAAAATTCAGGTAATAATCTCTTACGTCATAAATAAATTTTGTTCTTGTCTACGTGACGAACTGTTTATTTTATTCATGATATTTGTGATTGTAATGCATATCTGTGAATCACGTGACATATTGATCTTACTATTACCTTTTTGAAGTGAAAAATAAAAAATCATATATGTGCAAAATCACGTACGTAATAAAAACATAAACCTAATCTTAAAATTGAAGATGTAATATCAATTATTATGTATGTGTGGTACGTAGATTGGATCATAGAAACATAGCTAAAAGATTTTTGTAATTAAATTTTTTTTCTTTAGTGTGTTTTAAGTATATTTTATAATTATCTGATCAGCATACCAAAAACATGAATACCCGGAAAAAAGTCCAACTCTGATCAAACCTGAAAAATCAGTATAGGTCTCATTGTATTCAGGAAATTTTCATGCCTGAACAGTTTTATTCAAATTTTAATTTTGCAAGACTCCAAAAATTTCCTGAATTCAATAAGACCTACTACTCATTTTTGAAGCCTGGTCAGATCTAATCAGGCGTAAAAATATTCCTGATCAGACATGATTTCATGTAATCAGATAAGCAAGTCTGATCAGGCAAGTTTTAACGCAACATGCTCACATCAAACTGCCAAAATCCGAGTTCAGTTCCAGCAGCTGGCAACTTTGTTCAAGTTTTCGTAGTTCTCTGAACGTTATTGCAATTCCTTCAATTCAAATTTTGGTTCAAAAATTCATTTTTGAACCAAAAAATTTTACATTGAGTCGTTGCAAATATCGTTTTAAACATATTGTTCAAAATGTCTTTTGCATCGATTCAAAGCAAAAATTGGTAATCATATTCCCCAACCGTCCCATTCCCCAGTCCCATCCAACTTTTTTCTGTGAATACTTACCGCTTCAATCGTAATATTTCTGCTATGTAATGTTTTAAATTCTTTAATATTGTTAATTTATATTTCAAGTCGTTGGAGAGGAATTCAAGTTTGGAATCCCCACTTTGAATGGGTTTCGATCTGAAAAAATGACACATTCAATTTTGCCCTTAAAAACAAAACAAAAAAACATTTTTTCTTTAACATCTTGCTTATCAAGAAGTTGTCATATGTGGGTGTATGTTACATATTTCTACTTTGGTATTAAAAACATATTTTAAGATCTACAATTCGTAGACTAAAAAATTTTAACCCTAAGATTTAATTTTATGCAATGTGTACTTTTGTACAACTATTTCGAGAGAACACTTTCGCTTGGTCCGATCAGTCACAAATTGAAAAAATAATACGCTTCAAAAATGTCAAAAATATTATTCATTGTTTTTAACAAAAATTATTGTTTAATCATTCTGTTTTTTTAATATTGCTTCAAACACGATATATTTTGATTAAAATATAGAATAAATAAATTTTTAAAAATCTACTTTGGAAATAAATTTCGCCGTTCTATATATTTTATTTTTTTAAATGTCCCTTTCCACCTAAGTCTGTAAAATCTGATCTTTGTTTTGAAATTGTCCAATTACGAAACATCAGATTGAAAATAATTTGAATAATTATTATATTAAGTTAAAATATAAGTAGTATAAATTACTTTAGTGTAATCAGTTTACTATACCTTAGAACATCAACTTTGAATTTTGCAAATAAAATACAATGATATAATAAAATATTATTCGACAAATTTAACATAGAAATGACAGTGATAATGCCCACTTCATTCATAATCTAAGAAATATTTCCAAATTTATTCATTTATTCCTAAGCCGAAGTTAGTTTTAAAAGTGATGTAAAAAATTACGTTGACTATATCGTATATAATCTGTACACCAAATGCTGCTGGACCATTTCTGTACAGCACACCTAATTTTCCATAAGTAGAAAAATGTTTAGGCACATCTACTTGTCTTACATATTTTAAAAAATTTGTTATATATTGTTTATGGGCTTTTCTAACATATAATCTCGAATTTGAAAGTAATTTGCAATCAGAATACAAATACATCGTTTCGATTAGTAATGATTTAATAACATTAAAAACTGCAAACAAAAAAATGAAAAAGTTTGCTAACAATATTGTATACTGTGTTGCTGTGCATTAATACTCGTATAACACATTCAATTTCGAAAAAATATCTGATGTTACTTTGGAAATAATATAAAAATAACGTTTCTTTAAGTACGTGTTTAATTAAATTTAACATTTTTATTTTTATAATTTTTTGTTTTTCTAATTGACCCATTAATTTGTACGCAAAGTATATGAGCATAAAAATTTGATAAGTGTTCATTTACTTAAAGCCGAGCTTAATGTTTTATTGAAGTATAAACGAAATTTTGTCGCATTGGTGACTTGACAATGGTTTTTATTTGTTTCATTCCAAAAACGATAGCTATCTTTTATAATTTTCTTTTTCTGAAACAAAATGTAAGAATTAAATTTGTCTCCTGCGTATTCTAATGCATATTCGCAACACTTGCATATTTTTGTTATCAAATGACAATTTGATAAAAAAAAAAAAAAAAAAAAAACAATAACAAAAATTAAGGCGTATCTTAAAATTTATAAGATATTATAAACACATTTTTGTAATTTAATAATTTTTGCGTTTTTTAGAAATTCATTCGTTTAATTGATTTTTGTCGTTTCCTCAATAAGCAATGATTTAATATAACTGTCAAACAAAAATGACAACAATTAAAAAACTTTTTCAATTTATAACACTTCGAATCCAATAAATCGTATACACAACAACGGCTACAATACAGTGTTAATGAGGTTCGTATTTTGTGAAATTCGGTACACTAAATGTAATTTCTTTTTTTTTAATGACTTTTTTTTAATACAATGATAAAAAAGTAAACTTTCCGATCGCCTTTTTCAGTATACGAGCAAATCTAGAATTAATCTGCACTTAGCGGTTCAAATCTCCATTACTTTTTTTGCAATTTTTTACCGTCAAACCGTCAAAAAAACAGAAACATTATGTTTCTCATCTTCATTAATTTTTTTGTTTTATTTTCAATGCAAATTTTTCCATATTTGGACACTAGAAACGATGAATAATCATTGACAATTAGCAATGCATCTTCACAGTACAAAGTTTTTCATAAAAAAAAGTAATAATAATAATAAGTTTTGAAATAGCTTAAAAAAATTAATTACAATTTCTTCAAACAATTCAGTGATTTTTGAAGCAATATGTCTTGGTGGTGAATCTGACTTCTGACCGAGCGAAAAGCCCAAACAAAGTTACTTTTAACCCTTAAACCCCCGTTGTATCACATTTGATACAGCGCTTTTCAAACTTTAGACGTTTTTTCTGTTTGGATTTATTGTACAATATACTTTTCGGTGCTTAATAAATTGATTTTTTTATAAAGATTATTTGTTAACGCATTTTCAAAATTGAAAATATGTAGTTGATTAGAAGAAAAGGCATAGCAAAAATTTTTATGCACTGTTCGATTAAAAACTAGTAAATAAGAAAGAAGAATTTTATCTACGCAAAAATATGCACAAAAAAGAAAATGCAAAAATGTTAAAAATCGAAAGTTGTTTTGCAAGATAGTGGGTTGAAAAAAAAAATTTTTACGATAATGTTTTAAGATTTAAAAGTGGGTTTAAGGATTAATACTAAAAATGGTACACTACCAACAAAATAGAAGGGTCACTGTACCAGTAAATGATTGCGTACTGATATATAACAATTACTATACAGTAATAAAAATGACTAACAATTTTAAATGGGTGATCATATGATATTGAATCTTATCTTGTCATTTACTGATACTCATAATTAGTTTGTTCTATTAAAATGAATAAAAACAAATACTAGTAGTTATGGAAATTAAAATTATATTTTGAAATCTTATAATTTCGATTGAATTCAACTATTGTACCTTAGTATTCTTATTTTAAATTTCCCAAATAAAATGTAGGTGTATATAATCATCATATTAGATAGGTCAAGTATCGAGAAAACAGTAGCGATTCCTAAATCATTCATTATCTGAAATAACCGTTAAAACCGTTAGGTTGTGAAATATCATTATGGGTTCATTGAAAAGCTGAAATGTTCGCTAATGCCAAACGGAAAGAAAATCGACAATTTTGACCAGGTTTGTTATACATTGAGTATTACTGTTTGGAGAATATGTTTTCAAGCAATGTCGTAAGTTGAAGCTAACAATGTATACGTATTTCAAATTACATTAATAATATCGCCTGTAATATAATCTGTAGGTACTAATGGTCCAATGAATGCAAAAAAATTATACACTGCATAAGAAAATGTTGTCGATAACTTGAATGGAATTTGTAAAGTTCTGAAAATTATACTCCAATAATTATCGGACAGTTCGTCATTATATATCATTAATCTAACGCCCTTCAATTCATTGTAGTCTTGTTGAATAGAAATTATTTCAGGTAACAGGTAATTGATAAATTTTATAACTAGAAGTCAGGTATATTTTCAATAGTATGTTCTACGTCTAGAGAGACAGAGAGAGAGGCAAGCGATTATGAAAAATGTTTGTCCTTCGAAAAATCGCTCATCCTTCATAATGAATGAGGGAATCAAGAACATAACAAAATTTCTTTTATATCTTATTTCTAGAAAGACAAACACAATTTTGTAAATACGAATTTAAAAAAAAATTGATTAAATATTAAGTGACACTTTCAGAGTTAACTGTTTGAATAAACAATAATTTAAGAACTAAATAAAAATCAACTTGAGATTGGTAACTATAATAATAATTACATAATAGTAATGAAGTTATTTTTTTTAAATACAAATAAAATCTTGCTTCCCGAATGTTTATATGATTATTCGAGCAATCATGCAAAGAACTTGTAAATTCGTTCATGAATTGTTTCCTCTGAAAAAATATTAATCGTGCAGCTTTTTTTTGTTTGCAATCTAAGTTAGTATAATTGTAAAGATTAAGAAAAAATTGTTATTAACTTTAATGAAAAATGATACAACATAATTTAGAGTAAAAAAATTCGAGACAAAAAACGATCACACTAGATTTGAGATAATAAGATTTTGACTTTTATGTTCATTTTTCAAGATCAAAAATACATTACCTTTTCATTATCAAATGCATTTAGTAACAATTGGAAACTTGCTGCAAGCCAACTGATTCTTCGTATAATAATTAATAGAACAACATATTTTTTTTGTGCTCGTATAAAAATTTTGATCATTCCTGCAAACTATCAATTATTAAAATGAAATTATTTGAATCTAATTGTAATTACCCAAGAACGAAACTGTTTGATTATTGTAACAAAAATTACTTACTTGAAGTATCGGACGTTGAACAATCACAAAGTACAATATCAAAAATTGTATAATTCTCAAATGTATTACATTCATGAAAGGCCAGTTGCCAGAAAAAATACAAAAAAATTTAAGTATTGAGTACGGTTTATCATTAAAAAGATTCATTTTCAAATTCTGATTCTGAATTATGTAGTGCTCTGAAAACCTTTTCAGTAAATATAATTTCTTAAAGTGAGAGTAGCATATAATAAAAAATAAAAAAAGAAAAACGAAATATATATTACTCATAAAAGTCTGTTTAATATTAAAATTAAATTGTCTCGACAATTTGAAAAATAAAATAATTTTGTTCCTATGCTGATAAAAACTTTGTTCTGTAACGCAAAGTCATTTCAAAATGAAATGAACCTTGAATATTTAATATGGAGTCTTGCTTAAATAAACAATAAAAAAATATAATAAAATATGATATTATTTTTCTTCCCGTAATCAATATAACTTAGTAATATACCGCACGTGGAGTGAATCACATGAAGTATCGCGATCAACGCAAAAAGAAGTGTAGGATAGGCTTAGGTCTTTTACTTTTGCAACAACTAACGTAGTCATAACAACAGACTGAAATTTCAGATTCAAACGTGGTACTAAATTAATAAAAGTCTGCATATAAGTAAACCAGTTCTAAAAAGATAACAAAAAATGTTACATGTCTACAAAACTTCCACGAGATTCATAGATCAATTACATCGAATGTTTAATCAACTGTTAATCCATTCTTTTTAATACTGATGAGATTTTTGATCATATTGTTTCCAGAAATTTTAACTTTGTACTTTCTTATCGCTTTTCGGAAAATATACTCTGAACATAATAGGATTCCTCCACAAATAATCCCAGCTGCTAATAGTGATGTCAGGGGTAATATATCATTTATGTCAACTGGTGTCCATGCACTTTTCCCCTAAAAAGTTTCACTTATTAATATTACATTATATGATAAACACTACCAACTTAGGCCAAAATCTGGCAAACGTTAAGTCGTTGGTATTTAATTATAACTTTGGAAACTTGAAATTTGTAAATGATAGAGCTTTGCAATTAACAAATTGTTCAAAAATTAATTCACTCATTGATTGAACTGATGATTTTTAGATAGGGGTAAACATCAATTAATTGCAAAGTCCTAAAAATAATTTTAAAAAACTTGCTTCAAGAATGACATAGTTTTCTATAGAATATACATTGATATAGAGATGACTTACTGAATCTAGTTCCTTAGACCATTCATTAGCAAATAATCGCTGCATAACCCCACTATCTTTCATCATCAGCATGCTACAATCAAATTACATTGTACTCTATAAGATGAATCTAAACTGTTTGTTTCTTTTATTTTAATTTTTGTAAGATTGCATTATTCACATCTGAATTTTATTACTGTTTGTATAGTTGTTAGAAGAATTTAATTTTTCAAATGTCATTACATTATTTATTTTGTTATCAACACGTTTTCATTCACGTTGCCTTTTCATTCTTTAATGTAACTTTATGCTGTAAATCGTGAGCTTCACATCCTCGATAATTATTTCTTACTTGACATATTTATTCTAGAAGGAAAAAGCATACTTGCTGTTTATTATCCCTTGATAAGGACTCCTTAACCGAACAGCCATTCCATTTGTCGTCTGCATAATAACGTCCAATGGTTCCAATGTGCAATTGATTTTTGATTTCAAGACTGCTACTATGTTATCAAGAGTCATGAAAGCATATTTATTTTTTCCACAAACATGTTTTAATCCTTCGTAGTAATTATTAGGTAAAGGTTCTCGTACATCCAGGGCTTTTTCAAACATATCTTTCAGAGTATTATCTGTTGTATTCTGTAAAAATGAAACATCAAAGATTGTTACTTCACAATGCATACAAAAATTTAAACTTTTATGAAGAACCTGAAATAATTCATAATCTGAGGATTCCCCAACAACGGAAAAACGATATGTTCCATCTTTAAGCAATCCTTCCATCGTTGTAAAAGGCATTACAAATACTTTAACGGCTAAAAAGCTAATTAGTGCTGCCGAATAAGCTGACAATATTATGACACCAGTCATATGTATCATAACGTGTATTATTCGAATAGAATCAATTAACGTATGTTCTATACCTAAAAATAACTTTTTCAGTCGAGAACAACTTTTATGTGAACTTAATTTTACAAAAAAAAATCCCTTTCATTTTTAATAAAAATTACCCTGGCTACAGAATGCACCATATACCAGAAGCATAGTTTCTGACAAAGTTAAAGTTGATTGATCTGAATGTTTCAATTCGTCATCTAAAATCATTGCTAGTGATCTTGCAGCAAGAATAGCCAAACTTGAAATTACTACCAGTATGGCTAAACTTTTCCATATTCCAAAATCAAATGGAGCAAAATATGCTTCCCATTTTACAGAAGCGTATGAAGGTTTTTTAATGTATGTTCTACATCTGTCAATAAATATCAAATTATTGGACTCAATCAGTTTTGAGATATATTTCGATGTACCTAGCTGTATATAATGGTGTTGTGAAAGCAATTTGTCCAAGTCTGTTAGTAGTCATTGTTAAAGCACTTGCAGCCAAATCAGCTTTGTTATTCAGTAACGTTTCAATGATTCCTGTAGTAGTTCCATTCGATGATATAGTTCCCCATGCACTTGCTTCTTGAAAGGAATATCTAAATGTAAAGAATTTTTCATATCAAAAACTCCCTAGATCCATATTCATAAAACTATTGAATTATGCAATAGTTAATATTACATACAAAAATCAAACTTACGAACAATTCATACTTTTTTGTATTATTCTTAATATAGTACCAAAAAATCCTTTTAAGTCAATCATTTCACCATCTTTGTTACGGTCTATGATTGATAACGGCGGATCCTAAAATACGTCAAAATGATTACAAAAATGATGTTATGAAAATCTTGATATAGGATGACTATATGATACCTCAATCGCAATAACCCGAATTTCGTGTCCAAATAAATCGCTTCGTCTTTGATATAAACCTAATTTGGTAAATTCTAAACCTGTTTCATAGTTCCACATCCCAAATTGAGCAGATAGTTTTTCTTTATTATTTTTCTTAATTTGATATATTTCGTAGATCAATTCGTTTAGTGTATCATCAGATTGTTTAACAACCAAAAAAATGCAGTCAAAAGGTATAAAAATGTCAGCAAAGAACTCATTTACAGATGTAGTGTTTTTGAAAAAGATTACCCAGGTTGGATAAGCCATAGTGATCCAAGTTGCAATACCCTGTAGAATAACAAACAAATAAGTGGATCTCTAATATTACAAAACTTGAAATTTCCTATTTATATATATAAATATTCAATGAATTTTAAAAATTAATTTACTCGTGAGAACTGATATTTCATGAGCTCATCATCATTCACTAAAACGAACAAGGGCCTCTTGATATGAAAATATGCTGGTCCCACCTGAAAAATGTCATTTAAATATTATTTTGCTTAAACCAAACTTTAAGTCTAGGGGAGAGGCTTGTACCCTGGGACATTTTGTCTTTGTCATTTTTTTTTAACTACAAATGATAATAAAATTGCAAACGTTATAACAAATGTTAAACTT